>UESW01004509.1:341927-467359 GCA_900491605.1 Calamus simplicifolius
ATACTTATCAACTGAACCACGTATACCAACAGAGATTTTTGTCTTTATGAACATTGTACTCAAGCGATTGGATCGCTCCCAACGTTCATAAATCGCAATCTCATTAGGAGTGCTGGTCTGAGTTACTGAAGGTGGTTCATCCTTCCTTATAGCATAATCAATGTCCATCCAGCCCAGATGAAGGAGAATTCTCTCCTTCCAAACCTTATAGTTATCACCCCTTAATTCAGGTATGTCACATTTTATTTCAGAGAAATTTACAGGTTGCATAACTGCAAAATTTACATACATGCTTATTATCAAAAATTGAGGCTAATAAATGCTTTACCAATGTAAATTATGCATTTAGAAACCAGTGAATCTACTGACATAAAACTTGCCTGTGGGCTAAAGCTCTAATTCAATTAGATTCACTTAAGTCTGTATGATAAAACTATCAAATTATGTTCCTTCTTTCTAATTCCTGTGGGTAGATTAGAAAAATATAATTTGATATTTTATCTTAATTAATTATATAAAACAGTGAATCTACTGACATAAAACTTGCCTGTGGGCTAAAGCTTTAATTCAATTAGATTCACTTAAGTCTGTATGATAAACTATCAAATTATCTAATTCAAATTATGTTCCTTCTTTCTAATTCCTGTGGGGTAGAGTATGAAAATATAATTTGATATTTTATCCTAATTAATTATATAAATATAACAAAAATTCCTGTGGAATAAATTTTATTATATTTATATAATTAATTACAATTAATGTCTATTATTTATGTGATTTACTAACTTTATTATACAATTTTATAATTAAGGATGCTGTGGCTACTCCTCAATTATTCAATTGTATTTATCACTTAGACATTATTTAATTTTTATGTTCAATTATGTCACTTAAGATGCATGCATAATTCACAAAATTTATACACACAAATTCTAAATATAATTGAACATAAATAGGCCAGACTAATGGTCCAACCACTTAATGAACGAGCCAACAGCCCGTCATCCTCACCCAATTCTAATAGTTTAATTTAACCAAAATCTCTCAATCACCTCAAAAAAAATTTTGGATCAGATATGCTTGGACTGCTGCAATCCAGCCTGCTGCAATTCAAGCTGGGCACACAGTCCAACCTGATTGCTGTCCTGGCTAAGCTAGCCAGACGGTGGGCCAGCCTGATCACTGGCCATACAGTGGGCCAGTCTGGCCCAGGCGCTGAGCCCAGGCCTGGCCAGCGGTTGGCCCAGGCGCTGGGCCAGGCGTTGGGCCAGCCAGCTGCTGGCCTGGCCCAGGCCATGGCCTGGCCAGCGCTGGGCTGGCCCAAGCCGCTGGGCCAGCCAGCGGCTGGCCAGCGCTGGCTGGCTCAAGCGCTGGGCCAGCCAGCGCTTGAATTTTTTTTTTTTTAATTCCAAATGCCGCTGGCCAGCCGTTTTTTTTTTTTTAATGTCCTGCACATTTTTCTAAGAGGATTTTTTATCCGTCCTCATTCCGTGCACATATCCAAAGTAAGAAAACCGATGCTTCCTTATCTTATGGTGATTTAATCATGAGATATTTGGATTTATCTTTTATTTAAACTATATCCAAAAGGGTGAGCAAATAGATAAGAATGACATAAATCTTACTAATCAATCTCTTAAATAAAACTGAATTAAATAAACTGAATATTAAGAGTGCATAAGATCTAATGCCCTTTCAAATATTCTTGATGACCTATTAACTCTTCCGGTACGCAGGTAGTTGGGTCAAATGCACCAAGGTACTACAACAGCCTCCCTTATTGGTACATCCCTAATATCCCTACCGTACGCCCGTTGGGTCAAATAATCCAGGGTACTACCAGTAGCCTCCCCTTTGGACTATCCCTAAGCGAGAGAAATAGAGATCAAGAATACATTATCCCTCTTTATCAAATAAATCATATAAAGATTGTTTCATAGGATTTTATCAGATCCATATATCAACAGAAACAATCCTATCCTAATAATCAAGGCAGAGGTATTATTTTATACGCTCTGATACCAAATGATAGACTAAAATTTAAATATATTGATCCCTATCATATATGCGGAATTATGGGACCAATATATTTATCCTAATTAATTAAAGAAAGATCGATAAATACCTCCAGCCATTGCTGTTGATTTTCTTCTAGATGAGGGTAAGGATCTTCCACGCCTTCGGTCTCTCTCAGCGATGGTGTAAACTTTCTCTCGATAAAAACCAGGCGCAGGGACCTACCCGTTTTATAAACCTGTATGCCTTATCTGTCCATCACAGAGGGCGCCGCTTTAAACGGATATGGTTGAGGGATCCTTATCTCAATTGTGAATTCAAATTTTGAATTCACGCAATCCCTCAAAATTAGAATATAGGACCACCTTAATCGTATCTAACCGATACGCTTAAGGGAGAACTTAATCGTATCTAACCGATACGCTTAATGGAGAAAAAACTAACAGACCAGTGATCGGAACTTTGGGTGTGCGTCGGGTCCAGCTCAGGTCCATTTGATCAAGTCCCCAAACCCAACAAATCTGATCCGTCCATCCGATTTTCTTCTGGTTTCCTCTCTTCAGTTAACGAAATCCCAGGGAGCGAGCGCCATCGTGCCTGTGCCACCACCGACATCCACCAGCGAGCTCAGACCCCGGAAGATCTCGCCGCCATCCGCGACCAGGATTTTGGCCACGAGTCAAGCGTCGCTTGCCATCCATGTCCTGGCCTTCTTCGTTTCAGGTAATGAGCGTTCCCCTCCCCTGTTTTCCGTTTGTTTGAGTGATTTATTATAGTTATAAGCTATATTATCCTCTGTGTTTTAGTGGCTTTATCTGCGACGTTCACGCTCACAAACAATTGTGAGTTCACTGTATGGCCAGGGTTGCTGTCGGGGGCCGGCACGACGGCGCTGGAGACGACGGGGAGTCACAGAGCGTGAATGCGCCTTCCCAGTGGTCTGGCCATTTTTGGGGCCGCACCCTTTGCTTCTACGACATCAGTCTCGTCGACGGCTACAACCTACCGATGCTGGTAGTGCCACAGGGAGCGGGCTCCGGCGGCAACTGCAGCGCGATGGGGTGTCTGGCGGGCTCCGGCGGCAACAGCATCGTCGTCGTGGTTGTCACCTCCTGAGGCATCAACATAGGGGAAATCTCCAGCATGCACCTGGGTCTCATGAGTTGCCCGAAGATGCTTCATTTGGACGACAACGCCCCCAGGCGCTTGAGCCTAGCCTTGGAGCGAATGCCCGTGGCCTCGAACGGCAACTGTGAGCTTGGAGCTCGGGCCCATTAGGAAGACATGCCTTACGGTGGGGAAGTACAGCTCCGCATCGTCGTCGTGGTTGTCTCCCTCACCGCTCCCTCTCTGGGGGGGGGGGGGGGTGGTAGTTTAGGGTTTAAAAATTATTTTTTTTTTGAAGATATTCTCTCTTTATCCCTTCAATCAAATATAATAAAAGAGATAACAAAAAGTTATTCTTTGAAAAAGTTGTTTTTGCATTTGACACTTTTACTATCCCATATATTTATTCCGAGATAGTGTTTTTGAAATCAAACAGTGCCTAAGGAAGATGTGCTCTTCTTTCTTCCCCCCCTCCGCCCCTCTTTATCGTATCCCAATACATTCATCTCACTGCAAAGGAAGAGGTGCCCTTTCTTTCTTTCTCCCCCGCGCCCCTATGTTCAGTTTTTTCTTTTTTTTTTTCTTTTTTTTCTTACATAACCAGATCTCACTAATCAGGTACAACAAAAGATTCTAAAATATTTCTATCATCGTGTTTCATAACTAAATGGGTAAGTAACTTGATCAACAAATAAGTAGTCATGTCTTTTTGTACCAACAACTAAATGTCTCTTTTCTATATTAATATTTTGTTTATAAGATATCTAATCTCTATATTCATACTTATTATACTTTATTATTTTTAAAAAGAACACAATATAATTATTATCATAATAAATCTTTAGTTGTTTAGAGATCGAATAATCAATATATAGTAAACCTTGAGATAAATTTTTTAACTATATACCTACTATTGCAACTCCATAATAAATATAACATGTATAATACAAGAATCCATGATTGTTTTTTAACACCTTTACAATATATGGCTACTTTAGCTAATATAAATCATAGCCTATAGTGAATTTTATATCATTAAAATAATTAGCTAAAAAAAGTTGAATCTGAGTAATTAATTATTTAAGATTATCTATCTTCGTATAGAATAATATAAAACCTTTATTTTCATTAAGTACTTTATCATTATCCTCGCTTCCTTTCAATGTTCAAATCAATATTTAATAAATATTTACTAAGAACATTTACTATATAAGCTGTGTCTAATGTAGTGAAGATTTGTGCATATAACAAGCTATCAACTACATTATGAACAAACACTCGCTACGAATGCCTTGGCTTAGATCTTCCTCTTCTTGCTCCTCCTTCAAGTGTTGTTCTTAATAAAAAAATGAAGACAATATATAAGGAAAGAAAGGGGACCTAGTTTATTTATAACGAAACTCTAATACGGGCCCATCATAAAATACTATTAGACTTTGAATCCACACAAACTGCCAATCACATCATCAATAAAGGTGAACTCAAGTCTAAAACTAAATGGATCATATTTATCAACAATGGTAGTCAACATATGAAAAACTCTCAACATTACTTACAATCTTGACTTCATTTAGAATGAGATGTGTGATATAAGAAACTAGTACAAAGCTGCTACAAAGTCAACTAAAAGAAAATATATGACCAACAACTCTTCATACTTTGATATGCTTTAGCATGATAATTAGGAGAAATACAAGAGGCAACCATCAACGAAGAATATGATTCGGATTTAAATCCAAATGCTGTAAAAGTAGGAGATGAATGGTATGATTTCTAGCTACCACCATAAAAAACGTAGCCCCATGCGCTAAACTTTAGGAAATGCAATAAGTCCATATTCTTCCTCTTTGAAATCATCAATTAACCTCTAGCTCATGAGGGACATTCAAGACATTTGAAAACATCAGCAGCTCACATTCCCTAGTTGATCGCTACTTCGCCCTCTGTCCATGCCTCTTCATGTTCGCGTGCCACCCTACAAAGCTCGCAGCTTGCTCATTTCTCATTTTCTTCTCCAACAAACACGTACCTGAGACAGATATAAGGGAAACAAAATATGAACCAATGGTAGGTCATGTTGAAGCCACCATGCTTGAGCTCACGGTACCCTTGGCAGAGGGCACACATGGCTAGCAAAAGAGGTGAACTGAAGCAAACTCTACTGCAATGAGTAATATCCTGTCACGTCCTAAACCAAAACCCTGTTGAGAAATATGATAAATCCTGCATTTATGCAAAGTTAAACCTCACCATATAAAGAGAACCATCAAAATCTTTTGAATCCAAACCAATTTAAAGAATGAACCAAAGAATTATGTCCAAATGTTCAGACATCTAACATTTCATAATAAACTGCAAGCCTACGGTCCATAAGCACAAACAAATCCACAAGTCTAACGCTAGCTTGGTGCTCCTATCCATGTGTGCCCTCATTCTTCCATTCTTTAGGCACTTAAAAATTTAAAATTAGAGGGGTATGATCTAACGGCTATGTAACAATGACATTGAATACATAAATTTAAATACTTTATAATTTTTAATATATTTTTAATATAAATTCTTGTTGGACTGGTAAACAAGTAGTATGATCAAATTGATGAGAAAAATAAAAAATACAAATTAATAAATAATAATTTATCGTAAATAGAAAGCAAAGTATATTTTTTAGCATTTTCTTATAATATCACTAAACATGTTGCAATTTCCATGATTCCTAACAATTCATCATAAATGTAGGGGCAAAGCATTATTTTTCAATAATTTAAAAAAACACAACTAAAATAATCCCATGAACTCTATGATTTTTAATAATTTATCATAAAAAAAATATTTAAAAATATTTAAGTTTAAATATAATGAAAAAATAGAATAGTACAAAGTAGGTGCTACAATTAGGCTATTAATACCTACTTTCTCACAATGAATTAGGAGAAGAGAATATTATTGTCGCCATACGGAAAGGATGATGAAGTTTAGATAGCATTATGGGAGGATAGAACCACTGGTACTCTTAGCTAGTGGTACAAATAAGGGAGTGAATATAGATTGTGATATGATTTAAAAAATCAAAATTAAGGGATACGGTTTGGAGAGATGGACTTAGTCCAAAGCTTTCAATTTTGATGCTGACAAATTGAAATGGCAGAAAAATCTGAGTTGTTAAACAGACCAGCATGACCCAACTCAATCTAACACGGATGTATTGATATTGATGATGCCTGATCACCGGCCTTGAATGTCGGAAGAAAAGATCTGCTTAATCCGCCGTCC
Source organism: Calamus simplicifolius (assembly GCA_900491605.1). Classification (NCBI taxonomy): domain Eukaryota; kingdom Viridiplantae; phylum Streptophyta; class Magnoliopsida; order Arecales; family Arecaceae; genus Calamus; species Calamus simplicifolius. The sequence continues at coordinate 348,321 of UESW01004509.1, forward strand.
TTTGCCTGATCGGATGGCCTGCAAAAAGTTTCAAGACCAGAGGGATGCTCCAGTGAGGACCCTCCGACGCTCGAGTCAGTAACAGGGGTCACAGCTGAGGGAGAGCTCAGACGAGCTCTGGGAGAAAAGGTGAGTCCTCAGAAAGATGGGAATTCCTTTCTGGGTATTAGGATAGCGAGTGTATGAGTTTGCGTTACCTCCTTCTTGAATGGACTCACCCTTTTTATAAGGGGTTGACTTCTGCACGACCCCGTAGAGTTCCGTAAGGGAGGAATGTCTACGGGGTTCATGGGAGTTGCGTGAATCTAAGCCGGTTGGTGGGTCTTGTCCCATCGGAGAGGAAGAAAAGCGACGGTTGGTGAGCCACGTCCCATCGAAAAGGAAGAAAAGCGGCGGTTGGTGAGCTACGTCCCATCAGTTAGTGGATTGATAGGTAGTTGAGTTCAGTCCCATCAGCGGCGTGGCCAGCGGGTAGTTGGGCCTGAGGATGCCAGGCAGCGCGGGTCAGAAGGACGGCGGCATGAATAGCCAGGACCATTTTGGGGCCATCCTGAAGATGCTGGGGTGGGGCCGACCAGGGTGGTCGGGGCCGACACTTGTTGGCCCAGATGGCAACCCAAGAGGGGGTGAATTGGGTTCTTAAAAATTTAAGTCTTTTTAACTTTAGTTGATTAGTTAGCAAAATGTGCAAGTGAGAGGCTAACTTTAATCAATACACAAGAAAATAATAAAGAGAGATAGAGAGAGAGAAAATATAGCACGGCAAACACAAGATAATTTTATAGTGGTTCGGTGCAACCAACACCTACGTCCACTCCCAAGATTCACTTGGGTCCACACTATAATCTCTTCGATTACAGCCGAGTTGTTTTACAAGTTCACACTCAAACTTGTTGTTTTTCCGGGATCACAACGAACCCAGCCGATTTTACACGGGCTCACCAGCACAAAACCCTACACGTTGTTTTTCACGGGCTCACAACTAACCCAACACAAGCACTCCGGCTTGCAACGAGGTATAATAACCTCCACTGATTCAATCAGCAAACAACCAAATAACAGAGTTTAAATATAGAAATGCTCCCCTTGAGCAAATATACAAATAAAGTATAAAAAGGGTTAGAAAAGCCTGATAAAATTGCAGATGGTTGTGGCTTGGCTTTCTTCCTTCTCCTCTTTAACTCCTCTTGAAGTATTGAATCAGGCCTCAGCAAGATTCTTGACCGTTTGAAAACTTTGTAGTTGAGATGAAGCTTTTCTCCTTTTGTTGAATGTTGAAAATCCTTCGATTTGATCTTTGAAAAGCTTTTGGATTTTCTTTGACTCTTGTGGATTGATGATCTGGAGCAGACGAAACTTCCTCTTTGATTTCACTCCTTTTGAATCACTCTATTTTGAACTAGAAGATTTTTCTAATAAAGCTCTGTTTTTTTCCTCTTTTTGGATAAGGCAGTAATCTCTCTTTTTCTTGTTTGTTTTTTTTTTCTTGTTTTTCCTCTTTTTTGATTTGAAATAGGCTCCTCTATTTATAGATTAATCTGCAAAGATATAGCCGTTAGAAACACAGAAAAATAGCCATTATTCAAAAATATTACCGTTAGAGCTGATGTGGCATCCAGAAAAAATCGCGTCCAGATTCCGTGGAGTCGGCTCGAGCACTGTGTGAGTCGGCTCGAACACTCGATTCCAGAAACACCTAACTTTCAAGGGTCGACTCGAGATATGCGGGGAGTCGACTCGAGAAGTGCTCAAAAATGAGCCTCTCTGCCGTCTGAGTCGAGTCAGCTCGCACAGTCCATGAGTCGGCTCGCGAAGGTTCAGGGGTCGACTCTTGAAAACTCAAGTGTCGACTCAGGACAACATTGAAAAACAGACATTTGGGGAGTCGACTCGGAAACCCTTGAGTCGGCTCGGGAGCGATACAAAATCAGAAAAATGTTCTGATATACTTTAAAACTCGTCCCAAATAAATTTAAATATAAATGTGACTTTAATAGAATTGATTTGATCATCAATTCAAGACATTTTACATTAAGTTATTGATTATCAAATGAGTAGTATAAGAATTCTTTTTGAAATCTCAAGTTTAATTCATGAAATCTCAAGTATAATCTCAAGTATAAAAATTCTTTTTGTTTTAATTGATTCAAGAACTCATTGAATGTAAACATTGATAGTTTATATTTTTTATTTTTAAATAAACTCATGGTATTTGATAAATAATTCATTGTTTCTATTAATATATTCATGGCTTTTGGAAATCATCAAAATCAATAGAGTTGGGGCAATTATGTTTCAATAATTCTCAACAACACTGCTGGCCTGGAGATGCCGGGACTAGAGGGGCCGACTTGACCGACTTAGAGGTGCCGAGGCCGAGCGGGGCCGACCTGAGAAGGCCGGGGCCAGCTTGGCTGACTTGGAGGTGCTGGAGCCGAGCGGAGCCGACCTGGGAAGGCCGAGGCTGACTTGGCCGACTTGGAGGTGCCGGGGTCGAGTGGGACCGACCTGAGAAGGCCGGGCCTGACTTGGCCGACTTGGAGGTGCCGGGGCTGAGCGGGGCCGACCTGAGAATGCCGGGCCGACTTGGTCGACTCGGAGGTGCCGGGACCGAGCGGGGCCAACCTGAGAAGGCTGGGGCTAGCTTGGCCGACTCGGAGGTGCCAGGACCAAGCAGGGCCGACATGAGAAGGCCGAGGCTGGCTTAGTCGACTCGGAGGTGCCTGGGCCGAGCGGGGCCAACCTGAGAAGGCCAAGGATGGCTTAGCCGACTCGGAGGTGCTAGGGCCGACCTAAGAAGGTCAGGGCCGACTTGGCTGACTTGGAGGTGCCGGGACCGAGCGGGGCTAACCTGGGAAGGTCGGGGTCGACTTGGCCGACTTGGAGGTGCCGGGGCCGAGCGGGGCTGACCTGAGAAGGCCAGGGCTGACTTGGCCGACTTGGAGGTGTCAGGACCGAGCAGGGCTGACCTGAGAAGGTCGGGGCCGGCTTGGTCGACTTGGAGGTGCTCGGGCCGAGCGGGGCCGACCTGAGAAGGTCGGGGCGGCTTGGCCGACTTGGAGGTGCTCGGGCCGAGCGAGGCCGACCTGAGAAGGCCGGGGCTGGCTTGGCCGACTTGGAGGTGCCGGGGCCGAGCGGACCTGGGAAGGTCGGGGCTGGCTTGGCCGACTTGGAGGTGCCGGGGCCGACCTGGGAAGGCCGGGGCCGACTTGACCGATTGAAGGTGCTGGGGTCGAGCGGGGCCGACCTGAGAAGGCCAGGGCCGATTTGACCGACTTGGAGGTGCTGGGACCGAGCAGGGCCGACCTGAGAAGGCCGGGGCCGACTTGACCGACTTGGAGGTGCTCGGGCCGAGCGGGGCCGACCTAAGAAGGCTAGGGCCGGCTTGGCCGACTTGGAGGTGCCGGGGCCGAGCGGGGTCGACCTGAGAAGGCCAGGGCCGGCTTGGCCGACTTGGAGGTGATGCTGGGGCGGGGATGCCTTAAGATTTTGATTTTGCCATAATTGCCCTTGTCGCTACGTCAGCCACATCAGATGCCCCCCCGCCCCTGAGCGCGAAAGGCCATGCGCTCGCTGCCCTTTGGGCGAGAGGAGCACAAAAATTCAAAAATGATTATTCCTTAGTGCGTTTTTAATAGCTTGGTGAGCTGGTGCATTGTTCCGAGGCAGTGTCGCTTCAAAAATCTTCTATAATCATGCGGTAGGTGGGAGCTGATGTTAGCACCGGATACCTCAAAGAGGAAGACTATTGGGGGAGTGGAAAAAGGTAAGGGCCATCATTGCTTCTCTGTTTTCTATGCCCTACGATTGGTCGGGGATCACGCTCCTTGGGGTGAATCAAGGCAGCACGTCTCGGGTGCAGGCAACATTTCCGGCGGGCAGCTCATGGCGCAATAGAAGAGTGCCGTGTGGTGGGCCTTGATTATCGCCGTTTGGAAATGGGGGTATAAAAGCATCCCAAGGGCTTGGGGAAGCTTTTTACACTGCCATTGCTTTCTTCCAGCCTTCCTTCTCTTGAATTTTTCTGCAACCTGAGCCTTTCCGCCTTTGAGTTCTTTTCGATTCCCAGGTTAGTTTCATCCTTCATCTTCACCCATGGACCGCCGTGCCGTTAGGGAGGGTAAGAGGCCTTTAGTAGAAACTTCACATTCCAATAGTGAAGATCAAACCCTTCAGCCCGTCAGGTGCCTCGGCCGGTGGGCGGAATTACCATCCGTGGTCGACCATCGTCGACTGAACCTCCATCCACCTCAACCTCTCCCATTAGGGCAGTCCCTGTGTCCTCCGTCGCCCGGCTCCACCCTCAACGGTGAGCCTTGATCCTGTGGGTCCGGTGGGAGTGGCCTCAACTATGACCCCAGAGGACGTAGAGGCCATTAGGGCTAAGTACCAGGTTCCCGGCTTCATTCATCTGTCTGCGTCGGGGCCTAAGGATAGGGTGACTTCTATCTACCCCGATCGGATTGCTCTATATGAGGAATCCTTCCGGTGCGGGTTGTGCCTTCCACTCCAACCCTTTTTCCTGAACCTTTTAGATAGATATAAGCTAGTGCTGGCACAGTTGACTCCGAACTCAATTCGGATCATCTATGCCTTTGTAATTCTTTGCTATTTCGAGGGGGCTTGGCCAGGGTTATCGTTGTTCCGGGTGTTTTATAAACTCCGCCGCCAAGGTGAGGGGGCTTGGTGGGCTTTCACCGCTAGCCGGGCAGGGCCTTTCCCCTAGGTCTCCCATCTAAGATTAGGGGGTGGAAATCCCGCTTCCTTTTTGCCCATGTTGAGGGAGTTAGGACTGATTGGATGGAGCCAGACACAAGCTCCAATGATAATGCCACAGTGGGGGAGAGAGATAGGGAGCTCTTCACCCAGCTATCCAACTACCAAATCCCAGGCTACAAGGAACTCCTGTCTGAGGAGAACCTGATAGAAGCCGAGTTGGCCCCGGTAGTTGGTGAGCACGACGTCTGACTCATTCTGTCTCGGCTGGGGGATTACAATATGCCGTTGCTAACATCCTTCTTATTTTTGAATGCAGCGATGAAGTTCTTTGCTAGGGAGTTTGAAGCCGCCTTGAAGCAGAAGAGGCCGGCAGCCGGGGAAACATCAAGGCCGGCGAAGAAACCTCGGAGGAGGGAGTGGGCCGAGCCGGCCCAAGCCGCTGAAGACCTTAAGGCTCTAGCGCCTGCAGGGGAGCTGGCTAAGGAAGCGCCAGCTGGCCCGATGGCCATAAATAAAGGATGTCGCAGGCCCCCTTCCTTGCTACCTCCAAAGTTTCACTTCTGAGTCATCTGAAGGGTGAAACGTTGTTAGAATGGATCAAAGAAGGCCATCAGCGGAATCAACCAACACGTTGCCTTAGAGATCAAGGCACCATGGTTGGAATCTATCAAATACAAAGCGGGTATATCATGCATAGAAAACCCCCGGCTAATCCAACCATCTTCAGAGTGCCTTCAAGTATGCGACACTGCAATCGGCATGACTACGAGCCAAAACTGGTCTCCATCGGCCCTTACCATCGCGGCAAGTCCATGGACCTGAAGGCCATAGAGGAGCTCAAGTGGCGGATGCTGCACCACTACCTCTCCATAGTTCCAAACGGAAGCAATAACGAGAACCTTAGAAACATGAAGGATTTGGAAAAGCAGGCCCGGGACTGCTACTCGGAGGTGATCGATTTGGACAGTGACCAGTTCATGGAGATGCTATTACTTGATGGATGCTTCCTTGTTCAAATGTTCATTGTGTGTCGGATGACGATGATGATGAGCGAACTTTGAAAATGGGGGAGGAGCTCAAGTCGTTGCTATTCGATAACATGTGGTTCGGCGCCCTTATCCGTCGAGACTTGTTGTTGCTCGAAATCAACTTCCGTATTTCATTGTCAAGCATCTCCTCGATACATTGAGCAAGCCAGGGTGGGACAACTTCCGTCTTCAAAAAGCTATCATCTCTTCATTTATTGGTTTTCTACCAGATGATGATGTGTACATTCCACAACAAAGGCAACTCGAAGAAGAATTAATAGAGGTAGATCATTTTCTCCACTTATTACACAAATGGCTCTCTAATATTCGAAAATTAAACAACCTGGGCAACAGAAGAAGCTGCTGGCAACCACCATCAAAATTACGTTTTTCTGCTTTATCTTTGACAATCAATAGGACCATGCACTGTCTCTCGAAGGTGTTCCCATGCTGTAACAATCGGTTGCCTTCAAAGAAATCTCGGTGGATTGCCCCCACCGTGACCGAATTAGCCGAGGCTGGAGTGAATATCAAGGTGAGAGAAACAAATTGCTTTCTAGACATTTCATTTTGCAAGGATAGGGGGGAATTGGGAATCCCAGCTATTGACGTTAATGATTACACAAACTTCAATTTTGTAAATCTCATTGCTTTGGAGCAATGTTGCTGGAGACACGGGTTGGATGTCACTCATTATACCAGATTCTTGGATGACATCATCAATACGTCGAGAGATGTTCAGTTGCTCAACCAGGAAGGGATCATTGTTCGAGTCTCGGTGATGATGAGAGCATTGCATCGCTCTTCAACAAAATAGGTGAAGGTGTTGCATATAGTAGACAAAACTATCTTAAGGATGTGTACAAAGACCTGAATACTTATTGCCAGTCGAGATGGCATAGGTGGCGTGCCAACCTTGTGCGCGACTATTTCAGCATCCATGGGCGTTCATTTCATTAGTAGCAGCTGTTCTGCTCATTGCACTCACAATTCTTCAAGCTGTCTATGCTGTTTTAGGTTACTACAAAGGTAACCAGCAGCAGTGAACATTGTCCTAAAAATAGCATCGCTAAGTACTGCAGCATTTGATTTCTGTTTCTGGTAATGAAGAAGTAAAATTCCGTTCAGCTCTTCAAGCTGTTGTTGGCTCCGTCATGGTGTTGATCATTGGGTGGTCATTAATTATTCTTGTGTGATTTATTTAGTCTTTGAGTTATGGCTTTTGTGTTGAGTCCTTGTACCAAGCAGGAGCAATGCTATGGTAACTCAGAAATTAATAAAAAAATTCACTCTAGTGTCTGTCACTCACTAGACTTTATTTAGTTGTACGCTAACAAGCCCATCCAGAGGACAAATGATCTCTGAGGAAGCATTAAGCATCCTGCGTTGAAACCTAACGAATGGTTAAATAAAACAATAAAAAATAAAACAAGCAAGGTTTAACCTGGTTCGCTTGTGGGGATTTTTAAGATTATATGTGAGATTTTAGATATCAATATAGTAATAAAAAAATTCATTGTTATACCTTGTTTCATTGTCTTTGATTTATGCAATTATCTGAAGAAGCACTCATCTGAGAATGCCTTGCCTTAAATTTTTTTCTTCTTTCTTTCCTTTGATTCGTGTTTTCAATGAAAAAATTGATCACTACGAGAGAAAAAAAGAACCCAGCCATTCATAACGAAACCCTAATAGGTCCTTCAATTATGCGACACTATTCGACTTCAAGTCCATATCACCAACCACATCGTCAATAAAAGTACAACCACATAGATCATATATATCAATAGTAAGCACATCCAGTTTACATTATTGGATCAAATATTTCAGCCAATTTTACAAAATTAAAATCACTAATACCAATGGTAGCTCATATATGAAAAATTTTCAACATTCTTTCGCTTCGGTAATATTAATTGTAATTGTTTAAGTTTTAAAAATATTTATTTATTTGAAAATGACAAGGCTAAACAACTAAACTCTAATGCAAGCATAATTTTTAAAAATATTTGGTCCTCTAACACAATATCTATAAAACGATCAGATTCTATAAAGTTATCAATATCGAATCATGGCAACCGTTATGCCAATTGTTGTATGGAATCAATCCGTGATTATAAGTCTAATAGGCCCTTCCATCACAAACACTATTGGGTTTTAAAGCCACACAAACTACCAACCACATCATCAATAAAGGTGAACTCAAGTCCAAAACTATATGGATCATATTTATCAACAATGGATTCATCCTACTTGTATCATTAGATTTATTTTTTTAGCCAGTTTCTAAAATTAAAATAGTAACAATTAATGATAGTCAACATATGAAAAACTTTCAGCATTACTTAAAATCTTGACTTCATTTAGAATGGGATGCGTGATATAAAAATACAAAGCTGCTACAAAAGTCAACTAAATAGAAAACATATACCCAACACCTCTTCATACTTTGATATGCTTCAGCATGATAATCAAGAGAAATACAAGAAACAGCCATCAACGAAGAATATGATTCGGATTTAAATCCAAATCTTGTAAAAGTAGGAGATGATTGGTATGATTTCCAACTACCACCATAAAAAACATAGCCCCATGCGCTACGCTTTAGGAAAAGCAATAAGTACATATTCTTCCTCTTAATTTGAAATCATTAATTAACCTCTAGCTCATGAGGAACATTCGAGAAATTTGGAAATATCAGCAGCTCACATTCCCTAGTTGATCGCTACCTCTCGCCCTCTGTCCTTGCTCGCGTGCCACCCTACAAAACTCGCATACTCGCTCCTTTCCCATTTTCTTCTCCAACAAACACGTACCTGAGATAGACATACAAGGGAAACAAAATATGAACCAATGGTCGGTCATGTCAAAGCCACCATGCTTGAGCTCACGGTACCCTTGGCAAAGGGCACACATGGCTAGCAAAAGTGATAAACTAAGGCAGACTCTACTGCAATGAGTAATATCCTATCACACTCCAACCAAAACCATGTTAAGAAATATGATAAATCTCGCATTTACGCAAAGTTAAACCTCATCGTATGCAAGGCAACAACAGAATTGAAATAAATTCTATAATTTTATCAAAACACTCCACCATCTAAAGAGAACTATCAAAATCTTTTGAATCCAAAACTAATTTAAAGAATGAATCAAAGAATTATGTCCAAATGTTCAAAGATCTAACATTTCATAATAATATCAAGCCTATGGTCCATAAGCACAAATAAACCTACTATAGGGAGAAATAATCTCCGAGGCATGCATATTTTAAAATTTGATAACAATTATCAATGTGGAATTTTAAAGATTAAATATTAATCTATCTAATAAGATCATATCTTTGCCTTATATATAGGATCGTTTGATCTAAAATATGTATATAAATAAAATCATCAAGATCATATCTTGATCCTCAAGGTAAGAAGTCGTACTTCTTGCCTTGAATCATACCTTAAGATCTAGGGATCATATCACTTACCTTAAAGTAGTTGGTAAATCCTTTTGTGCTCTGCAGCCGTTCAGTCGTCCGGCCTCTAGTATCATCCACGCGAAGCCTCGAATGATCGGATTTCCGAGAGTGCTAGCTCGCGGAAAAATAACTTTGCTGATCTTGAATCCTTCCACTTGAATCTTCCTTCAAGATCCACCATGCTTCCTCTAACATCAGAATCACCAAGATTTTTCTATTCTAACCTTTTAGAATTTTAATCCACGACATATCGTGTGTTGTTGTTCTGTGTAATCTGGTGAGGGATGTCCTCTATTTATAGTCTCATTTTAGCCAGCCCATTGAATTCTAACATTTAGAATTCCGCCGTTCGGTAAAAAGCAAAGAGACGCCGAATCAAAGAGGCATGGCGTTTGGTTAATTCTGATGTTCAATGAAAACCAAAGAGACGCAGCGCTTGGTTAATTCCGATGTTAGGTGAAAATCAAAGAGTCGCAATGTTTGGCTAATTTTGAGAGGTACATGAATTCTAACACTTAGAATTTCAATGAGAGAAGATTAATGTCAGACATTAAATTCTACATAAGAATTTAATCTCTCATGAGATAAGATTTCAGCCATCTCATCATGTGAGATCCTTATGCGAGAGGTTTGAGTTCAGGTGATGGTTTAATCTAATCTGAATTTATTGGACTGAACCCACATAGATCATGGTCCTAGCCCAAATCAAATTTGGCTAGTCTTGAATCTATTTAAATCCAAATCAAGTCTAATTTCAAATCAATATTTGAAATTGACTATTCCTTCTAATAGACTTAAACCAAATTGAATATTATTCACTTGTACTTAACCCAATTGAGATAATTTAATCAATCAAATTGATTAATTAAATCATATACGATTCTCAATCGTTAATCAGCAAATAGATCATCCTAGAAAACTTCTATGCGTTGACTCTCTAGGTTCAAACCTAAGCCGGTATTATAGAAATAACTTTCTATACTAATCGATGTGCCCATCTAGCAATGGAATCCGACGTCTGGATAAGTCGAAGAGTTACCGAGCAAACTCCAAGAACCCTAAGAATAGTTACCGTATAATTCATCCTCTTGACCACAAATGCTTGGATGGCTTAAGAGCCTGTCAACTCTAAATAGCAAATCCATAAAGTGATTTCAATTTTAGTGATCATGTGACTTTCACATGAAGTACATTGGCCAACATCTTGCTAAATTGAAACACAAGCATTTCTCCTTTAACAGGATAGGTCAAATTTCATCTTGATCTACAACTGACTACCACAAGTACTTAACTACACCCAGTAACATTTCGTAGCTGGATTAGAAATCCAGGTGGTCTGGCTCCTAAGTAGAATGAGTTTCTTGTAAGTCACTGGTTGTGATCTTCAGGTCTGAAGGATACTTATACCTATATCTTCTAAGATTAACTCTTGACAGCAGAGTATCCGGAAATGAGTCACTTCGGTGAAATGTACTCTTACACTTTCACATGTATGTCATACCAGTATCTCTACACTCCTTGGTTAAGAGGACAACCAACAAATATGATATACAACATCCTATAATTGATAGTACTATGGCCCTATCATAGTATATCATTTAGTCGTGAACTCTTTTGAGGACCTTCAAAGATAAATCCTTCTTTATCGTGAAGGAAGATTCTGAGGGCTTCATTACTATTAGGAGTTTTAAGAAGATGTTCTTGTAATGAATAAACTGCCAAATAACTTTTATTAATATATCAATTTATATACAATTTACATTACCACAATCATCAAATGATTGACTTTAGGATACAATTCTCAACACAAGTCTAACACTCACTTGACGCTCCTATCCATGTGTGCCCACATTCTCCCATGCTTTAGGCACTTAAAATTTAAAATTAGAGGGGTATGATCTAACGGCTCCATAACAATGACATTGAATACATAAATTTAAATACTTTATAATTTTTAATATATATTTAATATAATTCTTGTTGGATCTCACTACAAGAAAAACGATCATTGCGAGGGATTTTGCGAGGGAAAAAAAAAAATCCATCGGAAATTTATATTTCCGATGGATTTCCGACGGATAAATGGTCGTCGGAAAAACCGTCCTCGGAAAAATTTTCCGAGGAATTTTTTCGAGGGAATTTATTTCCGAGAGAGTTTCCGATGGAATTTATCCCTTGGAAATTTTTGATGGATTTTTCGATGAAAATTTTCCGAGGGATTTTTCGAGGGATTTTCAAGGAAAATATTTCTGAGGGATTTTTTGAGGGATTTTTTGGGATTTTCTGAGGGAAAATTCCGAGGGATTTTCCGAGGATCATTTTCGAGGGATTTTCCGAGGGAAATTTTTTGAGGGATTTGCCGAGGGAACTTTTCCGAGGGATTTACCGAGGAAAAAATTCCGAGGGATTTTCCGAGGGATAATTTTCAAGGCAAATTTACCGAGGGATTTTCCGAGGGTTATTTACCGAGGGATTTTTCGAGGGAACATTTCCGAGGGATTTTCGAGGGATTTTCCGAAGGAACATTTTTGAGGGATTTTTCGAGGGATTTTGCGAGGGATTTTGCGAGGGATTTTCCGAGGGATTTTAAAATTTTTAAATAGCTTTTCTTTATTTTGAAAAAATTATCCCTTGCTAAATAAATATTCGAAAGAAAAATCCCTCGCAAAATGGGCTTTTTTAAATACACCTGATATATATACAAATTATCTATAAGTTTCATCATATCCAAGGGTTCATAACAAACTCATAACAAGCTCAAAAAGTTTATAGCAAGTTCATCATCATATCCAAGTTCATAACAAACAGTTCAACAAAGTTGTACAAGTGTATCATATCCAAAGTTTTATAACAAACAAAAAAGTATCACAAACAAGTATCATTCCAATTATAGAAAAAAATTATAAATCCTCCTCATGATCATCATCATCATCATCGGCATTATCACAATCACCATCATTTGCAGAGGTAGCAGCTGGAGATGGTGCTGAAACTGTAGATGGACTAACCTGCATCTTTTCCATCATAAGATGCATAAACTTCTCGGTACGGGAAATCCGGGCAGATAGCTCATTGTTTTGGGCAGCTAACTCCTCATTTTGGGCTGATACAGTCTCAAACATATTATAAATCCTCTCTCGCTCCTGAATCCACTCAGAAACTCGTGAGGATGTGCAGCTAGAAGATGAGGAGCCTGTCAGCAAACTAGCCTGGGATCCAAGTCCATAAATCCGTCCCTTATTTACTCCAACGTCTCTTTCCATACATGCATCATAGAGGGCTGAGGCCTGCTGTGATATTTTTCTCAAGTTCATAAACATATAATTAAATATTAGTAATATTTTTTTTTATTTATTAAATAATTTAAATTACAAAATCTTTTATTTTTTAAATTTTTTTTATGAATTCTTTATAATTATCTATGCCTGAGCCTTTAAAACCGACCACTGTGCTCCATATATTTGCTACGTGACCACGATGGGGTGGTGGACTCTTGTTGTCTGGTTCTGCATGTTCACACCCAAGGTTATGGTAAGTTTGGTAACTCACTCAATTATAACTTATACTTATGGTAAGTTATAAGTATCAACATGTATAACTCACTCATAAATAATTTAATAATTTACTTCCACATGTTTGCTAGGAGTATGATGAATTAGATTAGAAGTAAAAGAGACAGCACTGATACTATCATAAAAAGAGTCAGTAATAAAGAGTAGAAGAAGCTAAGATTCTTCAACAACATACAAATCCATGATTGTTTTAATTGTTGCGTGAGCTAAGGAAAGATATTCATATTCGGCACTGGATCAGATAATGGTAGTGTCATGTCTTAAACCCAATGAAACTCGAAATCATGATAGCCACCGTACTTATAGGAGTTGATTTCAGCAAATAAAGTTCCACCGATCAACAAATATATCATAATATAATAATAATAAAATTTAACATTGGTAACAGTGATCATTAAAATGATATGCATATTCTAACAATTTCAATCTAATAGTACCTTATACAAACATTCAGAATATTAAACATAATAAAAGTGTAAAATTAATATTTTTTGTTATCTGATATAATTAATACATATCTTCAACACACTTTAATGTATAGCTCACCAAACCAAACTAGTCTATATGGACTTAGGAAGCCCGCTTTTTCATCTACATGCTCACTCCTAGCCTTTTATCGACCCATCTTTCACTTTTTGGCTCTAAAAAAAAAGATAAATAATATAATGAGTTTGGCAGCTCAGTAACATCCCCATTAATATAATTTGATCAAGCAATATCTAATATTTTAATTTAGTAAATATAAGTAAAGGACAATGCAAGTTCAAAACATATAATAAATATTATAAAGCTATCTTTTAATTTCAAGTATAAAATTATTGAAAATTGTATCTTAAAGCCAATCATTTGATGATTGTGCTGATGTAAATTGCATATATATTGATACATTAATAAAAGTTATTTAGCAATTTATTCATTACAAGACATCTTCTTAAAACTTCTAATGGTAATGAAGCCCTTAGGATCTCTTTTTTACGATAAAGGAGGATTTATCTTTGAAGGTCCTTAAAAGTGTTCGCGACCAAATGATATACTATGACAGGATAATAGGCTATCAATTATAGGATGTTGTATATCATATTTATTGGTTGTTCTCTTTATCAAGGAGTGTAGAGACACTGGTATGACATACGGATGAAAGTGTATGAATACATTTCATCAAACGTGACTCATTTTTAGATACTCTGTTGTCAAGAGTTGATCCAAGAAGATATGGGTATAAGTATCCTTAAGGCCTGAAGATTACAATTGGTGACTTGCAAGCAACTCACTGTATTTAGGTGCCGGATCACCTAAATTTTTAATTCAGCAATGAAGGTTACTAAATGTAGTCAAGTACATATGATAGTCAGTTGTGGATCAAGATGAAATTTGATCTATCCTGTTAAAAGGAGAAATGCTTGTGTTTCAATTTAGCAAGACCTTGGCTAAGGCACTTCATGTAAAGGTCACATAAACACTAAAGTTGAAATCACTTTATGGATTACTGTTAGAGTTGATAGACTCTTAAGCCATCCTTAGCATTTGTGAACAAAAAGATAAATTATACGGTAGCCATTTCTTAGGGTTCTTGGAGTTTGCTTGGCAACTCTTAACATATCCGGACGTCAAGTTCTATTGCTAGATGGGCACATCGATTAGTATCGAAAATTATTCCTATGCTATCGATTTAGGTTCAAACCTAAAGAGTACATGCATTGAAGTTTTTCAGGATGATCTATTTGCTGATCAATGATTAAGAATCATATCTAATTAATTAATCAATTTGATTGATTAAATTATCTCAATTGGATTAAGTACATGTGAATAATATTCAATTGGGTTTAAGTCTATTAGAAGGACTAATCAATTTCAAATATTAATTTGAAATTAGACTTGATTTAGATTTAAATAGATTTAGGACTAAGCCAAATTTGATTTGGGCTAGAACCATGATCTATATAGTTTTATTCCAATAAATTTAAATTATCTTAAACCAAAACCCAAACCCAAACCCCATGTATGAAAAAGGTTTTCTCGCATGAAGATCTCACATGATAAGATAACTAAAATATCATCTCATGGAAAATTAAATTCTCATATAGAATTTAATGAATAATTTTTAGTCTTCTCCAAATAGTTCCCAAGTTCAAGGAAGATAATAAATTTTGCTAATTCATGTAGGTTTCTCTTTGGAAGAGTAATCCACACAACTCTTCGTGCATTGACAAGTGTGTGAATTAATGTCCTCTTTGAAGAAGCACTCAACACAACTCTCCGTGCATTAACAAGTGTGTGAATTAATGTGCCTCTTTGGAAGAGCACTCTACACAACTCTATGCATTGACAAGTGTGTGAATTAATGTGCCTCTTTGAAAGAGCATTCCACACAACTCTCCATACATTTACAAGTGTAATTATTAATATGTCTTTTTGGTTTTCACCAAATAGCAAAATTCTAAGTGTCCGAATTTAATAGCCTAAAGGCTGAATTTTGCCTATAAATAGAGGACATTCTTCACTAGATAAACATATATATTGGAATTCTAAAGAGGCAGAACCAAGTGTTATTATTTTAAAAATTAGAACAAAAAATTCTGATGTGATTCTAGTGTTAGCAAAAGCTTGATGGATCTTGGAAAAAGATTCAAGTGGATGGATTCAAGATCAGTAAAATTGCTTTTTCGTAAGCTAGCACTTTCGGAAATTCGATCATTCAGAACTTCGTATGGACAATCCTAGAGGCCGAACGTTGAACGACCGCAAAGCGTAACAAATTAACCTATTATTCTTAAGGTAAGTAATATGATCCCTAGATCTTAAGGCAAAATTCAAGATAAGCAGTATGACATCTTATCTTAAAGATCAAGATATGATCTTGATGATTTTATTTACATATATAATTTAGATCAAACAATTCTATAATAAAAGGCAAAGATATAATCTTGATGCATGTTGGATAGATTAACATTTAATTTTTAAGCTTTCGCCTTGATAATTGTTACAAAAATTTTAAAATATACATGCCTTCGAGGTCATTTGTCCCTTCAAAATAACTTATAGTATTTCTTTTCAATAGTAATAGCAAAATAGCATACTATGCCTCTATCAACATAAAATGTGATACACGAAAGAACATGTAATGAGATAAATACAATCAAAATTTTAATGGGATAAT
Organism: Calamus simplicifolius; assembly: GCA_900491605.1. Lineage (NCBI taxonomy): Eukaryota > Viridiplantae > Streptophyta > Magnoliopsida > Arecales > Arecaceae > Calamus > Calamus simplicifolius. The sequence continues at coordinate 364,269 of UESW01004509.1, forward strand.
CAAATATCAAATCATAAATTTTAAAATCTCAAGCCGTTTTTATCCCTTTAGCAAAGAATTATGATCATATTTAATCCTTGCGACATGAGTCCAATGCATCATTATTATTGGTATGGAGCTCAAAGCATCAAATTAGTTCAAACTAGTGAACCATACTCCGCACGTCAAGTTTGGGTTATAACCTAGGCCAGTGCTATGGCCAAGAAAAACCATGCTCCAATCCCGCACCCATGGCCCAAGTCCAAAGTATATCTCAGACTCATCATGGCCACATGCTCGCGGTCTGGCTATAAATAATGCATGAAAAAGACTTGCTGCACCACCTTTCGATGCAGCAAGCATCATCGGCCGCATGGATTGGTCATCCATGCATATCGGTGCGCATGCGATGCATGACAAGGCCCATTGGGTCACATACGCATGCTGATATGCATGGGCAGTCGATCTGCACAATTGATCGCGCTTGCTGCACTGAATGGCAGTGCAGCAAGTCTTTTCCAATAACACATAGAACATGCCAATGAAAGGCTAACCCATGACAAAACTAGACCTATGTCCTAAATCAGGCCTTGGCCCATGTTTCTCTTAGCCTATAACGAGCCTATGACCTAAGACTGGATCCTAATTAAGTCTTGGTCCAACAAAATTTAAAACAATTCATGACCCATATTTTTCTAACCTAAAAGGAGCCCGTCATATTTTAAAATTTTGAGATTATGTTTAATATAAAATTTAATATAAAATTTAAAAGCTCGTCATATTTTAAAATTTTGATATTAGTTTTGAATAGATTCGAACCTATGGTTTAGTGCTTTAGGCCTTCTTCAGGCTTGGATCGGACTCGAAGCCCGGTTCGAAATTGTTTTTTGGGCTCTAATGTTATTATTAAGCCCAAACTCAGCCACAATTATTTTGGACCAGGCCCATGGCCGGCCCAATTTTGGGCTGACTCAAGCCTACCTCCAGCCTTATACTTTGGCACGATGGGATCAAGCTGAGGTCTGGCTGCGTGCTCTTTCGTGAGATCATGACCTATGGCTGAAATTTTCTATGGATTTAATTTTAAATATCTGACTTTTCTGTCTACAAACCACCTGGGTCTCATTGTAATTCCAGCCTGCGCGCGGTCCCAACAATGGGTAATGATGTATTCAAAAAGCATTCTAGCAAATTTACAAAACTCCCATAAATGAAATTGTTACAAGGCGCCGCCTTTTCTAATATATTTTGGCAAAAAATATTTTTAATAATATTACTTCTGACTTGGTATGGAGTTTGGCATCATCAGACAATAAAGAAAAAAAATCGATCTAGCTTTCAGTCTTTTTTTGTTATTTATTTCTACAGAAAATTGTCATTGTTAACATTGTTCGATAAAAGTTAATTTTTTCATATTACAACAGGTGACTCGTTTCCTCGGTGGCAATAAAACTAGTTTTCCGATCCTTCTTTTATTTAATATTTATTATATTATTAAAGTAAAATAAATATCAACATTCAAGTTTTTAATATTTTTATTTATATTATTTATTGATAAAAAAATAATTGAAGTAAAATAATGCAAGCATCTGCAAGTTGAAGGCGCGATGTAGACTGCAATGACTTATTCTAGTAGTTATTTTTTTAATATTATTTTATCAAATGTATGATATTCATGTAGGCTGAAATGACTTGTCCAAACATATGTTATTTTTTAATATTATTTTAAGAAACGATTCTATGATATTTGGGTAGACTGGACTCACCCAAGAATTCGTCATTTTTTAATATTTTTAAGAAACAATAGTACGACTTTTGTGTAGACAGAATTGACTCATCGAAACTAGTAGGCCAACCAAGTCATAACTTCTAGGCTCATGCTTTAAGAATTGTGCGTCTGAGTGCTCCGATTCTTCTCTTGCTTTCTGCTTTAAGATTTGTGCATCCGTATTCTTCTTCCCCGATCGTTGCTTGTTCTTCATCTCTGTTGCTTCGGCTCCTCTTGATTTCTTCCCTTCGTCATTCCCTCCCTTCCTATGGCCTCTGATTCGGCTGAAGGTACCCGAATGCTTGGGAGGAAGACGTCGACGACCGGATTTCAATGGGTTACAGAGTCCCCTTCGCCAGCTGCTGTGGAGATGCTGCAGGCGTCGTTCCCGGAGGTGATTAAAGTCCCGGCGGCGGAGCTTGAAGTGGAGGTGTTGGGCTGGCAGCAGAAGGCAGTGATTGTCCGGTCGTTCCATCGATGGATTCCGGCTGAAGCCTTCGTCAGGAAATTCAGGCGAGCTGGAATCTCAGGCGCCATCGTCCCCATTTCTCTGACATTCAGATGCCATGTTTTCCGATTCGACTCCAAAGAAGCTTGTAGCCTGGTTCTGTAGCGACCATGGGTGATCAATGGCCAGGTGGTTGGCACGGAGCCGTGGAGGCCGGAGTTTACTCCGGCGGAGGACTCTATTTCATCTGCTCTGGTATGGGTGAGACTGCCGCTTCTGCCTCTTGAGTTCTGGAAGGAGGAGTTCCTCAGAGCCATTCTTGTATCAGCTAGAGATTTCGTCTGTGTTGATGCGGCTACCTTGGCGAAATCTAGGGGGGGTTATGCGAGGGCCTGTCTTCGCATCGACCTTCGTCGCCCTCTCCGGCCAGGCACACGGATTCAGGGGAGCTTTCAACCGTTTTGACAGAGTTTCGTCTATGAAAGCTTGGAGGGAGTCTGCTTGCGATGTGCCTCTCTGCATTTGGATGGCCCCTGTTCCCAGTCGGGTCGTCCTGATGGGGTTGGCTCCGATTCCATTTCCATGTTTGGACCGTGGCTGGTTGCTATCTGGAAGCGGGCGGTTCCTTCTATCCCCCAGTCGGTGGTGAAGGAGAGCTTCGGTGCTGGCTTCGTTTTCATCTCCAGGTTCTGGTTCAGCGTCCCAGGCGGTGAAGAAGGGGCTCTCTTCGGGCGTCGGTGAATCGGTTGAAGGGTGGGCAGCTCCGGTTAAGTTTGCTCGCCGGAGGTCCTCCTCGTCTGCGCGATCGGCAGCAAGGCAGCAGCCGTGGTGTCGCGCCCTGGGAAGGAAGTTGAAGGTATGGTCAACGGAATGGTTCCCGTGCCGGTTTAGGACTTGCGTGCCGTTTCAATGGCTCCAGTTATGAACTTGCAAGCTGCTGATAAGCTGGGTTCTTTGAAACCCGAATTGAACCACCCTCTGTGATCCATAACCCCTTCTCCTCTCTAGCTTCAATGGCTTATGATGATGGTCAATTGGGGAGTAGGGAAGCAAGCTCAGGTCCCCTTAAGCGTGTTAGACCGGAGGTTTCCCTGGCTCCTAGGACTTTATCCAAATCTGATAAGAGGAAGGGAAAAGGGAAGGTTCCTTTCTCCAAAAAGAATGAGGTGAGTTGCTTCTCTCCAAGCCAGTCAGATCAGGTCCCGTGTTTCAGGTTGGTGCCCAGGAGGCGGTGAGGGTCCAACTGCTGGGGGGGCCGGTCTTCCATTGGCTGATGCTATTGGTGAACCTAAGGGATTGGGCCCTGGTTCCTTATCTCAGGCACAGTCTTCCTGTTTAGATGTATCTGATCCAGGTTCGGATGGAATGCTGATCAATCCATTACTGAAGCCTGACGACGGCCCTCAGTTGAATAGGGGCCTTGTTGATAGTGATATGATAGAGGATCAAGGAGGGGTCCCATCTTCCTCTATCCTATAAATGAAGATTTTACTATGGAATGTTAGAGGAGCTCGAAAGCCTTCTTTTCGATCCTCTTCAGTAGATTATTGCAATTACACCACTTTGATATATGTGTCCTCTTGGAGACCAGACTTTCGGGGGATAGTCTTCTCCGTTTTCGTAGACAGATTGCCCGTACTTGGTCATCTTATGCTGTGGAGGCTGAAGGTCTATCGGGGGGTATCTTGGCTATATGGCGCACCTCTGCAGTCAGGATTGATGCTTTTCATCAGTGCAATCAGCATATCGGTCTCATAATCTCTGAGGGATCTTCTGCCCCCTGGTTTCTTTCGGCAGTTTATGCTAGCACGGACTATCGGGAGAGAAGAATTCTTTGGTCTGAACTGCTTTCCCTCCTTGCTCAAGGTGTGCCGTCTATTGTTGCGGGGGATTTCAACTGTATCACTGAGGCTAATGAAAAACGTGGAGGCAGACGGGTTTCAGGCTCAGCTGATATCAATGAATTCAGAACTTTCATCGGCTCTTCAGGGCTTATGGATATGGGTATTCGGGATCCCAATTCACTTGGTGCAATAATCGGCAGGGGTCTGCTCGAGTATGGGAGAGACTTGATAGAGCCTTGGCCACTCCCCAATGGCTCCAAAGATACCCTATGGTTACTGTCACGCATCTCCTAGGATTGCTTCTGACCATTGCCCTATTTTGATTTCTACGGAGGCTGATCATATTATGCGGAAGCAGTTTAGATTTGAGCAGTTTGGACTGGTCTTTCAGCTGCTCGTTCTATTATTTCTCAGGTCTGGCATATTCCTGTTAGGGGAATGCTGTCTATCGGTTATCTCGTCGGTTTAAGATAGCCAGACATAGACTATCCAGATGGAATAGGAATGAGGTGGGGGATCTAGTTAGACAAGTTGAGCAGGTTGAAAATGATATTAATATTCTGTAGGCTAAGGAGGATCACGAAGGTTTTTTGGCGGACTCGGATCTCTCTTTCCTTAGGGATTTGCTGGCTCGGCACCACTCCCTTTTGTGGCAGCAGGAGATGTTTTGGTGGCAGAGATCTAGGGCTCAGTGGATTTGTGATGGGGATCGTAACATCAGATTCTTCCATCAGGCCACTCTCAAGCGGAGAGCCGCTAATCGGATTCGGAGGTTAGTTGATGAAGGGGGGCATATTCGGGAGGATTTCAACTCTATCAGTGACCTTCTTCTTCGTTTTTTCTGGGCTCGATGGGTTGACTCTTCTGGTGATGGGGACCCGGTTGTGCAGGTTCCGGCTTCTAAGAAGGTTTCCTCTCTGGACAATGATATGCTTGTCAGGCCGATCTATGCGGACGAGATTAGGGCGGCCCTGTGGGAGCTTGGTCCGAATAAGGCCCTGGGCCTGACGGGTTTCCGCCTTTTTTCTTTCGGCACTACTGGGATATTGTTGGTCAGGAGGTGGTCCAAGCTATTCAGGATGTTTTCCGAGATCGACACATTCCTTCTGAATGGAATCTGACTTTCATTACCTTGGTGCCCAAGAGAGTGGATGCTTCTCTTCCGCAGCACTTTCGGCCCATTAGCCTCTGCACTACATTGTATAAAATCTGTGCTCGTCTTTAGCTCGCCGCCTTTGTCTGGTGATTCCTTGTCTCATATCGGAGGAGCAGGGGGCTTTCATTAGAGGGAGGTCTATTTCGGACAATGTTCTTATTGCTCAGGAGTTCATGCATGCTCTTCAGAGAGCTCCGGTCAGACGATGTCTTATGGCTGTTAAGCTTGATATGGAGCGTGCTTATGATAGAATGAGCTGGGTTTTTTTGTACCGCTCTCTTCTGGAGTTTGGGTTTGATGAATTATTTATAGAATGGATTATGGCGTGCATTCACAAGCCCTCCTTTTCTCTAATCATCAATGGAAATCCGACTGATTTTTTCCACTCTAGTGTTGGACTCAGGCAGGGTTGCCCCTTATCTCCTTGGTGTTCATCCTGGCTGCAGATGATCTTTCTCGTGCTTTACGTCAGGCTCAGCAGGACAGGCGGATTGCCTCGGTTATAGCTGGTTCTGAGGGCCCCTTTGTCTCCCACCTCCTCTTTGCTGATGACTGTATCCTCCTAGGCCATGCTTCTATTGAGAATGCGGCTTCCTTTCATTCTATTATCAGAACTACTGCCAGGCTTCAGGTCAGAAGGTCAATTTCTGAAGTCTTCTATTTGTTTTAGCCCGAAGACCTCTAGATCCACTAGAGAAGCCATCATCAGTTGTCGGGTATCTCCACTCAGACTGATAGATTTATGTATTTGGGGATCCCTATAACGGGGAGATGCCCCCGTTGCTCTGACTTCTCGAGATCGAGAGACGGGTGCGCCAGCGCATTAAGGGATGGCAGGTGACTGGTCTTTCGATGATGGCTAGGGTTACCATTATTCGATCAGTTCTTTCCTCTCTTCCCCTGCATATCCTGTCGAATACAGCCATTCCGATTACATGCCTGAAAAGGATCGAGAGATGCTTCCGTGATTTCCTATGGGCTTCTGGTCAGGATGGTCATGGGATTCACCTCTTATCCTGGGATTTGGTCTGCATGCCTATCGGTGAGGGTGGTCTCGGTATCCCGTCTTTGATTGTTAGAAGGAAAGCCCTTATTGCCAGACATGCTTCGAGATTTCTTCTTGAGCCACATTGTCTCTGGAGCTCTCTGATGCGTATTAGATATGGAGAATGGTCGGCTGCCATGCAGATATCTGCTCCTCGGGGTTGTTCCTCTTTTTGGAAGGAGGTCTGTTGCTATGGTCAGGCTATCTTGGACAATATCTCTTGGATGATCGGAGACGGTTCTTCGATTAATGTTATTCAGGATACCTGGATTTCTGAGCTTCCTCTCTCTCGGTGGCCCTCCTTTATTAGTATTGAGACCCCTCCCAGTTTAAGGGTTAAGGACTTGATCTCCTCAGACCCTCCTGCTTGGCATATCCCTCGGTGACCAGATTGTTCGGTGCTGAGCTTGCCCGGCAGATTTTATCGATGCCTCTTCTTCTTTCCGGGTCGATCTTCTGATGCTAGACTCTGGCAGAGATCTGCCTCTCTAAGGCTCCGACCAGGGATCTGATGATGTGTTTAGACCTCAGCCTCAGCGCCTAGAGGACGCAGCGTGGATTTGGAAGCTTCCTACTATTCCTAGAGTTCAGTTATTTATCTGGAAGCTTCTGTGGGGCTCTCTTCCTACCTGTGCTCTCCTATCTCGGAGGGGTCTTCCTATTCAGTCGATTTGCCCGCTATGCAGCTTAGAGGAGGAATCTATTGAACATGCTATTTTCATCTGCCCCACGGCTAGACGGGTCTGGCTTATGATGGGATATCCGTTCAGACATAATGGCTCGGGCTCCCTGCTTTCTTCTTTCCTTCTGGACCTTCGGAGGTGCCCTCAGTATAAGAAATGTCTCTGGGCGTCACTGCTTATCAGATTTGGCTAGCTAGGAACCAGCTTATTTTCTCTGATGGCACTATTTCTCTTTACAAAATTGCTAGGAAGATCAGATTATTGGCGGCGGACTGTGCTCGTATTGGTTTTGATATTTCTGGCCACTGGGGATCCCCTGCTGCTTCGGCAGCGAACTGGCATACGGTTTTATCTCATGGGAGCCCCCCCTCCAGGGTTTATCAAAGTCAATTTTGACGGGAGTGTCCGTGGTAGAAGTGCGGTTCCGTGTTTATTATCAGAGGTCCTCATGGTGACTTTTGGCGGAGGTTTTGGTACTCTTGACTCCTCTGTCCCCATGACTGAGCTTCATGCGGCTTGGGCGGGTATTTCTTATGCTGCTCGGGTTCTTCATGCTCAGAGGCTTTGCATTGAGGGCGACTCCATGCGGTTATTTCTTGTTTCAGATGCAGAATTGCCCTCCTATCTTTCTAATCCTATTTGTTGGATATTTGGGCAATTCTGCGGGAGATTGAATGCGTCCAGACCAGGCACATATTTCGCGAAGCCAACTCGGGCGGATTGGGTTGCTGCTTCAGTGGCTCTGCTTTGGTCCTTGGATTTGACTCCGGGTGACCCCTGCCCTGCTCCTTTGCAGCAAATTTTGTATTCTGATCTATCTGGGCTAACTCGTGCTAGACTAGTGTGATCGCCCGTTTGTTCCAAAAATAAAAAAAATAAAAAAAAACTAGTTTAATTTTTGAATATTATTTTATAAAAAGCAGACATTGATGTAGACGCAAGCATATTATTATTTTTTAATATTATTTTGTTAAATATTTGCACGACATTTTGTTGATTAGGCATCAAGTCTATGCCTTGTCTCGAAGGCATCATGTATGCGCCAATCCTTTTCTATCACTTTTCCATTATTCCAGAAGCGAGAAAAAGAAAGAAAAAATGTAACTCAAATCACTTATATGGGATAACTTGCGGCTCCTAAACGTCATCTTCGAGGCTTTTTGCTATTTAAAAATCGAATTATCGAGCACCTCCTTGATACATTGAGAATGACAGAATGGAATAATTTCCGCCTTCAATTAAAGAGTTGTCATCTCTTTATTCATTGATATTCTGCCACAGCATTCAAATGATCTACAACCAGAGTTACCCCAGCAAGGCTTTTAGATGGATTACTTACTTCACTTGCTCCATAAATGGATATCTAGTGTTCCAAAACAAGAGAAGCTAAGCGACACAAGAAGGTTTCGCCATGCTGTTGCGATTCCTCGCTTTCAAAGAAATTCCCAAAGACTGTCTCCTTATAAATTGCACGGTGGGATCAAGCTGAGGTCTGGTTGCGTTCTCTTTCATGAGATCATGACCTATAGCTGAAAATTTTTATGGATTTAATTTTAAATATCTGACTTTCGGGTCTACAAACCACCTGGGTCTCATTGTAATCCCAGGCTGCGGCCCCAACAGTGGGTAATGAAGCATTCAAAAAGAATTCTAGCAAATTTACAAGAACTCCCATAAATGAAATTGTTGCAAGGCGTCGCCTTTCTAATATATTTTGGCAAAAAATATTTTTAATATCATTACTTATGACTTAGTATAGAGTTTGACATCACCAGACAATAAAGAAAAAAATCGACCTAGGTTCAAGACTTTTTTGTTATTTATTTCTGCAGAAAGTTGCCATTGTTAATATTGTTTGGTAAAAATTAATTTTTCATACTACATGTGTGACTCGTTTCTTCGGTGTCAATAAAACTAGTTTTTTTAATCCTTCTATTATTTAGTAATGTAATTATATATTAAAATAAAATAAATATCAGCATTCAAGTTTTTTTTTATATTTTTTAGTTATTATTTCTTGATGAAAAAATAAATTAAGGTAAAATAATGCAAGCATCTGTCATGTTCCAAGGCGCGCACAGTCCAAGGTAGACTGCATGCATTGACTTATTCAAGTAGTCGTTCTTTTAATATTATTTTATTAAATGATTGTGCGATATTCATGTAGACTGAAATGACTCGTTCAAACATGTTGTCATTTTTTAATATTATTTTATGAAGTGATCGTATGATATTTGTGTAGACCGGAGTCATCCATGCAGGTCATCATTTTTTAATGTTATTTTAAGAAATGATTGTATGATATTTGGGTAGACTGGACTCACCAAAGCAAGTCGTTATTATTTAATATTATTTTATAAAAAAACAATGGTACGACTTTTGTGTGAACCGAATTGGCTCCTCAGAACAAGTTTAAATTTTTTAATATTATTTTATAAAATATATTGCACGATATTTATGTAGACGCATGCATATGACCATCAATCTCATCCAGCAGGAGAAATGGAACGCATAATATGAGAAAATAGTACGAAGCTACTATAAATTAAAGGTTAACTAAAAAGAAAACATATGTCCAATGAGTCTCCGCATTTTGATGTGCTTCAGCATGATAATCATAACAAATACAAGAAATAATCATCAACAAAGAAAATCTCTTTAAGTTATTTTTTAATTAGTTGGTATTATATACAACAACTCAATTCAATTCATTTAAGCCTTTTTTTCAACTACATGAGATTGGCCATATGAATCTGCTTTCTCCACTCTACTCTATTCAGGAATAAATCGACACTCAAATTATAAATAATTATATATTTTCATATTAGTTTAGGTCTATCTTTATTTATATCATTACCATGGATTGTTAAAAAATTATTCTTTTTAACAAAAGCATCTAAAGATCTTCGTTGTATATGTTCAAGCCATCTTAATCGATTTTTTCTCATCTTATCTTCAATTAGGACTACTCCTATCATTTCTCTTATATATTTAATTCTAATTTTATCTTTTAAAGTTTTACCATATATCCATCTTAACATACGCATTTCCATTACACTTAATTTATTCATATGTTGTTTTAGTATTGCCCAACACTCTGTTTCATATAGCATAGTTGTTCTAATAACAGTTTTATAAAATTTTTCTTTCAATTATAATGGAATGCGTACAATACTTCCAAAGCACTTCTCCACTTATTCCATCCTGCTTTAACTCTATAATTCACAACTTCAACTATTTTACCTTCTTGCTAGATAATGATCCCAAATACATAAAATTTTTATTCCTTAGTATCTTTTGATTTGCAATCTTCATTGTTTCTTTATTTATATTTCTACTTTTACTAAAATTATATTTCATGTACTCAGACTTAGTTCTACTAATCTTGAAACCCTGATATTCGAAAACCTTTCTTCAAATCTCTAACTAGCATTTAATCCGGATTTAGTTTTATCAATCAACACTATATCATCTGCAAATAACACACATCATGGGATATCATCTTGAATATATTTGGTTAATTCTATCCATAACTAATATAAAAAAATATGGACTTAAGGTAGATCCTTGATGTAAACCTATAGTAATTAAAAACTCACTAGTTTCTCCTATTATTGTTTTGACATTAGTTATTGCTCTATCATACAAATCTTTTATTAATTCATATACCTTTTAGTAACTCCTTTTTTCTCTAAAATTCATTATATTATTTCTCTAGGTTAGGTACTCTATCATATGCTTTTTATAAATTAATAAAGACCATATGAAGATTCTATTTTTTTTTCTTATACCTCTCCATCAATCTTCTTAATAAGTAAATATCTTCCATGGTCTATCTTTCAGGCATAAATCTAAATTGATTATTTGACACCAAAGTTTCAGCTCTTATTCGATTTTCTATTACTGACTTCAATAATTTCATTGAATGACTTATCAACTTAATCCCTCTATAATTTGCATAGTTTTGAATATATGCTTTATTTTTATATATGGGTATTAATATGCTTTTTCTTTAATCATCTGACATTCTTTTAGTTGTTACAATCTTTTTAAATAAATTGATTAACCATATGACTTTAAGTTCTCCTAAGCCTTTCCAAGCCTCAATAAAGATCGCATCTGGCCCTAATACCTTTACAGTTTTCATTTTACTCAAAGATTTTTAACCTTAAGAATGCTAAATCTGTGAAAAAAATTATTTTCATTCGTTACTCAGGTTATCACATCCTTCTACCCTTAAATTTTTAAAAAAATTATTTAATATTTTTTTTTAAAAAACTTTTTTATCCTTCTTTTATCTCTTCTTTTTTTACTAAGACTCTTTCATCTTCTTTCTTAATACATTTAATATAGTTAAGATCTTTTTTTTTCTTAGTTTTGTTAGTTTATATATAGTATTTTTACTTTTTTTTTGGATATCTAGTCTATTATATAGATCATCATAAGCTTTAGGTTTAGCATTACTTACCATTTTTTTAGCTTCTTTCTTTGCATCCCTATACTTTTTAAGACTTTCTTTATCCCTAGCCTCTTACCAAATTTTGTAGTTTATCCTTTTAAGCTTGATGACAGCTTAAACTTTCCTATTCTATCACCAAGTTTTCTTTCTTAATATATAGTCCTACTTCTTTTAATTCTCCTATAACTTCTTTTGCTATATTTTTTATGTATTTAATTATTATTTCTCATATTAAGTTAAGATCACTATCTATATCATATTCATTTCTCTTATTAACTTTTCTTTAATAATTCTAGTTTTTCTTCTTTCAAATTCCACCATTTAATTTTTGAATTATAGTTTTACGTTTTACTTTAGATTTTATTTTTATCAATATGTTTGCTACCATTATCCTATGTTGTAAAGTTAAACTTTCTCCTAAAATAACTTTACAGTTTTTGCATGTTATTTTATAAACCTTCCTATTTAAGAAAAAGTTTATTTGACTTATATTAGATCCATTTTCAAATATTTTTAAATATTCATTTCTCTTATTGAAACAAGTATATATTTGCTATTGTGAGATCATATGCCACTGTAAAATCTAATATGTCACGCCGGCTTTATTCCTATCTCCAAATCCATACCCTTCATGTACCATTTTATATATCCATCCCTCTATTTACCATATGCCCATTAAAATCTTCTTCCATATATGTCTTTTTTCTTTATGGTATTTCTTGCATTCATCTATGTCTTTCCAAAATTATGTCTTAGTTTGTTGGTCTAATCCTATTTGTGATGCATATGCACTAATTATGTTAATTATATTATTCATAATGATAAGTTTTTGTGATATAATCTGGTCTTCTTTCCTTGTCACCTTAACAATGTATTCCTTAAAATTTATGTCTACAATTATTCCTACTCCTTTTTTATTTTTATGTTTTCTAGTGTAATATAATGTATATCCTATATTCTCTATTTCTTTAGATCTTTTACCTATCCATTTAGTCTTTTGTAAGCATATTATATTTATTTTACTCCTAATCATAGTGTCCACTATCTCCATTGCTTTACCTATTAGTGTTTCTATATTTCAAGTTGCTACTCTAAACTAACTATCATAGACTAACTTCTTTACCCATACTTATTCATAGTGCAGGAACCCTTACTTATCATTGCATCCGAGCGTCTGTACGACACCCCTTACCCATTTTTTTGAAATATCTGGAGGTAGATTCAATGCGTGTCTTAACGAAAACGTCCTAGCCCTTCACATAATTTGATTTAGTAGATTCAGAATTTAGAAGATTTGATGAAGTTTTATGCTAGCCGTCAGCTACCTAACGTAATCCTTCTTCTTTACCTGGTCTTGAGACCGACCTTAACAGAGTTAATTAGTTGGTATTATATAATTATATAATTAGATTTTTTTATTATCTAATTATATAATTTTATATTGAAATAAAATAATACCAACTACCAGGATGATAATTAAACCATCTAATTATCTAATTATTTATTAAAGTATTTTAGAGATGAGTGACGGTATGGCAACATTGGCACCATAGACTTGAGTTTTTCATTTAATATTTATTTATATAAAACTTAATTTTAATTGAAAGTAACATAAAAGACTAACATGACCCAAGTGTGCAAGTTGCCACCATTTTCTAATATTTATTGACTTGAATTATTTTTTAATATTACCACATGTGAGTTGGCATCGAGTTAAACATCAACATACATTAAGAAATATTGACCTATCTTTTAGGTCCTTTTGTTATCTCTTTCTATAGCAAGTTACTATTTTTAATATTCGATGAAAATTATTCCTTAAATTTATTTATTGTCACTTGTGGTATTGTATCTGATGACGAAAAAATCAATTTTCTAAGTCCTTTTATAATTTAGTTATATATTTTTATGTTAAAGTAAAATAAATATCAAATATTTATTTATTATCATTTATTGATAAGCATTATTTTAAATTAAAAATAAAATAATGGATGCATCAACAATGTTCAAGTCCAGTGTAGACTGAGCTAGCCCTATTATGCAAACCCAGCTGATGCCTGGACTAATTGCTATGAAAAATTTCCGGATCTGGATAAAAAATCAGCACTCAAAAAAGAGAGAAAAGGCAGCCATCTGGTCTCATATAAGAGAGAGAAAGAGTCTCTAAGAGAGAGGATGCCTAGGAGAGAGAAACTTGAAGCATAAGTTAGAAAGAGAGGGATGCCTAGGAGAGAGAATAAGGCATCCCTAGGGATCACGCCTCCCCAAACCAATCATTCCTAGAGAGAAAAACATGTGGGGAAGAGGATACTAGAGAGAGAGCACTAGAGAGAAAGGGAGGCATCCACACCTTTCACCCTAGAGAGAGAAATCATGAGGAGAAAGAACCACTCATGGGGGAGGAGAGATAGATGGAGAATAAGGTTTCTCACACCTCCTGGAGAGAGAAGGGGCGGTGGCTAGGTTAAGGAAAGAGAGAGAAACTCTTTTTTCTTAGGAGAAAAGAAGCTATTGCATTTCTTACACAAACCCTAGGGTTTATGTAACGACCCGGGCCCGCTGTACGAACCCGTTTCGTTACAATAAAGCAAGAAGGACAAAGTCCATGCCAATTTGGACCACCACAGTCTAAAAATGGATCCTTTGGTATTTTTGTCCTTTCTTGCTTTTCCCATATAAACCCCTCCCTTTTCTTTAAAGTCCTGATGTGGGACTTTACGGGACTGGTATCACAATCTACCCCCCTTAAAGTGGCAGCATCCTCAATGCCAGAGGCAACCACCAATCATAAGCCTCTTCATAAAGAAGATAGGTAGCAAATCTGATTCTTTCCTCCATCTGACTACCATGGGCTGCAAAAGCTTTCTCCATCTCCCTCACCCATTTTTCAGCATCAATAGGGTTGGTAGATTCAGAAAAAGGAGAAGGGACTAGGCTCTTGAACTCAGTGAAGCTACGACCCCTCCTTGCCAGGGTTGAGATGGAGCAGCCTCAGCAGATTGCTTAGGCTGGGCCAACTGAGTATGTGGAATAGAAGGGTTAGGCTGAGTCTGCATAGCAGGACGAGGACAAAGTCCACGCCAATTTGGACCACCACAGTCTAAAAACGGATCCTTTGGTATTTTTGTCCTTTCTTGCTTTTCCCATATAAACTACTCCCTTTTCTTGTGGGACTTTACGGGATGGGTATCACAATCTGCCCCCCTTAAAGTGGTAGCTTCCTCGATGCCAGAGGCAACCACCAGGCAAATAAGATTCTAGAGGTGGCCCCCACAGGTTCAAGAGGTGGCTCCCATCAATGTAGCACTTTGCCCTATGGTCCTCACAGGTTCAAGAGATGACTCCCATTGATGTAGTACTTTGCCTTGTATGGCACTTAGCTCTTACACTTCTGGATGGTACGTAGCTCTAATACCATATTGTAACAACCTAGGCCCATTGTACGGACCCATTTCGTTACAAGAAACCAAGAAAGACAAAGTCCATGCTAATTTGGACCACCATAGTCTAAAAATGGATCCTTTGGTATTTTTGTCCTTTCTTGCTTTTCCCATATAAACCACTCCCTTTTCTTTAAAGTCCCGATGTGGGACTTTACGGGATGGGTATCACAGTTTAAGTTTTAAATATATGGCTAAACTGGCTTAACCCTGACTCAAAAAAACTCTCACGGCTAACCCGATGAGATTAAGTTAACCCCAAGCCCATATATACCCATAATTTGACTTAATTTCAAAATCCTTGAACTCACACACATTCTAATACAAGTTAGGCCCCTCAAAGCTCATAGCCCAACATGGGCCTTGAGATAACCTAGAGCCCAAAACAACTCTAGAACCCTCCATGATGCTTCATGAAGTGTGGACCTTGGCCTTTCCATATTCTTCTGGGCCTTGGGAGCACCATCCAGGTCCAACAATCTTTAGCTTGGTGCTTCAAGGCCTCAGCACCTTCATTGTGTCCATCACTTGGATCCATCTATCTCTGTCCTAGCTTTCCACAACCTCTTCATAGGTGTAAGAATCTCCATTCGCTATTATCAGTGCATATGACACGAATCTTTGATGCTATATCGCTCTGGTAGTCACACATTCCTTTTGGGCTTGTGTATGTGACCCCAATATCTGTCCTTCGTCAGGCTGCTTCCTATTAACCTCCCTAGCTTCTACCTCCTATGTCAGTCTTCTCCACTTGTGAAGACACCTTAGGAGAGTGCTCCATTTGAATCTCAAATTCCTCTGATCCAATTCCAAGTGGCACTATTGTGTAGGATGTCATCTATCCAATGCTATCTTGTTGTACCTCCTACTACTCTTGATATGCTTCTATGTGATCTTGCTTCTGAAGGACTGAGTTCTCATCAAAGGTCATATCCCTGCTAATGACGACCATCTTCTCCAAGGGGTCCCATAGTCGATACCTCTTGATACCACATGGATAGCCCATGAACACCATCTTCTTGACCTGACATCCAACTTGCTCTGTTCTTCAACATCAACATACAGATATGTCCTTCTGATGTACTCTCCGCTATTATCTAACCTGAGACACTTCATACTCTTACCCTGTTCCTTTTCCACCTCGGCCTTCCAAACTTTGAATCTGGTGAAGACTTCTGATTTCTTCCTCATTAAGTAGACTCAAACCTTCTGTCACGCCCCAGACCCAAATATCGGGCTAGGATGACAACCCGCCGCATGCCGGGCACGCAAGGCGTCACAAAATTTTTAACATAACACCATTATATATAACCAAGCCAAATTCATCACTGAATACTAAAAGTTTTGGGTTACAAACCCTTACACACCACAATAATAAAGTTTGGGCATCAAGCCCTACACATAAGTAATACTGGGGTTACAACAAAATAATGGGTCTTGATTTATTTAATAGAAGATCCATCACCCCAACCATCCATCTTCAATCTCGTGGCTCTGACAAAAACATTGTAAGATTTTTATGAGCTTACACTCAATAAGTAAGCCACGTTATACAGTCAAATCATAGCATAACAATCTATAAGCACATAAATGATTTGCATGCTTAAACATTCCACAAATACTCAAACATGCAATGTAAGTAAACCCACTGTTTATACTCTCAATGGTAGCTGTAAATGTGACCCACGGCCCTGCAATATCTCAATAGTGTACCAACAAGCATCCCCCTACTGAAAGGGTCCAGATACCAGGGTCACGCCATATCATAATCCACCAGAACACATACTCTATATGTGTGATGCCACCTCGAACCAAGCAGAACACATCCTCTAGATGTGTGATGCCACCTCATAGTAACTCAGAACACATCCTCTAGATGCGTGATGCCATCTCGAACCAAGCAGAACACATCCTCTAGACGTGTGAATGGCATAAACAACAGAACACATCCTCTAGACGTGTAGGTGGCATAAACAAGCAGAACACATCCTCTAGACGTGTGTGGCATAAACAAGAACACATCCTCTAGATGTGTGTGGTATGACATGATAAAGGAGAACCGGCGACACATAACAGTACCTCACATCATGCACAAACATATCAATAACATCTCTATATTGCATAAACAGTGGATTATACTTACTAACAATTGCATGTAAATATCACATCAATGTCATAATAACTGCATCTCTCATGCATAGCATCCACATATGAAATCATAGCACATAAACAACCATGTGTTCATAATATTCATCTACTTACAATTTACCATAACAATTCTTCATGTCACAATATAATTCATTTAAAAATATAATGAATAAAAATTATTAAATACTGATAACTGGCTTACTTACCTCAGTACGCAATCCAACAGGTATATATCAGCTAGTCAGATGTCTGAGCACCTACAGGATCATTTACACAATTAATTTATTAGAAAGAATATTAAAATGACCCTTAGAATTCTACCCAGACTAGTTCACGGGCCCAACTTTGGGCTCGAATATCTCCCACTATACACACCCAATTGGGGAAGTAAAAATACCCCAGAAACTAGAATTCACCCAGATTCTAGCCATAAAATTTTGCTAATCCCGGCCCGTTACGGGGCCCAAAAACAGCCCAAATCGCTGCACGGCCCAAAAGGCCCTGAACCGGCCGGCCCAGCCGGCCCGGTTCAATCCCCCCGATCCCCTGTTTCACCGAAACAGGGGAGGGGTGCCGGCGGCCAGGGCCGCCGCCGGCCAAATTGAGGGGGCCCGGCCGCCGGTGGCCGGGCCAGAGCCGCCGCCGGCGGCCCTCTCTCTCTCCCTCAATTTCTCTTCTTCTCTCTCACATCCGCGCGGCACGTTGTGCCGGCGGCACGGCCGGCCACCTTGGCCGGCCGGACCTCCACCGGACGCACGCCCGGCGCCGGTGGAGGCGACAGGCAAGCTCAGGCCCGGCGAGGCGGCGAGCACGCCGCCGGGCCCGAACCAAATTGGCCCTCTCTCTCTTCTCTCTCTCCACCACCACCCCGCCGGACGCCTCCCCGGTGCCGGCGGGGTCGCCGGCCCTCAGGCCCGGCGAGGCGGCGAGCACGCCGCCGGGCCTGAACCAAGGATCGACCGGCTCTCCGTTCTCTCTGTCTCTCTCTCTCTCTCTCTCTCTCTCTCTCTCTCCCAGGGGATTACCTGATGGAGAAGTGGCCAGAAGGAAGGAGTCCTCCTCCTTCCTATTTAATCAGCAAGGGGTTCCCGGAAGACTAAGCGCTTCACCTGGAGAAGCGGTCTGGGGAACCCAACGAGCTTGGTTCATCTGAACCAAGCTGGTTCATCTGAACCTGGGGAACCGGGTACTACATCCTCCCCTCCTTATAAAAATTTCGGCCTCGAAATTGGTATACTATAAATCTCAAAAGTCAACAATCTAAGATAGATAAATTACCTTCAAATAATTGTGGATACTTTTTTCATTTCTTCCTCCAGCTCCCAAGTAGCCTCCCTCTCAGAATGATTATTCCACTGAACTTTGACATAAGGGATGGTACGCCGCCTTAGAATCTGATCCTTGCGGTCCACGATACGCACAGGATGCTCCTCATATGATAAATCCTTCCTCAACTGAATAGGCTCATAAGCTATAACATGACTGGGGTCTGAAACATACTTCCTCAGCATAGATACATGGAATACATTGTGAACACCAGATAAGATCGGAGGCAGTGCTAAGCTGTAAGCAACCTCCCCAACTCTGCTCAAGATCTCAAAAGGTCCAATATAGCGTGGACTAAGCTTTCCTCTAATCCCAAATCTCATCACATCCTTGGTTGGTGATACCCTTAAGAAAACATGATCCCCAACCTGAATTCTAACTCTCTCTTCTGACATCAGCATAACTCTTCTGCCTGCTCTGAGCTGTACGAAGACGCTCCCTGATCAAATGCACCTTGTCAACTGTCTGCTGGATCAGCTCAGGGCCTAGCAATTTCCTTTCCCCCACGTCATCCCAACATAAAGGAGATCTGCACCTCCTACCATACAAAGCCTCAAATGGAGCCATCTGGATACTGGCTTGTAACTATTGTTATAAGCAAACTCCACCAAAGATAAGTGGTTATCCCAAGCCCCACCCAAGTCCATTACACAGGCTCGCAACATATCTTCAGAATCTGTATGGTCCTCTCTGACTGCCCATCTGACTGGGGATGATAAGCCGTACTGAAGTTCAATTTGGTCCCCAAGGCTTATGAAGACTCTTCCAAAACTGGATACAAATCTGGTATCCCGATCAGATACAATAGATACAGGAACACCATGGAGTCTCACAATCTGCTCAATATACATGTTAGCCAATCTTCACTCGAGACTCCAACTCTGAAAGGTAGGAAATGAGCTGACTTTGTCAGTCTGTCCACAATAACCCAAACTGCATCATTACTCCTGGGAGTTTTGGGCAGACCAGTCACAAAATCCATAGTAATCTTTTCCCATTTCCACTGAGGAATCATCAAAGATTGAAGAGGTCCCGCAGGCCTTTGATGCTCGGCCTTCACCCGCTGACATACTAAGCACTTGGCCACAAACTGAGCAATCTCCCTCTTCATCCCTTTCCACCAAAAATTTCCTTTAAGTCTCTATACATCTTAGTACCACCAGGATGCACAGTATAGGGAGAGTAGTGAGCCTCCTCAAAATTCGGCTTTAGCTCCTCATTGCTGGCACACAAAGTCTGCCTTCAAATCTCAGGGATCCATCATCCATTACATAAAATTCATTCTGAATCTCCTGACTGAACAGCAACTTTAATTCTTTGAAGATCTGGATCTTCCATCTGGGAGGACTTAATTCTGTCAACAAGAGTCGGCTGAAGAATAAGTGCAGCAACAAGTCCATCAGACTGCTGTACTCTCAGTCCAACCTCCCACCTCTCGAGGTCCTTCAGAAT
This sequence comes from Calamus simplicifolius, assembly GCA_900491605.1. Classification (NCBI taxonomy): domain Eukaryota; kingdom Viridiplantae; phylum Streptophyta; class Magnoliopsida; order Arecales; family Arecaceae; genus Calamus; species Calamus simplicifolius. The sequence goes on from UESW01004509.1 coordinate 384,017, forward strand.
GTGAGGCTGGGAGGTAAGCATAGCAGCTAACTCAGAAGAGGTCTTCCTACTCAAAGCATCAGCCACAACATTGGCCTTCCCTGGATGATAATGTAGATTCAGTCATAGTCCTTCAGAAGTTCCAACCACCTCCTCTGCCTCAAATTGAGCTCCTTCTGTGTGAAGATATATTTTAGACTCTTATGGTCTGTATACACATCACACGACACTCCATAGAGATAATGCCGCCAATCTTCAAAGCAAAAACCACCGCAGCTAATTCCAGATCATGAGTAGGATAGTTCTGCTCATAAGGCTTCAGCTGTCTGGAAGCATAGGCTATCACCTTTCCATTCTGCATCAGAACACATCCCAATCCTTTCCGAGAGGCATCAGTATAAAGTGTGAAACCCTCAGATCCTGTCGGAAGAACAAGGATGGGAGCTGACACCAAACGCTGCTTTAACTCCTGAAAACTTTCCTCACACTCCTCTGTCCAGTCAAACTTCACTCGTTTCTGGGTTAAACGAGTTAGGGGTAGAGCAATGCGAGAGAAGTCTTCCACAAATTTTCGATAATACCCGGCTAGCCCCAAGAAGCTTCTGACTTCAGCCACATTGGAAGGTCGGCTCCAGTTAATAATAGCTTCAATCTTCTTCGGGTCCACAGAAATGCCATCTTTAGAAATTACGTGACCCAAGAAAGCTACTTGGTCCAACCAAAACTCACACTTCTGCAGCTTGGCATAAAGCTTCTTCTCCCGAAGAGTCTGAAGCACAATCCTCAAGTGATCCTCATGCTCCCTGAGACTCTTAGAATAGATCAGAATATCATCAATAAATACACCACAAACTGATCCAAGTATGGCTTAAATATTCTGTTCATCAAGTCCATGAACGCTGCCGGGGCATTAGTCAAACCAAACGGCATCACCAAAAACTCATAATGGCCATATCTAGTCTGAAAGCTGTCTTAGGCACATCCCCATCCTTGACTTTAAGCTGATGGTAACCTGACCTGAGATCAATCTTGAGAATACCCGGGCTCCTTGAAGTTGATCAAACAAGTCATCAATCCTCGGCAAAGGATACTTATTCCGCACTGTTACCTTATTGATTTCCGGTAATCAATGCATAGCCGAAGACTGCCATCCTTCTTCTTAACAAATAGAACTGGAGCACCCCAAGGAGAAGCACTAGGCCTGATAAATCCCCGATCTAGGAGTTCCTGCAATTGGTCCTTCAACTCTTTTAGCTCAGCCGGGGCCATACGATAAGGGGCCTTGGATATAGGTCCAGTTCCAGGAATCAAATCAATGGAGAACTCAACCTCCCGGTCAGGGGGCAACTCCGATAATTCATCCGGAAAGACATCAGGGAATTCTCTAAGCTATAGGAATATCCTCCAACTTGGCCTCTTTCTTTTGAAGATCATTAATAACAGCAAGAAATCCTTGGCCACCACTCCTCAGATACTTTTCAGCCTGTAGTGCTGAAATAAACACTGAGGCTAGAAGTTTCTGGCCACCAGTAAAACTAAATTCAGGCTGACAAGGAATTTTGAAGTTGACATCTTCCTGAAACAGTCTACAGAAGCATGATAGGAAGCTAACCAATCCATGCCAAGGATAACATCAAAGAATTTCAAGTGGAAGGACAATAAGATTGGCATTCAGTTTCCTATCCTCAATGATAATCAAGCAGGATTTGCATACAGTATCAACTTTCATAGTATCACCATTTGGAAAGGCAATGTGTAACTCATGGTCTAGAGATTCAGGTGTCAATGATGCATTCTTGCCAAGGTAGGTGTCAGATATAAATGAATGCGTGGCACCCGGATCAATTAGAGTCTGAGCATAATCATTGCCTATTTAATCATTCCTGGACGTAAATGAAATTTTATTTTAACAATAAGAATATAATGTCTAACTAATTATTAATGCATTGCACAGGATAAGAATGTAATGCTAGATGTGAAAATTGATATACCTGTCACCACAGAATTAGAAGCGGCAGCATCCTGCTGAGTGAGGCGAAGACCCTTCCCTGAGTCCTCGGTGGCTGCTGCTGCTGCTGATCGCCCTTGACTGGAAGATGGCTGCTGGTTCTGTCGAAGGGGACATGTGGCATCTTATGGCCAGTCTTTCCACAGGAGAAACAGGCACCAGCACTCCACGGCAAGGTCTCCCCGGGTGGAAATTCCCACAGCGAAAGCAGCGAGCCTCTCTATTGGTTGTCCTCCTGGGGCCTGGGGTGCACCTCTCTTCTTGGCATGAGCTGGGGGCTGGCTAGAATTATGCCCTTTCCTCTTCTTCTGCTGCTCCCAATCCCTCTGAACCGTATTCATATCTCTCTCAATTACTAAGGCCTTATTCACCACGGCACTATAAGTGGAAGCTCAAATGCGTTGACCGCCTGCATCAGTCTGGGTCGAAGTCCCTCCGTGAAATCGGGTGATCTTGGCCATTTCATTAGATACTATACTTGGAGCAAAACGGGCCAACCTGGTGAATTCAGCTTCATATTGGGCCACCGAGAGATTCCTTTGCTCCAACTTAAGAAATTCTGATTCCATCCTCCTCTGCATACTCCTGGGAAAGTACTTGTCGAAGAATACCTCCTTAAACTGTTCCCAAGAAATAGTCTGACCACCCCGACGCTGCTCCTCTAACTAACCACCAGTCATAAGCCTCCCCTTGGAGAAGATAAGTAGCAAATCTGATCCTCTCCATCTCCTGACTACCATGGGCCATAAAAGCCTTCTCCATATCTCGCACCCATCTCTCAGCATCAATAGGGTTGCTAGAACCAGAGAAAGGAGCAGGGGCAAACTTCTTGAAATCTGCAAAGCTACGGCCGTTCCCCACCCAGGATTGAGATAAAGCAGACTGGGTCGGCGGTGCTGATTGAGTGGGTAAGGTTGGCTGCAGCTGCGGAACAGGAAGGGTAGGCTGAGTCGGAGCAGAAGGGGGTGCAGACTGAGTGGTCAAAGCCTGCTGAATCTGATGCTGCATGTCCCTCATAGACTGCGCCATACCCGAGAGAGCTTGAAGCATCTCGGACTGGAATCGCTGGTGCTCAGTTCCTACTGGGTTGGCAGGGGCCGAACCTCCAGTAGTTCCTTGACCCACCGGCTGATCAGCATTACCGGCCAGAGAGTCCTCCTCATACTGTTGGCTCCTAGTACGGCGAGCCATAACTATTTCCTGTTAAATTAGATGTGGTTAATATCATCATAAACTAAAATGTCAGGTGTCTCTAAGTATAATGTCATCAAAATATGTTCTATGTTATCATGTCAATATTTGTGTCCCTGTTATCATGTCAATATGTGTGTCCCTAGGGTCATAACCTGGCTCTGATACCACTAAAGCTGTCACGCCCCAGACCCAAATATCGGGCTAGGGTGACAACCCGCCGCGTGCCGGGCACGCAAGGCGTCACAAAATTTTTAACATATAACACCATTATATATAACCAACCAAATTCATCACTGAATACTAAAAGTTTTGGGTTACAAACCCTTACACACCACAATAATAAAGTTTGGGCATCAAGCCCTACACATAAATATGGGGTTACAACAAAATAATGGGTCTTATTTAATAGAAGATCCATCACCCCAACCATCCATCTTCAACCTCGTGGCTCTGACAAAAACATTGTAAGATTTTTATGAGCTTACACTCAATAAGTAAGCCATTATACAGTCAAATCATAGCATAACAATCATAAGCACATAAATGATTTGCATGCTTAAACATTCACAAATACTCAAACATGCAATGTAAGTAAACCCACTGTTTATACTCTCAATGGTAACTGTAAATGTGACCCACGGCCCTGCAATATCTCAATAGTGTACCAACAAGCATCCCCCTACTGAAAGGGTCCAGATACCAGGGTCACGCCATATCATAATCCACCAGAACACATACTCTATATGTGTGATGCCACCTCGAACCAAGCAGAACACATCCTCTAGATGTGTGATGCCACCTCATAGTAACTCAGAACACATCCTCTAGATGTGATGCCATCTCGAACCCAAGCAGAACACATCCTCTAGACGTGTGAATGGCATAAACAAGCAGAACACATCCTCTAGACGTGTAGGTGGCATAAACAAGCAAACACATCCTCTAGACGTGTAGGTGGCATAAACAAGCAACACATATGTGTGTGGTATGACATGATAAAGGAGAACCGCGGCGACACATAACAGTACCTCACATCATGCACAAACATATCAATATCTCTATATTGCATAAACAGTGGATTATACTTACTGAACAATTGCATGTAATATATCACATCAATGTCATAATAACTGCATCTCTCATGCATAGCATCCACATATGAAATCATAGCACATAAACAACCATGTATCATAATATTCATCTACTTACAATTTAGCCAAAACAATTCTTCATGTCACAATATAATTTACTATTAAAATTCATATAATGAATAAAATAATTTAATTAAATACTGATAACTGGCTTACTTACCTCAGTACGCAATCCAACAGGTATATATAAGCTAGTCAGATGTCTGAGCACCTACAGGATCATTTACACAATTAATTTATTAGAAAGAATATTAAAATGACCCTTAGAATTTCTACCCAGACTAGTTCACGGGCCCTACTTTGGGCTCGAATATCTCCCACTATACATACCCAATTGGGGAAGTAAAAATACCCCATGAAACTAGAATTCATCCAGATTCTAGCCATATAAATATTTTGCTAATCCCGCCCATTACAGGGCCCAAAAACTAGCCCAAACTTTAATGCTGCATGGCCCAAAAGCCCTGAACCGGTCGGCCCAGCCGGCCCGGTTCAACTCAAAGCCACCCGATCCCCTGTTTCACCGAACAGGGGACGGGGACCTAGCCGACGGCCAGGGCCGCCGCCGGCCAAATTGAGGGTGGCCCGGCCGTCGGTGGCCGGGCCAGAGCCGGCCGCCGCCGCGGCCGGCCACTAATCTCTCTTTCTCTCGCTCAATTTCACTCATCTTCTTCTCACATCCGCGCGGCACGTCCCTGTGCCGGCGACACGTCCCTGTGCCGGCGACACGGCCGGCCACCTTGGCCGGCCGGACCTCCACCGGACGCACGCCCGGCGCCGGTGGAGGCGATAGGTCAAAGCTCAGGCCCGACGAGGTGGCGAGCACGCCGCCAGGCCCGAACCAACCGGCTTCCGCCACCGCATGAGAGAAGGGCCGATTGGCCCTCTCTCTTCTCTCTCTCCACCACCACCCCGCCAGACACCTCCCCCGGTGCCGGCGGGGTCGCCGGCCAAATCTCAGGCCCGGCAAGGCGGCGAGCACACCGCTGGGCCTGAACCAAGGGATCGATCGGCAACTCCCTCTCTCTGTCTCTCGCGTTCTCTCTGTGTCCCTCTGTCTCTCTCTTTCATGCTCTCTCTCTCTCTGGACCAGGGGATTACCTGATGGATAAAGTGCGCCAGCGTAAATGAAGGAGTCCTCCTCCTTCCTATTTAATCACCTGTGCAGCGCCTCGGATCGGGGGTTTTCCGAAAGACTAAACGCTTCACCTGGAGCAAAGCGTCAGTCCGGGAAACCCAACAGACTGGAGCTTGGTTCATCTGAACCAAGCCTGGTTCATCTGAACCAAGCCTGGTACGTTTGAACCGGGTACTACACCTTCCTTAAGAAATAATCAATCAGGATAAAAAAGTATTTTGCCTCATTTCTACCTGAAACTAGGGCTAGTCCCCTAACATCAGTGTGTACCAATTCCAGGGGTGCTGCACTTATGGCTGTGCTAACTGTGAGCTGAACTCTCTTCTACTTTTTTATCTAATATGGCTCATAGATCTCATATCACCACCACTCAAATTTGAAATCAATCCCCTCTTGCTCAGTTCCTTCAACCCCCTATCTCCCATGTGGCCTAGGCAGTAATGCCACATCTTGTACACATCCTGAGGATCCTGTACCATAACTACTACCTCAAATCTCTCGATCACCACATATTCGTCCACCCTATAGAAGTTGTTTTTCAGCCTTCTCCCTCTCATCACCACCATTTTTCTATTGGAGATGTTTAGAACTCCACTCCTAGCATGACTGCTGAAGTTATAACCACTCCACTCTAGACCCCAATGACACCAGATTCTTCTTGAGCTCTAGGACATACTTCATACTGGTGAGAGTCCATACTATCCCATCAAACATCCTTACCCTCACTGTGCTAATCCAGCTATCTTGCAAGGGTGATCATCTTCAAGAGTCATACTTCCCTCATCGACCTCGGTGTATGTGCTAAACCAAGACCGATTTGGTGTGTAGTGATGTAAACAGGCTGAGTCCATTCTTTTGTACTGTGCCTATGACCATCCGATACAACAAAGAAGTCATCCTCCACCTCCTGATCAGCTACTATACTCAATGATTCAAATCCTTCCTTTCCTTCCTTCGGACTCTTCCACTTAGGATAATTATTCTTGAAATATCCTACCTTACCACATTTGTAACACTTGGCTTCTATAATGCCCTTCATGGACTTTGACCATCCTCTTTGCTTGCTTCTGTCCCTATCTCTTCCAGATCTTTTCCCCACAAATGAACCCTCCTATAGAATCTTTTCTGATCATCCTCTCCCTCTGCTCATTCGTACATAGCACTAAGACTATATCCTCATAATATAAAGTCTCCTTCCTGTAGAGTAGCATCGTGACCAATGAATCATAAGAAGAAGGCAGCAAACACAATAGTAGCAAAGACTTATCTTCCTCCTCCATTTTCACCCAATATTCAATAATTTATTACTGATCTGGTCGAATACCTGAATGTGAGCTACCATATCTCCACCTTCTGCCATTCAAAGGCTATAGAGGCGCTTCTTCAACATCAATTTTTTGTACATGTTCTTTCCCATGAAGAGAGTGTGCAACTTCAACTAGAGTTCCTTAGGGGTCTTTTCCTCTAGTATCAAATAGAGGGCCAAATCAGCCAAACACTATCAATCTAACATCTCATCTAGACTTTCTTCCAATGTCATATCCAACTCATGCTGCACCAGAAGATCCTCCATTTAAACTTTTTACATAGAAAAGCTTCCTTTTTCATCAAACTTCTCAAAATCTACCTCGATACTGCTACCCATGGCTAGATTTAACACCAAAAAAATATATAATTTTTTTAAAGAAGATCAGGAAATACCTTAATGGAGCCTTACTAAAATTTTTAGCCCTTTGAAGATCTTTAATCCCTGATTTGTTCTTCCTCCTCGCGAACCTAGCTCTAATACCAATTATTGCGAAAACCCAGTTGATGCCTGGACCAACTACTACAGAAAATCCTTGGATCTGTACTAAAGTCAATGCTTAAGAGAGAAAGGGCAGCCACCTGGTCCCACTAGAGAGAGAAAGAGTTCTCAAAAGATAGGATGCCTAGGAGAGAAACTTGGAGCACAGGCTAGAGAGAGGGATGCCTAGGAGAGAGAGAATGAGGCATCCGTATGGATCATGCCTTCCTAAACCAATCACACCTAAAGAGAGAAACATGCAGGGAAGAGGGTGCTAGAGAGAGAGAGCGAGACATCCACACCTTCCGCCTTAAAGAGAGAAACTGTGAGGAGGGAGAACCGCTCTTGGGGAAGGAGAGAGAGATAGTGGCTAGGGTTTCTCACACCTCCTAGAGAGAGCAGGGGCAATGGCTAGGGTGAGAAAAGAAAGAGAAACTCTTTTTCTTAAGAGAAAAAAATCTATTGCATTTCCTACACAAACCTTAGGTCTAGGGTTTAAATACATGGCCAATCTGGCTTGACCCTAATTTAGAAAAACTCTTACGACTAACCTGATGAGATTAAGTTAACCCCAAGCCCATATAAATCTATAACTTGATTCAATCTCAAATACTTAGACTCACACCCAGTCCAATACAAGTTAAGCCCCTCAGAGTCCATAGCCCAACATGGGCCTTAAGATAACCTAGAGCTCAAAACAACTCTAGAACCCTCCATGACACCTTATGAAGTGTGGACCTTGGCCTTTTCATGCTCTCCTAGGCCTTGAGAGCTCCATACCAGGTTCAACAAGCCCATGTGAGCAAGTTGTCAATTGTTGAATAATTTTGTTAAAAATGTTGTCTAATCTTGAGTGCTAGTACCCAAGGTGATGGTGAGTTGATTATTGAAAGATGCCCCTTGTCTGGTCCTTTGTCTGGTCCCGCTTGTTCACACGCAAGCCGATGGTGATGGAGCTACCCTTATAGACGATGATGGTTGTAGTTTCAGTGTAGATTTTTTATAAGGAAGAAAGGTGAAAAGAAGTGGAAGATCCTAATTTAAATTTTTATTTTTAAATCATACTTATCTATCCAACTATACGTTACCCATACACAACTAGCTACATTTGACTTAACTTAACAAACTACCAGACTTACTAATAAAATACTAATCGATAACAATAAGAAATTAAATTTTAAAATTCTCCCTTAATTCATTGTTGTGACATTCAATAATTCTCTAAAGTATTGGAACTTGTCTTTTGAAAGTTCTTTAGTAAAAATGTCTGCAACTTGATCTCATTAGAGTTGCAATATTTGATTTGAATCTTCTTCTTCTCCACTGCATCTCAACAAAATAATGCTTGATAGTGATGTGTCTTATACGACTAAGGTAGACCAGATTCTTAGTCATAACAATTTTAATTTATTGTCACACAAGATTGAAGTAGCTTCTCCTTACTTCTCTCTAACATCCTTCAAAATATGCCTTAACTATATTGCTTGTGAAGCTACCAATGATGACGAAACATATTCAGCCTCAGCTAATGACTGTGCCACTATTTATTATTTCTTAGAAGCCCAGTAATTACTCCTGAACTAAGAAAAAAATATACCTTGAAGTGCTTCTCATATCATCAATACATTCAGTCCAGTCACTGTCACAAAATCCCAATAACTTTACATCAACATTTTTCTCATACCAAATAGCAAAATCAATAGTACTTTGGATGTATCTCAACACTCTTTTAGCAACTCCAAAATGAATTTGAGTAGGTTTGTGTATAAACCTGGATAACAAGCTTGTTGCATACATAATATTGGGTCTAGTAGCTGTCCAATATAATAAATATCCAATCAAGCTTCTATAGAGTGATGCATTCACTTCTTTACTTCCATCTTTTTGCTTCCATCTTCTTTGCTTAGCTTTTCATTCATAACCAATGGAGTACAAGCTCATTTATAATTCACCATTCAAAATTTTTCAAAAAGAGTTTTTGTATACTTCTTTTGGCAAATAAACACTCATTTTTCTTCTTGATAAATTTCAATGCCCAAGAATTGTTGTAATAAACCCAAGTCACTCATTTCATATTTTTTGTTCATCTTCATTTTAAAGTTAGCAATCATTTTTTTATCATTACCAATAAGTGCCATATCATCAACATAGAGAGAAATAATAAGAATATCAAATGTACCTTACTTTATAATGTATAATGTTGGCTTATTCTTTCTTCTTTGAAAACCTTTGTTATTGAAGTAGGCATCAATCTCACTACACCACATTCGGGGTGCTTGTTTGAGGCCATATAAAGCCTTTTTTAGCTTGTAGACTTTTTTTCTTTTTCATTTACTACAAAGGCTTGAGGTTGCTATACATAAACCTCCTCTTTTAGAGTACCATTGAAGAACGCTAATTTTACGTTAAGTTGATGCACTAGCCATTTTTAGCTACCAAGGCAATGAGAACTCTAATTGTATCATACCGAGCCACTAGATCAAATGTCTCTTTAAAGTCAATTCCAAGTTATTGAGAATACTCTTTAGCTACAAGCCTTGCTTTGTTCTTTTTGATACAACCATCCAGATTAAATTTTATTTTGTATATCCACTTCACACCAATCACTTCTTTGTTTTTTAGTCTTTTAACTAACTCCCAAGTTTTGTTCTTCTCGATCACATTAATTTTTTCTTTCATAGCTTTCTTCCAAGTCTCTTCTTTGATTGCTTTTTCTAAATTTTTTGCTCAACAACATAAAAATTACAACTGGCATACACATCACTAAGGCTTTTCATTTTCCTTGGGGATGTACTTGATGATAAATAATAGAACTTGATGATGAACTTGGACATGTTTGTAAAAGACATTTGTGGTGTATCTTCATGAACATTATCTTTTTGGACATAACCAAACTTTTTATAATGTGACATTGAGGCTTTCCTCGAAACCAACAATCTTTCTCTACATGGCTTCTTCTTTGATAGATTTATATTTTTGTTGAGTGAACTCCTCATTAATTTGCCTTGTAACGTTGCTTCTTCCTCTTCCTCTTAAGTTGCTTCTATCTTTTCCTCCTATATGTCTTTCACCTCTTGAAGATTCTTCCTTAGAATCTTTGTCATGAGGTCTTAAATTAATATTGAGCTTGGATTGAAAAGCACTACCAATTGATTTTTCAAAATGCCTATTCAACCTTTGCTCAAATGCTTTGATTGATCCCATCAACTCTTTAACACTCAAAGATTCAAGATCTTTAGTTTCTTCTATAACAACAATAATGGGGTCATATTTTTCATGCAAGCTGATAAGAATTTTTTCAATAATTCTTTGATCAGAAATAGCATCCCCATATATCTTCATTTGATTCACAACCTCCATGACTCTAGTGAAATAATCCTTCAATAACTCCATTTCTTTCGTCTTTAGATTTTCAAAATCTCTTTGCAAGGTTTGAAGCTTTACGGTTTTTACATTGAGAGTCCTTTATACTCCTTTTGAAGAATTTCCCAAGCTTTTTTTTGCTCTAGTTGCATTGATAATTCTTGAAAAAATTATATCAGCACCTCCTTATTGAATCCAAGCTAGAACCTTTGCATCTTTCTTCCTTTGATCCTTTTTTTTAGGCGTTACTCAAAGCAATTGTATCATTTTGTTCATTATACCCATTTTCGACATGCGCCCAAAGATCATATGATAAAATACTATTTTCATCTTCACAAACTAGAAATTATAGTTTTCTTCATCAAAAGTGGGAACTTGTGATTGTTGAGCACTTACAGTTTGATTGCTTGAACTCGTCATCTTCAAAACTTTGAGACAGCTTGGAGGTATCCTCATTCAAACCTTTCATCGAACACCTTGATAACATGGAAAGACTGCTTGGACTAAGTTGGGCTACAATCTTCTTCGTTTTTTATTCTTTCCTTTTTTTCAAAAATTAGGCTCATTGGCTATGCATGGAAGCGGGATCTTCTTAGATACCGCAAGCCTACATTACTTTTGTCTCCTTCTTTTATCTTGGTCGATTCAAAGTTTCGATCAAATGCGAAAGGAGAGCACCGTGTTGCTATGAAAAGGAAGAGGTTTGAGTGGTGGAGACTCAATTTCAGTAGAGGAGGATCGTCGGCGATGCTCTGATACCAGTTTGATGGCTGTAGTTTCAGCATATATTTTTTCTAAAAAAAAATGAAAAAGAAGTAAAAGATCCTAATTCATTTTTTTTATTTTTAAATTATACTTATTTATCCAACCATACGTTACTCTTATACAACTAACTACGTTTAACTTGACTCAATAAACTATCAGACTTACTAATAAAATACTAATCAATAAGAATAAGGAATTAAATTTTAAGGGACCAAGCGTCTAGTTTTCAAAGGCCACTGGCTGGCCAGACGGCTATAAAGGATGCTACAGGAACACCCCTGCTACCTCTAAAGTTTCACTTCTAAATGATCTTGAGAGCGAAACATTAGAATGCCTGGAATTTGGTTACCGGAGGAACAGGAGGTAATCAACCACGACGTTGCCTTGGACATCAACGAAGAACGGGACACCACCGAAGAATGGTTGAAATCTGTCAGCCATAGAGCAGACATGTCAATGGAGAGAGAACCCCCAGCCCATCCAACCATCTTCAGAGTGCCTTTAAGTTTGCGATGCTGCAATCAGCGTGATTACGAGCCAAAACTGATCTCCATCGGCCCCTACCATCATAAAAAGTCGGACGACCTGATGGCCATGGAGGAGCTTAAGTGGCGGATGCTGCACCACTACTTCTCCATGGTTCTAGACGGAAGCAATAACGAGGGCCTTAGAAAGATAAAGGATTTCGAAAAGGAGGCCCGAAGCTGCTACTCGGAGGCGATCAATTTGAGCAGTTACGAGTTCATGGAGATGCTGCTACTTGATGGATGCTTCCTTGTTCAAATATTTATTATGTATGATGACTCGAAAACTTTGCAAACAAGGGAGCTCGAATCGTTGCTATTCAAGAATACGTCGTTTGGAGGTCTTATCTTTCGAGACTTGCTGTTGCTCGAAAATCAACTTCCGTATTTCATTGTCAAGCATCTCCTCGATACATTGAGCATGCCAAAGTGGAACAGTTTCCGCCTTCAAAAAGCTGCCATCTCTTCATTTATAGATTTTCTACCAGGTCATCTGAACATTTCACAACATCGGCAACTCGAACAAGAATTACAGGTAGATCATTTTCTCGACTTGTTCCACAAATGGTTCACTAATATTCCGAACTTAGAGAACCCAAGTGACGTCAGAAGAAGCCTCTGGGAACGACAATTAATATTATTTCATACTGCTTTCTTGTTTACAATCAATATGACTTTGCGCTGTCTCTCTAAGGTGTTGCCATTGAGTGACAATCCCTGGCCTTCAGAGAAATTTCTAAGGACTGTTCCCACCGCGACCGAACTTGTCGAGGCTGGAGTGCAGATCAAGGTGAGAAAAGCAAATATCTTTCTAGACATTTCATTTTGCAAGGATACAGGGGAGTTGGGAATCCCAGCCATTGACATTCATGATTACATCAACTTCTTTTTTGTAAACCACAATGCTTTCGAGCAATGTTGCCGTCAACATGGGTCACGAGTTACTCGTTACACCGCATTCATGGATCACATTATCAACACCTCGAAAGATGTTCAGTTGCTCTACCGAAAGGGAATCATTTCTCGGAGTTTCGGTGATGATGAGAACATTGCATCGCTCTTCAACAAGCTAGGTAAAGGTGTTGATATGGCTGATCCAACGTCGTCAAAATAGATGGTAACGGCGGCTATTGGCCCCGGGACCCTCTCGGGGTCGGGGCACATCGGCATTCCCCCACCCTCGGGACCCCCTCGGGGTCGCCGGGTGGGGCCATCGGTCCTTGACCCCGGGACCTCTCGGGGTCAGGGTGCATCAGCCTTCCCCCACTCTCGGGACCCCCTCGGGGTCGCTGGGTGGGGCCATCGGTCCTTGACCCCGGGACCTCTCGGGGTCGGGGTGTGCTGGCATTTCCTTATCCCCGTGACCCTCACCGACCTCGGGGTGCGCCAGCGTTCTCCTACCCCTGGGACCCCCTCCGACTCCAGGGTGAGGGGTCGGCCATTTATGAACAGTGCCAGGGGTCGGCTATATATGAACAGTGCTGGGGTTCGGCCATATGAACAGTGCCGGGGTTCGGCCATATGAACAGTGCCAGGGGTCGGCCATATATGAATAGTGCCGGGGTTCGGCCATATGAACAGTGCCGGGGTTCGGCCATATGAACAGTGCCAGGGGTCGGCTATATAAGAACAGTGCTGGGGTTCGGCCATATGAACAGTGCCGGGGTTCGGCCATATGAACAGTGCCAGGGGTCGGCCATATATGAACAGTGCCGGGGTTCAGCCATATGAACAGTGCCGGGGTTCGGCCATATGAACAGTGCCAGGGGTCGGCCATATATGAACAGTGCCGGGGTTCGGCCATATGAACAGTGCCAGGGGTCGGCCATTTATAACAGTGCCAGGGTTCGGCCATATATGAACAGTGCCAGGGTCGGCCATATATGAACAGTGCTGGGGTTCGGCCATATGAACAGTGCCAGGGGTCGGCCATATATGAACAGTGCCAGGGGTCGGCCATATATGAACAGTGCCATATGAACAGTGCCATGCAAGTGAACAGTGCCATGCAAGTGAACGGGCTTCAACTCCAAACTGCATCTTCTGTCCCAATGGCTGCACCTTGGGGCCCATATGCCTAACTTTATCACTCATCGTTGTCCTCGCAGGAATGCAAAAAAAAGATGACGTAGGGGACACGTCTGGCAAGCGCCGTAGCGGTTGGCCATGCCCTGCAGCACCCCATGCTTCACGGCCCCATGCTTCACGAACATCAATTAATGCTCTGACTAGTGACAGCGCCCCATGCTTCACGAACATCAGTTCTGACACTTCACCCATCAAAGTCATCATTGTAGAGCCTCAACCACTCAAGCCAGACAAACTCTTAAGCGTCTATAAAATGGGTAAGAGGGATCCCTGACCAGGTAACACACTCATAACACTCCTAAACGCTCACACAGAGGGAGCTCCTCTCTGGGCCTCTCTCTCTCTTTTTCTCTTTCGAGCTTCCTCAAGCTCACGGCTGATGCCCAGACCACTGACTTGAGCATCGGAGGGTCCCGCTGGGGCCCCCTCCGGCCCCCGGGACTTGCTTGCAGGCGCGAGGAGCTCACTGGAGGAGACGACCGCACGCTCGAGGCCGGTGATTTGGCGCCATCAGATTGGCACGCCAGGAAGGCGGGGATCAACGATGCTAGTTTGCTGATCCTCATCCCTTTTTATCAAAACGGTGGATCGTGAAGATGGTGGATTGTGAAGATTCACCAGTTAAGCTGGGGGGCACCTTCAACGAGCTGAGCAGCAGGAGGCCAGCCTTTCGTTCCATCATCACCACTATCTCAGACCATTCAACAGAACATGTTGCCACTCATTCTACAAATCCAAACATTGATGGTTGTTGTCAAAAAGCTCTAGAAGCAACATCTTATGACCACGCAACAGCGAGCAAAAGCTTCTACTCGCCCTTTGGTCACTGCCCAGGCCAGCCATCCTTCATCCCGCTGGGAATCTCCCCAGCAAGAGGTCCAGCATCATCGAGCCCATCAGCGACTTAAAGCTCAAAGAGCCACCACTCGCCGCACAAGCAGCCCTCTCTCCTATGGACAGCAACGCAGAGGAAGGTCTGGCCATGGCTCCGGTTCCCAACTCTGCCTCGAGGCATCGGCTCTTCTCCAGACCCGGCGCTAGCGCCTCGGCTTCAGATCCAGCCCCAGAGGCTCCCATTTTCATGCTCCTGGCACCACATCCTCGGGCGCCAGGCAAGCTTCTCTTCCTCTCTGCCGCATCCCAAGTCCAAGTGAAAGCTCCCAAAGCAGCCACGTCCAGATGCATTACATGCACCCATGCACGTGATGAAACTTCATAGGAGAGAGAAGGACCATGGAAGCTGGAGGGCTCCTTACCTTGAATCAATGTCGAGGCTGCCCGAATCCTATAACTCCTAGCAACATCCTCTCTTCTAGCCATCCATCTTCAACGGAATCTCTCGGCCGCTCGTCTTCAATGGCCGCTAGCTGCCCGAGCTTCCCTCGACGACCTCTAGCTCCCGAGTCCGACTCCGACCCTTGTCCGTGGCTCCGTTCCAGCGACCCCGGCTCTGGATCCCATCTCTCTCTTCACTGCACTCCAAAGATGGGTCCCCAGCTTCATTTCGGAGAGGAGCTAGTCATCAACTGACTCCAGGCTCCGTCCCAACTTGATTCCCTGGGGGGCAGACCACCAGCGGGCGAAAATGCTCAAATCCACATAAGGAAAACAGGAGTGCTACAAGAGCTAAGTACGATGCACCTAAGACAGTTTTCTTTCACTGACACTTAAAAATGTCATGCAGGGAAGACCAACCTTGTATCAGCCTTCAAGACCAACCTCGTGTTGATGTTTCAAAAGCCCGACCCCGGTCGGCACCAAAGCCCTGGGCCAGCCAGGCATGAATAAAATACTCGGTGTTGTCGAGCCTTCCAAGATGCTACTCGGTTGTAACCAAGGCTTTCAAATAATAAAATACTCGGTGTTGCTGAGCCTTCCAAGATGCTACTCGGTTGTAACCGAGGCTTTCAAATAATAAAATACTCGGTGTTGCCGAGCCTTCCAAGATGCTACTCGGTTGTAACCGAGGCTTTCAAATAATAAAATACTCGGTGTTGCCGAGCCTTCCAAGATGCTACTCGGTTGTAACCGAAGCTTCAAATAATAAAATACTCGGTGTTGCCGAGCCTTTAGAAATATATTACTTGTTATTGCCGAGCCTTCCCAGGATGCTACTCGGTTGCAACCGAGGCTTCCAAATATTAATTGCTGCTTGGTCGTAACCGAGGCTTCAAATAATAAATTGCCACTCGGTTGTGACCGAGGCTTTCAGATAATAAAGTACTCGGTGTTGCCGAGCCTTCCAAGATGCTACTCGGTTGTAACCGAGGCTTTCAAATAATAAAATACTCGGTGTTGCCAAGCCTTCCAAGATGCTACTCGATTGTAACCAAGGCTTTCAAATAATAAAATACTCGGTGTTGCCGAGCCTTCCAAGATGCTACTCGGTTGTAACCGAGGCTTTCAATAATAAAATACTCGGTGTTGCCGAGCCTTCCAAGATGCTACTCGGTTGTAACCGAAGCTTCAAATAATAAAATACTCGGTGTTGCCGAGCCTTCCAAGATGCTACTCGGTTGCAACCGAGGCTTCCAATATTAATTGCTGCTTGGTTGTAACCGAAGCTTCAAATAATAAAATACTCGGTGTTGCCGAGCCTTCCAAAGATGCTACTCGGTTGTAACCGAGGCTTCCAAATAATAAATTACTCGGTGTTGCCGAGCCTTCAGAAATATATTAGTCGTTGTTGCCGAGCCTTCCCAAGATGCTACTCGGTTGCAACCGAGGCTTCCAATATTAATTGCTGCTTGGTTATAACCGAAGCTTCAAATAATAAAATACTCGGTGTTGCCGAGCCTTCCAAAGATGCTACTCGGTTGTAACCGAGGCTTCAAATATTAATTGCTACTCGGTTGTGACCGAGGCTTCAAATAATAAATTACTCGGTGTTGCCGAGCCTTCCAAAGATGCTACTCGGTTGTAACCGAGGCTTCAAATATTAATTGCTACTCGATTGTGACCGAGGCTTCAAATAATAAATTACTCGGTGTTGCCGATCCTTCCAAAGATGCTACTCGGTTGTAACCGAGGCTTCCAAATAATAAATTACTCGGTGTTGCCAAGCCTTCAGAAATATATTACTCGTTGTTGCCAAGCCTTCCCAAGATGCTACTCAGTTGTAACCGAGGCTTCAAATATTAATTGCTACTCGGTTGTGACCGAGGCTTCAAATAATAAATTACTCGGTATTGCCGAGCCTTCCAAAGATGCTACTCGGTTGTAACCGAGGCTTCCAAATAATAAATTACTCGGTGTTGCCGAGCCTTCAGAAATATATTACTTGTTGTTGCCGAGCCTTCCCAAGATGCTACTCGGTTGTAACCGAGGCTTCAAATATTAATTGCTACTCGGTTGTGACCGAGGCTTCAAATAATAAATTACTCGGTGTTGCCGAGCCTTCTCAAGATGCTACTCGGTTGTAACCGAGGCTTCAAATAATAAAATACTCGGTGTTGCCGAGCCTTCAAGATTATATTTTACTTGGCGCTGCCAAGGTTCGGAGACCGCTACTCGGTTGTAGCCGAGCCTTCAAGATTATATTTTACTTGGCGCTGCCAAGGTTCGGAGACCGCTACTCGGTTGTAGCCGAGCCTTCAAGATTATATTTACTTGGCGCTGCCAAGGTTTGGAGACCGTTACTCGGTTGTAGCCGAGCCTTCAAGATTATATTTTACTTGGCGCTGCCAAGGTTCGGAGACCGTTACTCGGTTGTAGCCGAGCCTTCAAGATTATATTTTACTTGGCGCTGCCAAGGTTTGGAGACCGTTACTCGGTTGTAGCCGAGCCTTCAAGATTATATTTTACTTGGCGCTGCCAAGGTTCGGAGACCGTTACTCGGTTGTAGCCGAGCCCTCAAGATTATATTTTACTTGGCGATGCCAAGGTTCGGAGAATTGGTTGCTCGGCCCAGCCGAGGTTCGGAGAATTTGTTGCTCGGCCCAGCCGAGGTTCGGAGATTTTTACTTGGCCCTGCCAAGGTTCGGAGATTTGCTGTGCAAATAGGCAACTCGATCGTGCCGAGGATTGGTGAGCAGCACCTGTTTCTTTTCGCAATCTTTGGCAACATAATGTGTGATGATTCACGTTGCAAATTACGAAAATACATGCCGACAGGAAGGTATAATAAGGCATATCAAAATGGACTTATAGAGGACATACCCTATTGATAATACTTACGGAGATTGTCCGAGTTCCACGTCCGGGGGACAAACTTTCCGTTTAGATCTTGCAGCTTGTAGGTTCCCGGTCCAATGATCTCCGCCACTTGGTAGGGGCCTTCCCAATTTGTTGCCAGTTTTCCTTGCTCCAGAGGTTTGGAGATAGATGCTTTCTGGAGAACAGGGTCGCCGGGCGAGAAGGATCTCCCTTTGACTCTGGAGGCATGATAGCATCCGCGGATAGGGGGGTCCTATCTCCACGGGGATGACAGCTTTTACGCCGAAGGCCATCCGTAACGGGGTCTCGCCTGTGGGGACTCTCTGTGTGGTGCGGTAGATCCACTGGCCGAGATTGAAGCTGGACGTTGGACTTCTATGAAGCTTGGAGTCAAGAACTCATTGTTTTGGCTTTATGACGCCATCCTTCCTTACGCAAAAGGTGCCTAGGGGCAACGCGGCAGCCATAAATGCCTTAATGATGGAAGGAGATAAGGCATTAAATGCAGGTAGATGCACGTGGCCTTTATGAGGCCATAAATGCCTTGGTGCGCATAGCGCGGCTATGGAAGCCGATCTGTTGTGCCAAGGCAGGGAGAAGGCGGAGACGGCGTTGAGTCGTGGCGAGAGGACACCGGAGAAATGGATTGAACCCGCCGAGATCTGGAGAGATCCTTGTCGCAGCGCCCTTGCGGGACTAGTCTTGCCTCCTTAGGTCGACATGGGGGGTCCGCAACTCCATGCGGACCAGAAGAAGAAGTGGCTGGAGAAAGAGGAGCTGCGGCCTCTTCTGGGAGGCATGGAGCAGGGGTAGCTATAACTGGATGCGGAGCTGTATGGCGCTCCTGAACTAGACGGGTCAGGGCCTGGACCTGCTGGACCAGTGTGGCGAACGGGTCCTGGGTCACTGGGATAGCTGGCGGCGACGAAGTCTCAGCTGGTGGCGGCGGCAGTGCCACGATACTCATTGGATCGGGTCTCTGGGAGGCGACCCGGTCCTGGGCTTCAGAAGTTGCCCTTCTCCGATTAGCCATTAGAGAGGTTCTCTTCCAGATCGAGATCCTTGTCTCCTTTTTTCAAGTTTAACGGGACTTGATGCCCTTCCTCTAGCGCCAATCTGTTGCCGTTGAAATCTATCCTCCGGCTCGGGCACGATCGGGCTGCAGCATGGGCTCCCTCCTAGGCGGACCTGCAAGACAGTCCTCACGCAAGAGGCGTTGGGGGTGGCCCTCTGCAGAAGACCCTCCGATGCCCAAGTCAGTGGAGACCAGCAATCAACAAATATGGGGAGAAGGATCCCCCGGGAAGAGTTCATCCGAGCTCTCGTGGGAGCTTTCATGGCGGAGTGTGAGAACTGCGAATGAAAGATGGGCGTAGAATGGCCGTACCTGAGAGGCTTGAGGGTGGTAGTATTTATAGGCAGTCACCTGACTTCTTGAACGTGCTCTGGATGAGGTCTGAAAGTTGTTGGGATTCGAAACGGATTCGAATCAGGTTGTTACAGGGCCGGCAGGATCCGTATCTGGTTAGTTAGAGGATCGACGGCTGGGAGGCGGGAGAGCTGGCTGATGGATCGAGACTCAGTGGCCGCGTGGTCCCTAGGCCACTATTGTAGGTCCTAGGCCACGTCGTGGCATGATTCCTTGTTTGGAATCTTATTCTGTTACAGTGAATTTGAACTCTCCCACGCCAAATTCCGCAGAGGTGTTGTGGTTCAGTCATCATTGCTGGCGGAGGCTCGGCGGAGGTAGGTGCCGAGGCATAAAGGGCGAACGTGGCAGCCATAAATGCCTTAATGCAGGGAAGAAAATAAGGCATTGAATGCCTTAAAGCATGTGGATATACGTGGCCTTTATGAGGTCATAAATGCCTTGATGCAAAAGACATAGCGTGGTTGTGGATGCAGAACTATATTTGCCGAACTATATTTGCCGAGGCATGTTGGCCGAACTATATTGGCTGAGCTATGTTAAAGCTGGCTGATGCTGAGGCTGACCGAGCTATATTGGCCGAGCTATGTTGGCCGAGCTATGCTGAAGCTGGCTGATGCTGAGGCTGACCGAGCTATGCTGGCCGAGCTATGTTGGCCGAGCTATGCTGAAGCTGGCTTAGGCTGAGGCTGGCCGAGCTATGTTGGCCGAAGTATATTTGCCGAGCTATATTTGCCGAGGCATTCCATTAAATGCTGGCCAAGTCATTATGACAGTTTCTGCACCATTGAATGCTTTGGCTTATTGATTTGACAGATATTAATGAGGGGGCCGTTGGGAGAACCACGCACATGGCGTGACCCTTTTTTCCCCCTTGTTCTCTTTTTTCATAATGAGGAGACTCTTGTCGCTAGAATATCGTGCCAGCAGGGCATTTGGACTGGGCGCGACCCCATCGCCGATGTGAGCGGTCAACAATGCAATGACGATTTTACCCTCATCAGCCATATATGAACAGTGTCGGGGTTCGGCCATATGAACAGTGCCGGGGTTTGGCCATATGAACAGTGCCAGGGGTCGGCCATATATGAACAGTGCCGGGGTTCGGCCATATGAACAGTGCCAGGGGTCGGCCATTTATGAACAGTGCCAGGGTTCGGCCATATATGAACAGTGCCAGGGTCGGCCATATATGAACAGTGCCGGGGTTCGGCCATATGAACAGTGCCAGGGGTCGGCCATATATGAACAGTGCCAGGGGTCGGCTATATATGAACAGTGTCGGGGTTCGGCCATATTAACAGTGCCAGGGGTCGGCCACATATGAACAGTGCCATATGAACAGTGTCATGCAAGTGAACAGTGCCATGCAAGTGAACGGGCTTCAACTCCAAACTGCATCTTCTATCCCAATGACTGCACCTTGGGGCCCATATGCCTAACTTTATCACTCATCGTTGTCCTCGCAGGAATGCAAAAAAAGATGACGTAGGGGACACGTCTGGCAAGCGCCGTAGCAGTTGGCCATGCCCTGCAGCACCCCATGCTTCACGGCACCCCATGCTTCACGAACATCAATTAATGCTCTGACTAGTGACAGCGCCCCATGCTTCACGAACATCAGTTCTGACACTTCACCCATCAAAGTCATCATTGTAGAGCCTCAACCACTCAAGCCAGACAAACTCTTAAGCGTCTATAAAATGGGTAAGAGGACCCCTGACCAGGTAACACACTCATAACACTCCTAAACGCTCACACAGAGGGAGCTCCTCTCTGGGCCTCTCTCTCTCTCTTTTTCTCTTTCGAGCTTCCTCAAGCTCACGGCTGATGCCCAGACCACTGACTTAAGCGTCGGAGGGTCCCGTTGGAGCCCCCTCCGGTCCGGGGACTTGCTTGCAGGCGCGAGGAGCTCACTGGAGGAGACGACCGCACGCTCGAGGCCGGTGATTTGGTGCCATCAGGTGTTATTATGCCAGATTCTGAAAAAACTATCTTAAGCTTGTGTACCAAGACTTGAATGCTTATTGCCATTCAAGATCCAATAGGTGGCGTGCCAAACTTATGCACGACTATTTCAGCAATCCCTGGGCGTTCATTTCATTAGCAGCAGCTGCTCTGCTCATTGTACTCGCAACTCTCCAAACTTTCTATGCTGTTCTAGGTTACTACTTTGGAAAGTAACCAGCAGCGGTGACCGTTGTGCAG
Organism: Calamus simplicifolius; assembly: GCA_900491605.1. Classification (NCBI taxonomy): domain Eukaryota; kingdom Viridiplantae; phylum Streptophyta; class Magnoliopsida; order Arecales; family Arecaceae; genus Calamus; species Calamus simplicifolius. Next base: position 405,805 of record UESW01004509.1, read on the forward strand.
CATTAGACTTCTGTTTCTGGTAATGAAGAAATAAAATTCAGTTCAGCTCTTCAAGGATGTTAGCTCTGTCATGGTGTTTGATTGGTTGTCATTTTTTTTTTTTTTGTGTGATTTGTTTAGTCTTTGGGTAGCTTTTGTGTTGAGTAACTAACAAGCAGAGCAATGCTAATGGTAACTCAGAAATTAATTAAAAAATTCACTCTAACTCCAATCGCTGGACTTTATTTAGTTGCACGCTGACGGGAAAAAATGATCTTTGAGGAAGAAGCAAGCATCCTGCATTGAAACATCACGAATGGTTAAATAAAATAATAAAAAATAATAGAGAATAAAACAAGAAAGTTTTAATCCTGTTCGCTTGTTGGGATATTTAGGATTGTATATGTGAGATTTTAGAACACGAATAGAGCAATAAAATAAATTCATTGTTATACCTTATTTCACCATCTTTGATTTACACAATCAATCTGAAGAAGCACTTATTGAGAACGTCTTACCTTAAATCTTTCTCTTCTTACTCTTCTCCAAGCAATATTCTCGATAGAAAAAACTAATTACAACATACGAGAAGAGAAGAGAAAACCTAGCCATTCATAATAAAACCCTAATAGGTCCTTCTATCATAGAATACTATTTGACTTCAGATCCACACAAACTTCAATCACATCATAACAAAGGTGTGCTCAGGTCCAAAATTATATGGATCATATTTATCAATAATGGACTCATTACGCTTAGATTAAAAATTAATTTATAAAATTAAAATCACTAATAATTAATGGTAGCTTACATATAAAAAAATTTCAATATTCTTCCACTTGGGTAACATTAATAGTAGTTGTGTAAGTTTGAAAAATATTTGTTTATTTAAAAATAACACTTAGACTAAACAACTAAATTTTAATATGCCACAATTTTTAAAAATATTTGGTCCTCTAACATAATACCCTAGAAAATGATCCGATCTCATAAAAGCTATCAGTATTGAATCATGGTAGCCGTTATGCTAAATATAATATAATATTATTATATAATAATAATATACTATTAAAATATGGTTATTATGTTATAATGAAGATAGTACCGTAGAGTTGTTATGATATTAGTATAATACAATACAATATAATATAATATGATGTTATAAAATACTATTATGATGTGATGTATAAAATGTAATGTATATAGTGTTAGTGAAGACTGGCATATGGTAGAACTAGAGTTCGTGGTAAGGTTCTATGTGATGGAGATGATGGAGAAGCAATAGATTCTTCTACACGATGCAGGTGATAGCAAAGCAATTGGAGTTTTAATACTCTCCAAGTTTAATCACCTCTAGAGTCATGGGGAAAAAGGCAAAAAATCGCAAAGATGGATCCATGAAACCTAACAACCTTACACATATAGAAATTATGGACCAAATTTTGACTATAAATCTATAAAAATAGGAGATGAATATTATTATATTATTATAATAATTAACTATAAATTTCATAATATTAACTATTATTAATATAATAATATTATTAATATTAAAACATATAATATATTATATAAATAAATAAGATATAATTATTAATATAAATAATACATTATTATAATATTTATATTATATAAATATTATGAATATATATATTATATACTATTATATATATAATATTTTATAACATATAATTTTGTATATTTCAATATATATTATTAGTAGGATTCAAAAATATATTTTAATTCCATTTTTTTAATGAACCAAATGAGTAATTCTAATTTCAGTTTTAGTAAAATATGATTCAAATTTTGATTTCAATTATAATACTAAATCAATCGATTTGAATCATCAATTTATGATATATCAAAATATAATTAATTAAAAAATAATATTTGCCTAACTAAAATTTTACCTATAATGGGGTTTGATACCTGAATGGGTAGCTTTTATTCTCCAGCATGTTACTTCATGGTTAGACAATTTTTCAGGATTACATCGATCTATTCTCAACCTTTTTTTTTAATGGAATAAAGCATAACCATTAGGCAATTGTTGGTGAAATAAAATATAACCATCAAGCATTGTCACAGTTACCTAGCTTGATCTATCCATTATCTAAATGGTTCTTTGAATTTTTCAGTTATACATTCACTCCCTCCTTGTCTGATGCATTTTTTTTACTATAATTTTTAGTTAATTTTTGGGTTTTTCTCAAGTTCATAAACATATAATTAAGTATTAGTAATATTTTTTTTATTTTATTAAATAATTTAAATTATAAAATCTTTTATTTTTTAAATTTTTTTGATGAATTCTTTATAATTATCTATGCCTGAGCCTTTAAAACCGACCACTGTGCTCTATATATTTTGCTACGTGACCACGATGGGGGTGGTGGACTCCTGTTGTCTGGTCCTTTATAATTAAGTATTAGTAACTCACTCAATTATTTATTGGATTGCGCGCAAGAAGCCTCGTTCCTTCCGGTCCTGCATGGTTAAAATCTGTGTTACAAGCAAAGCGGGCATATCAATGACAGATCATCTTCAAGCTTGCGTCTTCCACAACACAACACGTGGTTAGAAAATCTTCTCTTACAAAAATCCTCTCTTTCAAGAATTGATTGTGTAAAAATCTTCCACAACATGTGGTTAGAAAATCTTCTCTTACAAAAATCCTCTCCTTCAAGAATTGATTGGTTAAAATCTTCTCTTACAAGGCTAAAAATGACCGATTAAAAAATGTCCCATGACATATAGTTGAAAAATATTCTCTTACAAGGCTAACAATGACTGATTCGAAAATCTTCTATGACACATGATTCAAAAATCCTCTCTTTCAAGACTTGATTGTGGAAAAATCTTCCACAACACGTTGCTGAAAATTCTTCTCTTCCAAGACTTGAGAAAAAAAAAATATAAAAAAGAGAGAGAAAGAGACTGATTCAAAAATCTTCGATGGCAAGTGGTTCAAAAGTCCTCTCTTTCAAGACTTGCTTGCGCCTTCAAACAAACATTTGCGATCTCTTTCAAAGGAATTTCCACGGATTGTCCGCACCATGACTAAATTGAAGCTGAAGTAAAGATCGGGATGAGAAAAGCAAATAGCTTAATTTCCAGACATTTTATTTCATCGAGATGCTACTACTCGATGGATGCATGCTTCCTCGTTCAAATATTTATTGCAAAGGATGAGCCGGGGAATTTGCTTGTGAGGGAGCTTGAATCGTTGCTATTCTGTAACATGTGGTTCAGAGGTCTTATCTTTCGAGATTTACTGTTGCTTGAAAATCAACTTCCGTATTTTATTGTCTCAATTACTTGGCTTAATCTATTCATTATCTAGATGATTCTCTTTTTTCAGTTATATACTCACACCATCTTGTCTAGCTAGGACATTTTTACTATTGCCTTTGTTTTAATCTTAATTTCATGGTTTTTTTGCTCTTAAAATCGTATACATATAATTAAGTATTAATAACATTATTTTTTATTTTAGTTTAAATTATAAAATCTTAAACTTTTTAAAAAAATTTGTGAGTGCTTTATAATTATCAATGCCTGAGTCTTTAAAACTGACCACCATGCCATGCATGTTGTCACGTGCACCTTTGGATGAGGTGAAGAGTGGATTCCATTATGTAACTCAATTATTGGAGCCGTCCCTGTGGGCGAATATTCCTCGCTCCAGTCCTGTGTTCACAGTTCACACACAAGGTGCCGGTGGACTTAATTATTGGAGATGAAGCTTCGAGGTTCAATAGCCCTGGACCTCGCAATTCTTGTATCCTTTTTTCCTGGATAAGCATTGCGATGGGCAAAAAGAAATCATCTTGATAGCCACCACCAAACATTTAAGCTGGCCAGATAACCATAAAGGATGCAGCAGGCCTTCACCCACAACCTCTGATGGGGCCAGTTGACTCCATGGAAAATAAAATTTTTGGACGGTCCCAAAGGCCGACGGACTTCAACGTCAGCTCCGGCGTCGGCCCCCAACGTCGGCTCCAGCGTCAGCTTCCAACGTCGGCTCCAGCGTTGGCTTCCAGCGTCGGCCCCCAACGCTGGCCGCCAGCATCGGCCACCAGCGTCGGCCGCTAGCGTCGGCCTCCAGCGCCAGCCTCTAATGCTGGCCAAAGGCCGATAGGCTCCAGCGTCGGCCTCCAGCCCCGACACTTCCCCGTCGTTTCCGGTCCCCGCCAAGTCGGCCAAGGCCGTCACTGGCCAGCCCGACTCGACCCCGGCATCTCCAAGCAAGGCGTCCCCGGCACATTCCTAGCCGGCCCTGGCGTCTCCAAGCAAGGAGGCCATGGCACATTCCTAGCCGGCCCCGACGTCTCCAGTCTTGCCGAGTCGGCCAAGGCCATCCCAGGCCGGCCCGACTCGGCCCCGGCGACTCCTGTTCCGCCGAGTCGGCCAAGGCCATCCCAGGCCGGCCCGACTCGGCCCCGGTGTCTCCAGTTCCGCCGAGTCGGCCAAGGCCATCCCAGACCGGCCCGACTCGGCCCCGGCGACTCCTGTTCCGCCGAGTCGGCCAAGGCCATCCCCGGCCGGCCCGACTCGGCCCCAGCGTCTCCAGTCACTCGGCCCTGGCGTCTCCAGTCCCGTCGAGTCGGCCAAGGCCATCCCAGGCCGGCCCGACTCGGCCCCGGCGACTCCTGTTCCGCCGAGTCGGCCATGGCCATCCCAGGCCGGCCCGACTCGGCCCCGGCGACTCCTGTTCCGCTGAATCGGCCAAGGCCATCCCCGGCCGACCCGACTCGGCCCTGGCGTCTCCAGTCCCCGCCGAGTCGACCAAGGCCGTCACTGGCCAGCCCGACTCGACCCCGGCATCTCCAAGCAAGGCATCCCCGGCACATTCCTAGCCGGCCCTGGCGTCTCCAAGAAAGGAGGCCACGGCACATTCCTAGCCGGCCCTGGCGTCTCCAAGCAAGGCGGCCCCGGCCGGCCCGACTCGGCCCCGGCGTCTCCAGTCCCGCCGAGTCGGCCAAGGCCATCCCAGGCCGGCCCGACTCAACCCCGGCGACTCCTGTTCCGCCGAGTCGGCCAAGGCCATCCCAGGCCGGCCCGACTCAACCCCGGCGACTCCTGTTCCGCCGAGTCGGCCAAGGCCATCCCAGGCCGGCCCGACTCGGCCCCGGCGTCTCCAGTCCCGCCGAGTCGGCCAAGGCCATCCCAGGCCGGCCCAACTCAGCCCCAGCGACTCCTGTTCCGCCGAGTCGGCCAAGGCCATCCCCGACTGACCCGACTCGGCCCCGGCATCTTTAGTCCCGCCGAGTCAGCTAAGGCCATCCCAGGCCGGCCCGACTCGGCCCCGGCGACTCCTGTTCCGCCGAGTTGGCCAAGGCCATCCCCGGCCGGCCCGACTCGGCCCCGGCGTCTCCAGTCACTCGGCCCCGGCGTCTCCAGTCCCGCCGAGTCGGCAAAGGCCATCCCAGGCTGACCCAGCTCGGCCCTGACAAGACGGGACCCCCGGTTCCCGCCAGATCAGCCCCAGCGGTTCAAGAATCCGTTCCTCTAACGCGCACCGCCCGACAGCGTCCGACGTGCGCCGCCCGACAGCCCCGCTGCTGATGGGACGTAACCCACCAACCAGCCCAGATTCACGCAAGGGCTCTGCAGACGTTCTGACTTCACGCCACCCCATGTGGTCGTGCCAGTGTCAACCCCTATAAAAGGGTAAATCCACTCACCAAATAGGTACGCGCGATAACCCCCAAAATCGCCATCTAAACTCTCAAAAGGAATTCCTCCTCTTGGAGACTTTTCTTCTCCATCCAAAACAGGGCTCACTCAAGCCCTTCTTCAGCTGTGACCTCAATCACTAACTTGGCCGTCGGAGGGTCCCGCCGGAGCCCCCTCCGGCCCCGGGACTTCCTTGCAGGCAACCCGGCGAGGCGAGGATTCGAGGAGCACCTCCATTCCCGACGTCCAGGAGAGGTGATCGAGCGCCATCAGATTGGCGCGCCAGGTAGGGGGCCATAAGAAAAAGTAGCGAACATCCTCCCCGAGCTACATCTTTCATCCCCCCCTCTTCTTCCAGAAGCCATGGTGGTGACCCGAGCTCAGGACGCCTCCATCAGCCGCCCAGCGGGGCTTCCCCCGCCAACTAGACAGCAGGAGGCCAATCCCCCTGCCGCTGACCCTCCGGTCGCTTGCTCGCCGCCGAACGCCGCTGTCCAAACAGCGGAGCGGCTGGCGACTCTTTCCCAGCAAGTCTAGAATCTCACCGCCATATCCACGGCCTCCGGCAACAACAGTCCATGGCCACCCAGCATCAAACCGCTCCCCTCGCCAGTCAGTAGTCGGCGAGGGAGGCTCCCCCTGGTGGGAGGCCGGTCGGCGAGAGACCGGCCGACGTCAAGCTTCCCCCAGGAAGCCTCGACGCGAGCCCTCCAAGTGGCCACGGTCCTCTGACTGCGGCCCTAACAAATTTCCTCCCAAGCCGCATTGTCACGAGGAACCCAGGCGGAAGTCCCGACTTTCGTCTCCATCTCCGTCCGCCTCCTCTTCTTCTTCTTCCTCCGAGCCACCTCGGAGGGCCCCGGCGATCAACCACCAGGCGGAGGAACGCCTGGAGGAGTACAACAGGCGACTAGACGAGCTCGCCAAGAAGATCAACCGTCAGCCGGAGGAAGAGTTCGACACTCGTCCTCCCTACACTCAATTTGGAGAACCGACCACTGTGCTCCATATGTATTGCCACGCTCAATTTGGAGAAGGTGAACGGGACTTTGGCTGACTTGGTCAGATTCTGTTCGCACTTGTTGTCTGGTCCTGCGTGTTCACACACAAGCTGATGGTCTCTGGCCTACACCCAGCATCTAAGCCATGGCCCGACGGCTATAAATAAAGGATGTCGCAGGCCCCCTTCCTTGCTACCTCCAAAGTTTCACTTCTGAGTCATCTGAAGGGTGAAACGTTACGTTAGAATGGATCAAAGAAGGCCATCAGCGGAAATCAACCAACACGTTGCCTTAGAGATCAAGGCACCATGGTTGGAATCTATCAAATACAAAGCGGGTATATCAATGCATAGAAAACCCCCGGCTAATCCAACCATCTTCAGAGTGCCTTCAAGTATGCGACACTGCAATCCGCATGACTACGAGCCAAAACTGGTCTCCATCGGCCCTTACCATCGCGGCAAGTCCATGGACCTGAAGGCCACAGAGGAGCTCAAGTGGCGAATGCTGCACCACTACCTCTCCATAGTTCCAAACGGAAGCAATAACGAGAACCTTAGAAAGATGAAGGATTTGGAAAAGCAGGCCCGGGACTGCTACTCGGAGGTGATCGATTTGGACAGTGACCAGTTCATGGATATGCTATTACTTGATGGATGCTTCCTTGTTCAAATATTCATTGTGTATGACTATGACGATGACGATGATGAGCGAACTTTGAAAATGGGGAGGAGCTCAACTCGTTGCTATTCGATAACATGTGGTTCAGCGCCCTTATCCATCGAGACTTGTTGTTGCTCGAAAATCAACTTCCGTATTTCATTGTCAAGCATCTCCTCGATACATTGAGCAAGCCAGGGTGGGACAACTTCCGTCTTCAAAAAGCTATCATCTCTTCATTTATTCGTTTTCTACCAGATAAGGCGTACATTTCACAACAAAGGCAACTCGAACAAGAATTAGAGGTAGATCATTTTCTCCACTTATTGCACACTTGGCTCTCTAATATTCCAAAATTAAACAACCTGGGCAACAGAAGAAGCTGCTGGCAACTACCAGCAAAATTACAGTTTCTCTCGAAGGTGTTGCCATGCTGTCACAATCCGTTGCCTTCAGAGGAGAAATCCGTGACCGAATTTGTCGAGGCTGGAGTGAAGATCAAGGTGAGAAAAGCAAATATCTTTCTAGACATTTCATTTTGCAAGGATAAGGGGGAATTGGGAATCCCAGCTATTAACGTTAATGAATACACAAACTTCATTTTTGTAAATCTCATTGCTTTGGAGCAATGTTGCTGTAAACACGGGTTGGATGTCACTCATTATACCATATTCTTGGATGACATCATCAATACGTCGAGAGATGTTCAGTTGCTCAACCAGGAAGGGATCGTTCGTCGGAATCTCGGTGATGATGAGAGAATTGCATCGCTCTTCAACAAACTAGCTGAAGGTGTTACATATAGTTTTCAACAAAACTATCTTAAGGATGTGTACAAAGACCTGAATGCTTATTGCCAGTCGAGATGCCATAGGTGGCGTGCTAACCTTGTGCACGACTATTTCAGCAATCCATGGGCGTTCATTTCATTAGTAGCAGCTGTTCTGCTCATTGCACTCACAATTATTCAAGCTGTCTATGCTGTTTTAGGTTATTACAAAGGTAACCTTTAGCAGTGAACATTGTCCTAAAAAATAGCATCGCTAAGTACTGCAGCATTTGATTTCTGTTTCTGGTAATGAAGAAGTAAAATTCCGTTCAGCTCTTCAAGCTGTTGTTGGCTCCGTCATGGTGTTTGATTGGGTGGTCATTATTCATCTTGTGTGATTTCTTTAGTCTTTGAGTTATGGCTTTTGTGTTGAGTCCTTGTACCAAAGCAGAGCAATTAATGCTATGATAACTCAGAAATTAATAAAGAAAATTCACTCTAGTGTCTGTCACTCACTAGACTTTATTTAGTTGTACGCTAACATGCCCATCCAGAGGGAAAAATGATCTCTGAGAAGCAGCAAGCATCCTGCGTTGAAACCTAACCAATGGTTAAATAAAACAATAAAAAATTATAGAGAATAAAACAAAAGCAAGGTTTAACCTGGTTCGCTTGTGGGGATTTTTAACATTATATATGTGAGATTTTAGAATATTAATATAGTAATAAAATAAATTCATTGTTAATTAGATCTTGTTTCACCATCTTTGATTTATGCAATCAATCCGAAGAAGCACTCATCGAGAATGTCTTGCTTTTAATCTTCCCCTTCTTACTTTCTTTCAAGTAGCATTCTCAATGAAAAAATTGATTACTATGAGGAGAAAAAAAGAACCCAGCCATTCATAACAAAACCTGCTAGATCCTTCAATTATGGGACACTATTCGACTTCAGGTCTATATAAACCATCAACCATATTGTCAATAAAAGTGCAACCATATAGATCATATATATCAATAGTAAGTACATCTAATTAAAAATTAAAAATAACTTAAAATTAAAAAGAAAGAAAAATATTGATATAGCTAATTTTAATTAGTTTGGGATTAAGTTTTGATTATTATAGTTGTTTTAGAGGTGAATTCTAAAAGTGATTTGTATTTTAAAAAAAATTAATGGAAAAAAGAAAACAGTAAGCATATAGAATATTTAAAAAAAAAAAAAGAAAAGAAGGAGAAGAAAATCACTTATCCAACATAATTTTTACAAATGCTATGGATTATGAAAATTATAAAGATCAATTACGGGCATTCCGAACGCTTTAGGAAAGTCCGTGTCCCTCCTCGCTAATTCCGAACGCTTTAAGACTACATCAATCGCGGGCATTGCACTCACCAAGCACCAGCATTTGATGCATTCCTCCCTCCCGAAGTAATCGTTTGCTGGTCCATTGACAAACGAGGGGCCCTCCTATGCCTCACAGCAGCCTTCATCATGGGGCAGAAGATGGGGCCCACATGTCAGAGAGAGAGAGAGAGAGAGAGAGAGAGAGGTGGGGGGTGCCCCAATGGGTGCAACTCAGAAGGGGATGCACTTTGTATTTGCACCTAATTCTAAGCCTGTTGCGTCGGTGAGATAAAACGATAGGATAGCAATCCTCTTCCCGTCCCAATTTGAGGCAAAGCAAAGCGGTCGTTCCCTCTTTATCGTATCCCAATACATTCCATTCCTTCATCTCACTGCAAGGGAAGAGGTCCTCTTTCTTTCTTCCCCCCCCCCCCCCTCCCCCTCTCCATTCCTTCATCTCACTGCAAAGGAAGAGGTGCTCTTTCTTAACACCCCACCCCACCCCCCCCCCGCCAGCTCTCACTAATTAGGTACAGCCCCCCCCCCCCCCGCCAGCTCTCACTAATTAGGTACAACAAAAGATCCTAAAATATTCCTATCATCATCTTTCATAACTAAATGGGTTAGTAACTTGATCAACAAAAAAGTAGTCATGCCTTTTTGTACCAATATACTTAACAACAATATCTCTTTTCTATATTAATTTTTTGTCTATGAGATATCTAATCTCAATATATTCAGACCTATTTATATTTTATCATTTTTTAAAAGAACAAAATATAATTATTATCATAATAAATCTTTAGTGGTTTAGAGATCGAATAATCAATAGTAAACCTTGAGATAAATTTGTTTAACTATATACCTACTATTGCAACTCCATAATATGCAATAAATATAGCATGTATAATACAAGAATCCATGATTGTTTTTTAACACCTTTACAATATATGGCTACTTTAGCTAATATAAATCATAGCCTATAGTGAATTTTATATCATTAAAACAATTAGCTAAAAAAGTTGAATATGAGTAATTAATTATTTAAGATTATCTATCTTCGTATAGAATAATATAAAATCTTTATTTTTATTAAGTACTTTATCATTATCCTCGCAACCTTTCAATGTTCAAACCAATATTTAATAAATATTTACTAAGAACATTTACTATATCAGCTGTGTCTAATGTAGTGAAGATTTATGCATATAACAAGCAATCAACTACACTAACATAAGGTACATTTCGAAGAAACACTCACTACGAATGCCTTGGTTTAGATCTTTCTCTTCTTGCTCCTCCTTCAAGTGTTGTTCTTAATAAAAAAAATGAAGACAATATATAAGGAAAGAAAAGGGGACCTAGTTTATTTATAACGAAACTCTAATAGGGGCCCATCATAAAATACTATTGGACTTTAAATCCACTCAAACTACCAATCACATCATCAATAAAGGTGAACTCAAGTCTAAAATTATATGGATCATATTTATCAACAATGGATTCATCCTACTTGCATCATTAGACTATATTTTTTTAGCTAGTTTTATAAAATTAAAATTAGTAACAATTAACGATAGCCAACATATGAAAAACTCTTAACATTACTTACAATCTTGACTTCATTTAGAATGGGATGTGTGATATAAGAAACTAGTACAAAGCTGCTACAAAAGTCAACTAAAAAGAAAACATATGCTCAACAACTCTTCATACTTTGATATGCTTTAGCATGATAATTAGGAGAAATACAAGAGACAGCCATCAATGAAGAATATGATTCGGATTTAAATTCAAATCCTATAAAAGTAGGAGATGAATGGTATGATTTCTAGCTACCATCATCAAAAACATAGCCCCATGCGCTACGCTTTAGGAAAAGCAATAAGTCCATTTTCTTCCTATTTGAAATCATCAATTAATCTCTAGCCCATGAGGGATATTTGAGATATTTGGAAACATCAGTAGCTCACATTCCCTAGTTGATCGCTACTTCGCCCTCTGTCCTTGCCTCTTCATGTTCACGTGCCACCCTACAAAGCTCGTAAACTCGCTCATTTCTCATTTTCTTTTCAAACAAACATGTACCTGAGATAGACATATAAGGGTGTGTTTGATATGGTGGATAAGGGGAGATATCCCCTGGATATCTTCCTTTATCCCCAAATGCTATAGCTACAGGGGATAGTGCTGAAAAAGTTTAACCAGAAGGGATAACCCATGTTTAACCATGGGTTATCCCCTGGACTTATTCCCTAGGGAACCCAGGAATAACTAAAGTTATCCCTTGATGGCATAGTGGTAATTTTAAAAAGGTGCTTATCCCCTTACCTATCCTCTGGATAAATGCTATCCTGTACATTTATCCAGGGATAGCCAAAAAGCTATCAAACACTACCTAAGGGAAACAAAATATGAACCAATGGTCGGTCATGTTGAAGCCACCATGCTTGAGCTCACGGTACCCTTGGCAAAGGGCACACATGGCTAGCAAAAGCGGTGAACTGAAGCAGACTCTACTACAATGAGTAAGATTCTGTCACAACCTAAACCAAAACCTTGTTGAGAAATATGATAAATCATGCATTTACGCAAAGTTAAACCTCATCATATGCAAGGCAACAACAGAATTGAAATAAATTCTGTAATTTTACCAAAACAACTCCACCATCTAAAGAGAACTATCAAAATCTTTTGAATCCAAACCAATTTAAAGAATGAATCAAAGAATTATGTCCAAATGTTCAGAGATGTAACATTTTATAATAAACTGCAAGCCTACGGTCCATAAGCACAAACAAATCTACAAGTCTAACACTCGCTTGGTGCTCCTATCCATGTGTGCCCTTGTTCTCCCATGCTTTAGGCACTTAAAAATTTAAAATTAGAGGGGTATGATCTAACTGCTCTGTAACAATGGCACTGAATACATAAATTTAAATACTTTATAATTTTTAATATAAATTCTTGTTGGACCGGTAAATAAGAAGTCTGATCAAATTGATGAGAAAAATAAAAAATTACAAATTAATAAATAATAATTTATCATATATAGAAAGCAAAGTATATTATCACTAAACATGTTGCAATTTCCATGATTCCTAACAATTCATCATAAATGTGGGGGCAAAGCATTATTTTTCAATAATTTAAAAAAACATAAATAAAATAATCCCCTGAACTCTATGATTTTTATATTTTATCATAAATACAAAAAATAATTAAAAATATTTAAGTTTAAATATCATGAAAAAATAGAACGGTGCAAAGTAGGTGCTACAATTAGGCTATTATACCTACTTTTCTTACAATGAATTAAGAGAAGAAGAGAATATTATTGTTGCCATACGGAAAGGATGATGAAGTTTAGATAGCATTATGGGAGGAGAGAACCACTGGTACTCTTAGCTAGTGGTACAAATAAGGGAGTGAATGCCGACAGATTGAAATGGCAAAAACATCTGAGGTGTGAAACAGACTCGCATGACCCAACTCAATCTGACACGGATGTATTATATGGCCTACTATACTAAAAAGGTTGACCCGATATAGCCCACAGATCCAACCTTCTAGATGAGTTGACCCTAATAGTAGAGAGAAGTACAAAAAAATTGCAGAAAAGGAAGGTCCCATTTACACGGACTGCACTAGATCTCATATGTTGCAATACCACCTTAAATTTTGTGATAATAAATTTCTTATTTCCAATTTTAAGAATTCAAGTTCTAAAGCGTGCTAGATTCTTTCATGACAGACAAACCAACCGAACTTATTAAGAATCTTTACATGCATATAAATTACAAGATTCTAGTCCTTTTCAAACAATCTTAGTTGGTATTTTTCATGCAGTTTCTTTTATATCTTCTGACATAACCCAATTTGCACGGCATTATGTTTCTTTTAAGATTCTGACATAATTTATGGCTTAGTCGTAAATTGTAATCATAAAGGGCAAAATATATAATTAAGATGCAAGCAGGGATGTAGCAGTGGAGCCATTTTGATGGTACGAGCAAATTAAGAAGGACCTAAGAAGGACCTTAAGAAGGATGAACGTGCTCCATGTCAATGTTCTTCAATTTCATTCTTTATGGTGCAATTATTATTAATAATTTATATAGAAGCATTTGAGTTATAATGATTATGATGCTTGACTAACTTTGTTGAAAGCGTTGCGTGCATGTGCAAAGGCCAAGGCTTGTTTAACCAAGGTCTTCTAGACCATCACAAACAAAAAATTGTGCCATTTAAAACTATAGAAACTAATATCAGCATAGACTGTATTGTTTAATGTTAATATAGGTCACAGATTGAATTCGGCAACGAGTTATTAACGAGTACATGATAAAAAGGTTGGGGGTAATATTTTGAAAAAAATATAGACTTTGTCCGAGAATTTGCCCAAAAAATGATCGGTTACTTGAAATTTATTTCCATTCCACTCAACAAGAATACCTCCCGATGTACTCACAGTACCAAGCAGCTGAAGTTTAGATTCTTGAATTCTGGTCAAGAGGCAACCAGATTTTGAAATCAAATATTTAACCATGTCTTTTGATTGGATCACCAAATGCTTTTACGTTCCAGCTAATGATAGACATAGCAAACGGCAATGATCTCCAAATCGATAAGAACAGAAAGGTAAGTGTTGACACCGAGTCACTTTCTTTAAACGTCGGAGAAATGGACGTCCTTCTCGCCGGACTCCTGCAAAAAAAGTTCCCGGAGACTGGATGCTCCGGTAGGGACCCTCCGACGCTCAAGTTAGTCACTCGGGAACAGACAAGAACTGACTAGTAGGTGGAAGCTAGAAAGTTAGGGTTTAACTAGTAAGAAGAAGCTAGAAAAATTATAGTTTTTTTTTTTTACTTACAGGGAGAGTGTGCGCTTTTATACCTGTTCGAAGATACACCCTTCCGTTTCGGAAGATTGCTGATTTCAAGGTACCTCGTTCAATAACGGACAAAAAGATGAGGCTGACAGTGACAGATCGTACTGTCACCGTGCATGTCGGAGGTGTCCTGCGTCACCTGTCAGTACGGTTTCATAGGTATCTGGTGTCCGTGGTTATACCTGGTGCGCACTGTTGCCGAATGTGACCGCGCACAGTTGTAGGTGGGTGACGGACCGTACGCTGTAACGGGGTATGGTCATGCACAGTGATAGACATGCGATGGACCATGCGCCATTATGAGGTATGGCCACACACTGCTACGGATGTACGGCAGACCACGTGGGCATGCCAGGTGGCCCGGGGCTATAGGTTGCTAGGCTCAAGGGTCAGACCATGTATCGGGCTCTATTCATGCGGACCGAGACCGAGGGGGTCTCAGGGGTTGAGATACTATTCATGGAGCCCAGGAGCTACGGCTCGAGGTTGAGACTAGAACTCGAGGCCGGGCACTGTTCATGCAGCCCGAGACCGAGGGGGTCTCGGGGGTTGAGATACTGTTCATGGAGCCCGGGACCGAGGGGGTCTCGAGGGTTGAGACTGTTCATGGAGCCCGGGAGCTGTGGCTCGAGGTTGAGACTGGAACTCGAGGCCGGGCACTGTTCATGCAGCCCGAGACCGAGGGGGTCTCGGGGGTTGAGATACCGTTCATGGAGCCCAGGAGCTGCGGCTCGAGGTTGAGACTGGAACTCGAGGCCGGGCACGAGACCGAGGGGGTCTCGGGGGTTGAGATATTGTTCATGGAGCCCGGGAGCTGTGGCTCGAGGTTGAGACTGGAACTCGAGGCTGGGCACTGTTCATGCGGCTCAAGACCGAGGGGGTCTCGGGGGTTGAGATACTGTTCATGGAGCCCAGGTGCTGCGGCTCGAGGTTGAGACTGGAACTCGAGGCCGAGCACTGTTCATGTAGCCCGAGACCGAGGGGGTCTCAGGGGTTGAGATACTGTTCATGGAGCCTGGGAGCTGCGGCTCGAGGTTGAGACTGGAACTCAAGACTGAGCACTGTTCATGCAGCCCGAGATCGAGGGGGTCTCGGGGGTTGAGATACTGTTCATGGAGCCCGGGAGTTGCGGCTCGAGGTTGAGACTAGAACTCGAGGCCGGGCACTGTTCATGCGGCCCAAGACCGAGGGGGTCTCGAGGGTTGAGATACTGTTCATGGAGCCCGGGAGCTGCGGCTCGAGGTTGAGACTGAACTCAAGGCCGGGCACTATTCATGCGGCCCGAGACCGAGGGGGTCTCGGGGGTTGAGATACTGTTCATGGAGCCTGGGAGCTACGGCTCGAGGTTGAGACTGGAACTCGAGGCCGGGCACTGTTCATGCAGCCCGAGACTGAGGGGGTCTCGGGGGTTGAGATACTGTTCATGGAGCCCAGAGCTGTGGCTCGAGGTTGAGACTGGAACTCGAGGCTGGGCACTGTTCATGCGGCCCGAGACCGAGGGGGTCTCGGGGGTTGCGATACTGTTCATGGAGCCCGGGAGCTACGGCTCGAGGTTGAGACTGGAACTCGAGGCCTGGCACTGTTCATGCGGCTCGAGACCGAGGGGGTCTGGGGGTTGAGATACTGTTCATCGAGCCCAGGTGCTGCGGCTCGAGGTTGGGCACTGTTCATGCAGTTGAGATACTATTCATGGAGCCCGGGAGTTGGGGCTCGAGGTTGAGACTGGAACTCGAGGCCAGGCACTGTTCATGCAGCCCGAGACCGAGGGGGTCTCGGGGTTGAGATACTGTTCATGGAGCGCGGGAGCTGCGGCTCGAGGTTGAGACTGGAACTCGAGGTGGGCACTATTCATGCAGCCCGAGACTGAGGGGGTCTCAGGGGTTGCGATACTGTTCATGGAGTCCACTACCAAGGGGGGCTCATGAGGCCGAGAGGGCCTCGTCAGTTGCGTTACCATTTATTCTGATGGCGTTGGATAGCCATATCAGATGCCCCCCACCCTTGAGACGAAGCGGGCCCACCCAGCAAGGTAAAAGGGTGTTACCTCCCACGTGGTTGATCCTCGTCCTTTGCGAACCGCTCCCAGACACGTGTCTCTGGGCGCCACAATGACTTTGAGCGGGCGACATGGGATGCGAAAGGGCGGCCACTACAATCCACCCGATCTGCGGCAATCGTCCTCGAGGCAAGGTTGATCCTTCGAAGTCTGTGAGGAAAGTCGTGCCATCATGACGATGACGTCAGCGTCCCATCATTGGCCAGAGGCAGATCGTATCATGCGCCGAGCGATCACCGAGGCAGCCCAGCTATGGTGGAAGTTCGTGTGGCTGACGAGATAAGGTGGGACAATTCGAAACTAAATAAAACTCGGGTGGGGGTTGAATCTGGCCACACTGCTCCTGCCATCATTGTCTTCTTCCTCTGATCTTCTGATCTTCTACCTCCTGGCCTTCCCTGCAACCTGAGAGCCTACGCATGCCATTTTCTTCTCGGGTCATCTCTTTGTCTCTTCTAGACCTCTCTGTTCCTTCTTCCCACAATGAGTTCCTAGTCCTGGACCTCGAAGGACGATTAAGAGGATCGTCCTTCTTCTTAGAGGCTTCATGCTTCTCCTTCTTCTCTCCCTTCTCCTTCACCTTCTCTTGAGTGGTCCTCTAATTCGGAGGACCGCATCCCTCTGACCCGGCGGCGGGTCGCCGGGGAGGCTCCCAGGGAGGCGCCCGGCGGCGGCTGGCAGGGCCCCATCGAGGAGACACCGGACGGAGGTCAGCACCTCCTGAGGGTAGGGGCGGAATCCCCGGAGGGGGTCGCCTCCATGGTAACAGCCAGGATTTGGTAAACATCCGGGCCCATTACCTAATCCCCTGGGAGATTGGGCTCTATCTCCCGACTCCCGATGATAGAGTGATTTCCTCTCAATCCGGCCGAGTGGCCGTTTATGAAATTTCCCTGAGGGTGGGCCTCCGCCCACCCTTTCCTCCTTTTTTCATTAACCTCCTTGACTATTACTCCTTGACCCCTTCTCAACTGGTCCCGAACTCCCTTTGGGTAGTTAGTGCCTTCGTCGTCCTCTGCCATCACCTCCACATTACCCCCCAAGTCTACTTTTTCGCTCTTTCTACATCCTTCGGGCTCAGAAGGGTTGGTGGCTGTTCCAGCCCCAACCCGGCCGAGTCCTAAAGCTTCTTCTTCCTACCTCCATCAAGGGATGGAAATCCGATTTTTCTTTGCCAACCTAGATCAGGTTAAGCCCCGGTGGGGGGACTGACCTCCGAGGTAACATGAATTCCACCGTCCATCCTGGAGACAAAGAAGCGTTGGGGCAGCTGTTGACTACCGACATCCCTCGGTACAACCTACTTCTAACAAGGAAAACCTTCAGTCGGCGGGTCTCATCTCCCATCGGGGTAAGTCTCCATCATACTTAGTCAGTCTTCCTGTTTTGTTTTTTTTTTTTTTTGACCCCGGCCGATGCTGTACAGCCATGAAGGTCCCGACCCATAGACTCATGAAGGCCGCTGCCAAGAGGAGGGCCCAGGAGGGCCGAGCGAGGGGCAGCAAACTCCGGCCCCGAAATGCCCGACAGTGCGGCTGCCCGAGCCACCTGCTTCGCAAGAGCCTCCGACCACCCCGGAGATCGATCTGACAGCCGACACCCTGCCAGAAAGGGCGGTGGTCGAGGGGGCAACAACAGAGGAGCCTGCCACGGAGGAGCCGATAGCAGAGGAGCCACCCGCTCCCAGCGGACCAGTCCCCACCGAGGCAACAAGGAGTTGGGGTGAGGGACGTTGGGACCAGCAAGTCCGCCTCCGGAGCAGGCACCGGCAAGTAGCCCTCCTCGCACCGAGTCCGAAACCTCTGAGGCTGCTGGAGGAAATGGAGTCAGGCCGAGGCCGCCTAGGGACTCCATTTTGAATGATGGGCGCTGGGCGAAGCGGCTCATCTCATCAATCTTCATGCCCGAGGTCCAGGAAGAACTTAGCCATTTGAAGGCAGCTATGTTCTTCGAGAGTCCTACGTAGCCCTGGTCAAAGTAAGTAGTCTTGCAGCCCCTTGCCTTTAGATTTCCCTTTTCCTCTTCCTTTCTCTTTTTGACATGAGGCCTGCATGCAGATTGCGAACTCCTTGGCGGCTATGAGGGAGGTCATCCATGGGGGAAAGACCCTCATGCGGGAGGCCCAGAAAGAGGCCGAGGAGGCTCGTGCTCGAGCGGAGGCGGCCGAGAGGGCCTTGGAATCGGTCAGGACTGCTCGAGCAGATGAGATAAAGGCGGCCGAGAGCCGGGTAGAAGTTGAGACCAACCGTTTGTGGGCGGCACTCAGCCAGCTGATGGAGGCCGAAAGTGCCGTCGCGGCCAAGGACCTGCATATTTCAGAGTTGATAGCGACCATCCAGACAGTCAAGAATCGGGCAGGCGAGGCCAAGGAGAGGGCGAAGGAGACCGAGGAGAGGGCGAAGAAGGCCGAGGAGGAAACGGGTCATGCCCTGGAGGCTGAGAGGGCAGCGGCGGCATCTCTAGCTGCAGAGAAGGAAGATCGAGCTGCCGAGGTGGAGGCAGCTGTTAAGGCCAGGGCTGCTAGGGCCATAGAGGAGTTTAGGGCGTCCGAGCGCTTCATGGACGAGCTGGCCGAAGCTTCGTGGAAGCGTACCTCCAGGGGTTTCAGCATGGAAAGGAAAAGGTTGCCCGAGACCTAGACTTTCCACAGGCTCTTGAGGTCGAGCTAGAGCGTCTTTCCGAGGTTGGCTCGTCTGACGATGAGCCTGCGCTGGCCGAACCATGAGCTTCAAGTTGTATTTTACTTTTACCTTTTTTTTTGTAAATCCGACTTGGTCGGCATTTTGTAAACACTTTGAATTAATGAAGTACAATTTTTCCTTCAATGAGAATCATCTTTTCCCAATTGTCGTTTCTACCCCAAGTCCTTTGGCTGCCGACATGGGACCCTTAGGGGCTTCGTCAGTATCGAGGAGCAACCTTTAACTCATTCTCGAATAACCTCGACTTAGCCCTGTAGGACCGAATCCTAGAATCGAGGAGTATGGACTCCCGGTGACCGATGGAGCATCGGACTCGGAAGGCCAAGATAGACTCGGGCTTCTAGGGGCCAATTGCATGCCGCTTTGTCAATGGTACCCTGGGCTTCGTGCCTAGCTGGCCTAAGGGTTTTGGTGCCGAACAGGGTCGGGCTTGTTGTTGAGAGCCGATGGTACATCGCTCTGCTAGTGGTACACTGGGCTTTGTGCCTGGCTGGCCCAGGGCTTTTTGGTGCCGAACAGGGTCGGGCTTTAGTTATTGAGAGCCGATGGTACCTCGCTCTACCAGTGGTACATTGGGCTTTGTGCCTGGCTGGCCCAGGGCTTTTTGTGCCGAATGGGGTTGGGCTTTAGTTGCAGAGAGCTGATGGTACATCGCTCTGCCATGGTACACTGGGCTTTGTGCCTGGCTGGCCCAGGGCTTTTTGTGCCGACCGAGGTCGGGCTTTAGTTGTTGAGAGCCGATGGTACATCGCTCTGCCAGTGGTACACTGGGCTTTGTGCCTGGCTGGCCCAGGGCTTTTTGTGCCGACCGGGGTCAGGCTTTAGTTGTTGAGAGCTGATGGTACATCGCTCTGCCAGTGGTACACTGGGCTTTGTGCCTGGCTGGCCCAGGGCTTTTTGTGCTGACCGGGGTCGGGCTTTAGTTGTTGAGAGCCGATGGTACATCATTCTGCTAGTGGTACACTGGGCTTTGTGCCTAGCTGGCCCAGCCTTTTTGTGCCGAATGGGGTTGGGCTTTAGTTGTTGAGAGCCGATGGTACATCACTCTGCCAGTGGTACACTAGGCTTTGTGCCTGGCTGGCCCAGGGCTTTTTGTGCCGACCAGGGTCAGGCTTTAGTTGTTGAGAGCTGATGGTACATCGCTCTACCATTGGTACACTGGGCTTTGTACCTGGCTGGCCAGGGCTTTTTGTGCCGATCGGGGTCGGGCTTTAGTTGTTGAGAGCCGATGGTACATCGCTCTGCCAGTGGTACACTGGGCTTTGTGCCTGGCTGGCCTAGGGCTTTTTGTGCCGAATGGGGTCGGGCTTTAGTTGCTGAGAGCCGATGGTACATCGCTCTGCCAATGGTACACTGGGCTTTGTGCCTGGCTGGTCTAGGGTTTTTTGCCAAACGGGTCAAGCTTTAGTTGCTGAGAGCCGATGGTACATCGCTCTGCCAGTGGTACACTAGGCTTTGTGCCTGGCTGGCCCAGGGCTTTTTGTGCCGACCAGGGTCGGGCTTTAGTTGTTGAGAGCCGATGGTACATCACTCTGCCAGTGGTACATTGGGCTTTGTACCTGGCTGGCCTAGGGGTTTTTGTGTCAAACGGGGTCGAGCTTTAGTTGCTGAGGGCCGATGGTACATCGCTCTACCAGTGGTACACTGGGCTTTGTGCCTGGCTGGCCCAGGGCTTTTTGCTGAAAAACTGAGATGCTAAAACTCAAGTTTATTAATGTGAAATGAGGGGTGAAAACCCAAAAGAATACAAGCATGGTATTTAATGTAAGAAGGAAATGCACTACTGATAGTACCGACGGAGGTTGTCAGCGTTCTACATCCGGGGGAGCGGCCTCCCATCAAGCTCTTCAATCTTGTATGCTCCGTGACGGAGTGCTTCGGTGATCCAGTAGGGCCCCTCCCAGTTCGGAGCTAGCTTGCTTCATTCCGTCGGCTTCGAGACCTCAGCTCGTCGAAGGATCAGGTCTCCCGGCAGAAAAGTCTTGGGGCGCACGCGGGCGTTGTAATATTTGGTAGCTCATTGTCGGTAGACCGCCATCCGGAGCTGCGCTCGATCTCGCACCTCCTCTACCAAGTAGAGGTTGGCTCGTAGCTGGTCCGGGTTGTCTTCCTCACTATATGACTCCACCCGAGGGCTCGGGGAGCCTATCTCCACCGGAATGACAACTTCGACCCGAAGACTTGGCTGAATGGTGTCTCTCCGGTGGGGGCTCGGGGCATTGTGTGGTAGGCCCATAGCACATTATGGAGCTCCTCCACCCACCATCCTTTGCAATCATCCAGTCGGGTTCTCATTCCTTAGAGAATGATGCGATTGGTTACCTCAACCGCTTCGTTGGTCTGAGGGTGTCTGTTGGTCCAGGTAGCAACCCAAGAGGGGGGGTGAATTGGGTTTCTCAAAATTAAAACTCTTTTGAAGGATAACCCCCAGCGGAAATAAAAACTTAGATTCACAAATTAAAACTAAATAACCATAATTATAGAGTTGAAGATAAAGAGACAATCACGGCAAACACAGGAGATTTTATAGTCGTTCGGTGTACCTACACCTATGTCCACTCCCAAGTACCTCTTGGGTCCACACTATAATCAACCTGATTACAGCAGAGTTGTTTTGCAAGCTCACAACTCAAACTTGTTGTTTTCCCGGGCGCACAACGAACCCAGCTGGTTTTCAAGGCTCACCAGCACAAAACCTATCACCACAAGCTAATGCTTGCCAAAGGCTAGCAGCCTCAACTGAATCAATCACCAGATTGACCCAGCAAATAGTATTTGATTTTACAAGAAACAAACAGCTCCTTCAATAAGCAAATATACAATAATGAAATAATGATAAGAGAGTAGAAATCAAAGCCTGATTCACAGATCTTGGTGGCTTCTTCCTTCTCTTCCTTTGAATGGATCTTCCTTTGAAGATGCTCTTGAGACTCAGAAGATCAGAAAAACTAGGGCTTCTTCCTTTTCTTGAGATTTCTTATAGATAAAACAGCAAAGATTAGAATCTCTCTCTCTTCTTTTGGGGAATCAGTATGATCTTTCCTTACAAGTTTTCCCTCTTTTCTTTTCTGATGGATCTCAAAGGTTTTCTCTATTCTTTTCTTTTTGCCTCTTTCTTTTTTTTCTTTTGGGATGCAACAAACCCTCTTCTTATAGATCGATTAATCCACAAATAGTTTGAAACTATCTGTTAGAAGCAAGTGTAAGAAGGATTAGATCCATAAATAACAATAGTCGTTGGGATTAAAATAGATAAAGATAAAGTTTAGAGTCGTTCTGACAGTTCTGGAGCCGTGTCTGACATTCTGGAGTCGGCTCTAACTTTTCTGGAGTCGGCTCTAACTCGAAATTATTTAATACGCTCGATCTGGAGTCGTCTCTGACTTTTCTGGAGTCGACACAAAATTCTTCTGCAGTCGACTCTAATAGTCTGGAAGTCGACTCTAAGTCATGGCCTGAAAATCCATCGTTCTATTTTTTCTAATAGAGTCGGCTCTCATAGTCCCGGAGTCGACTCTAAGTCTGTGCCATTTTCCGGAGTCGACTCTGCGATTCCATGTGTCGACTCTAATGTCTGCAATCTTACCTTGACATTAGATTCGAACCAGAACTTGATTTGACTCTTGATTTTGATTATCAAGTAGACTTATAATCTGAAAAACTTAATCAAAATCATTAGTAACTTCAAATGTTATACTTAAATAGTTTTGTTAATCATCAAAATCCTCAATTGGGTCAACAATCTCCCCCTTTTTGATGATGACAAAAACTTTGAGTATATGCATTAAAAAATTCATTTGAATTGAGAATTATAGACATTGTTAAAGCTTAGAGACTTCCTAATAGAGAATTTGATGCCAATATTCAAAATGAATAAAAAAAACAAAACTTGACATCAATCAAGATGATTTAACTTTTATATGGAGAAATTTATTAAGCTCCCCCTGCATTGAATAGCTTCCCCCTATGTAGATAAACTGAAAACTTTTTAAAAGAAATTCTCATTCTCTCTCTCTCTATCTTAAAATTGTTCTTCATTTTCTTTTCTTCATTCTCTTTTTCTTTCTTATATGCATATACACTTATCTCTCCTCTTTTTTGTTATCAACAATAAGGTGAATTTAAAAGCAATAAAGAATGTTATCAAAGCGAGGATGTTGGTTCGAATAGTCATAAAGATAGGAAACTCATTCATTGACATTCAATCAAACAGCCATAGATAAATTTGAAATAAAAGTGTAATTGTATTCCAAAGCAAGATTCATTACATGTATTTTAAAATGACAGATTTAAGTATGTAATTCCTAGATACATGCTAAGCAAGAAAGCAAGAAATCCTAAGATACAACCTAGGATTGAATATCAAAATCAAATATGCTTATACACAATTTTCTTTAAATGTCCAATCATTTCCATAACATCATCTTTTTGAGTCTTCTTAAAACTTTCAAGACAAGCTTCAATTTGAGAGACGGCGAGGTTGATATCTTTCTTCAGTTGACTGGTAGCATAAAGATAAGTTCCAGAATCGTCTGCAATGCCTTCCATCCTTTCAAAAATTTTATGAAGATCAGTGCTAAAGGATTCAACGGAATTGCTAATTGAAAATGAAATCATGTCGAGTCTTGAATTAATCTCATCCTTTAATTGATTGAACTCCTCTCTTAATTTACACATATCATTTGTTCTTTGACTATCATACTCAGCCAGTAAAGCTCTGAGCTGACCTATTTGCTCCTCAGAAAATCTTTCAGATGCCAATGCTGACTGATGTGGAAGTTGAGAGCTAGGTCCAGCCTCTGAGGGTCTAGCAGATGGTCCAGCAGAAGAAGGTCCAGCAGATGGTTTAGGAATGTCTTCTCCTCTGACTTCCTCAACTCTAACCTCTTCAGCTCTGGCCTCATGTCCTCTTTTTATCCAATTTCCATTTTTTTTCTAAAGCCCATCCGGTGAATTGTAGAGACACTATAGTAATCTGTATGCCTTAATTTTCTTAGTGGCTCATTATCATTATAAGTACACCTTGGCTTCTGAATACCAATGTCAAAACCATACCATATGGCAATGTAGATCTCTTCTTAGTAGCTGCCTCCGCCATATAGCCTATCATCATACCGGCTAGATTGACAGGTCTACCAGTGAGAATGCAGTCCATCAATAAGATGTCTCGCTCCGAGACATATTCAAACCTTCTGATTTTAGGAAATAGAATTCTTCCACATATATATGAAGTAATCTGAGTTCCAAATTAAGTTGATTTGCCAAGATTTCCTCAAACTCAGAAACTTCTCTCCCTAACATCCTTGATAGTGCACCTCCTCTATCTTCATGATGATATTCAACAAGGCCAACGGTAGGCATTTCCAATAGATTACCAAGGGATTCGGCTGTGATAATTACTTTTCCTCTTACAACACTCACTAAGCCTCCCTCTCCTCTACATAAATCATTATAAAATTCTCTCACTAGGGCAGGGTAAGTAGGGATATCCAAAGAACAAACCTTCTTCCATCACATTTCTTTCAACAACCGCCCAATAGCAAAGCCCTCCGAAACAAAAAANAAGAGCAGACCTTCTCCCATCCCATTTCTTTCAACAACGCCCAATAGCAAAGCCCTCCGAAATAAAAAGTTAAATCAACTTTTCTTCCGGTAGTAATGGCCTTACCAGCTAATTGGTCGACTCGAGGAGAAGATGGTGAGGGTGGAGAGTCATCTTGAGTGGCAGATGAAGAAGATGACGAAGGTTGCCTCCGATTTGAACGGCGCTTCGTCGGAACAGTCGAACCACCAATGATAGCACGCCTTTTGGGAGCCATGGATTCGATTGGAATGAGTAATCAAGGGATTTGAGGGATTTGGAGGGTTGGAATCAGTTTGGAACAGCTTGAAAGGGTTTAGGAGACGATAGAAATCGTTTGGGGTCGACTCCGCCCTTTTTATTTTGACCTAGTTCCACTTAGAGTCGACTCCCGAAAACGAGGTGTCGGCTCCGAACCAGAGAATCTGTCAGCGCCCGAATTAGAGTCGGCTCTACAGAAGCCAGAGTCGGCTCTAATTGCCCAGACAGAACATCAAAATAAGAAGGTGTCGACTCCACAAACTGCAGGTGTCGACTCCACAATAGTTTCAGAGAAAAATCAAATTTTCAAGGATCTGAAACTGATCAAATTAATCATCAAACTCTAGATAAGTGTTCCTTAATAATTGGGGAAACAATGAATCAAATTTCTAGATAGATTTCCTTATTGGACATAGAGGATTTTCAAGAAATTATTGAAGTCTAGATAGTTGTTGTCCTTAAGAGTTTCAGAAAATTATTCTAAAGGATCACAAACTCCTAATTCTCCTCTAAGATAGCAAAATCTTCCTCACTCAAAGGTTTGGTAAAAATATCAGCTAATTGATCATTAGTATTAACATATTCAAGACAAACATCTTTGTTAGTTACATGTTCTCTAATAAAGTGATGTCTAATTTCAATGTGTTTAGTTCTTGAATGTTGAATTGGATTTTTAGTTAGATTGATAGCACTAGTATTATCACATTTAATAGGTATTTTATCAAGTGTGATACCATAATCTTCAAGTTGTCGCTTAATCCAAAGGATTTGAGCACAGCAACTTCCAGCTGCAACATACTCTGCCTCAGCAGTGGATAATGCAACCGAATTTTGCTTCTTGCTAAACCAAGAGATTAAGTTACTTCCTAAAAGTTGGCATGCCCCACTTGTACTCTTTCTATCTAATTTACAACCAGCATAGTCAGAATCAGAATAAGCAATCAATTTTAAGGTTGAGTCTCTAGAATACCATAATCCTACATTTTTAGTTCCATTTAAGTATCTAAAGATTCTTTTAACAGCAAGTAAATGTGATTCCTTAGGATTAGATTGATATCTTGCACATAAGCAGACAGAAAACATGATATCTGGCCTACTTGCAGTTAGATAAAGAAGTGATCCAATCATACCTCTGTAATGCTTCTGATCTACTTTCTTACCTACTTCATCCTTGTCCAGCTTGCATGAGGGACTCATTGGCGTACCAAGAGGTTTAGCAGATTCCATACCAAATTTCTTGAGTATTTCCTTTGTGTACTTTGTTTGGTTAATGAAAATTCCGCTTTCTCTTGTTTGATTTGAAGTCCAAGGAAGAAGTTTAGTTCTCCCATCATGCTCATCTCGAATTCTCCCTGCATTAGCTTAGCAAATTCTTGACAAAGGAGATTGTTAGTAGCACCAAATATAATGTCATCAACATAAATTTGAACGATTAATAAATCCTTTCCTTTTCTTTTCAAAAACAAGGTTTTATCAACATTTCCTCTAGAAAAGTCATTTTCAATTAAAAATTTACTTAATCTATCATACCAAGCTCTAGGTGCTTGCTTTAAACCATAAAGTGCTTTGTGTAGTTTGAAGACGTGGTTTGGAAATTCATGATCTTCAAAACCAGGAGGTTGTTCAACATAAACTTCCTCATTTATAAAACCATTTAGAAATGCACTTTTAACATCCATTTGAAATAAGTTGAAATTCATATGACATGCAAATGCAAGTAGTAGCCTAATGGCTTCTAATCTAGCAACAGGTGCAAAAGTTTCATCAAAATCTATACCTTCTTCTTGATTATATCCTTTTGCAACTAGTCTAGCTTTGTTTCTAATTACTATGCCATTTTCATCTAATTTATTTCTAAATACCCATTTAGATCCTATTATAGGGTGATTTTTAGGTCTTTCAACTAGGGTCCAGACTTGATTTCTAGTGAATTGGTTTAACTCTTCCTGCATTGCTAACATCCAATAACTATTTTCTCGGCTTCCTCTATAGTCTTAGGTTCTATATGAGATACAAATGCAAGATGATTATTGATATCTCTCATTGATGATCTAGTCCTTACACCTTGAGATGGATCACCTATGATTAGGTCCTTAGGATGACCATAAGCATATCTCCAATCTCTAGGTAGATCTTGATCATTTTGAACAGTATCAATACCATCATCCTTAGGTGAGTCATCATCCTTAACTTCAGGTTCTTGATCTGAAGATACATTTAATTTTTCAATATCTCTTTCAATCAAAGATGTATCTTCCTCATCATCAATTTTATCTGAACTTGATGCTAAAGACTCATCAAACACTATATGAATGGATTCTTCTACAACTAAGCTTTTCTTATTAAATACTCTATATGCTTTGCTAGATGTAGAATATCCTAGGAAGATACCTTCATCAGACTTTGCATCAAACTTCCCAAGATTATCCTTACCATTGTTATGAATAAAATTTACAACCAAATGCATGAAAATAACTTAAATTTGGTTTCCTATTGATCCAAAGTTCATAGGGAGTTTTCTTAAGGATAGGTCTAATTAGGGCTCTATTTAGAATGTAACATGCTGTGTTTATAGCTTCCGCCCAAAAATATTTTGGAAGTTGGCTTTCACATAGCATGGTACGGGCCATGTCTTCTAAAGTCCTATTCTTCCTTTCTACAACTCCATTTTGTTGTGGTGTTCTAGGTGCAGAGAAGTTATGATGTATGCCTTTTTCAAAACAGAATTTTTCAAATAAGTGATTTTCAAATTCAGTTCCATGATCACTTCTAATAGACACTATGGTAGTGTTTTTCTCATTAGTGACTTTCTTAACAAATTTCATGAATATTGAGAAAGTCTCATCTTTGTGAGCCAAAAACATTACCCAAGTGAATCTAGAGTAATCATCTACTATCACTAGACCATATTTCTTTCCTCCTAGACTTGTGGTTCTAGTAGGTCCAAAAAGGTCCATGTGTAGTAGCTCTAGTGGCCTAGTAGTTGAAACAACATTCTTAGATTTGAAAGAAGTTCTTGTTTGTTTTCCAAATTGACATGCATCACATATTCGATTATTTTCAAAATTTAGACTAGGAATACCTTTAACTAAATCCATTTTCAATAATTTAGAAATTAGGTGTGTGCTTGCATGACCTAATCTACGATGCCATAGCCAACCAATCTCATTCATTTAGCATTATCAGCAACTAAGCAATGATTACTTGGAGATAAATTACTCAAATCAATTAAGTACACATTGCCATAGCGTTTACCAACAAGAATAATGCTATTATCAATGGGATTAGTAACAGTGCAAACAGAAGCTTCAAAGGAAACCTTGAAACCTTTGTCACACAGTTGGCTAATACTTATTAGATTATGTTTAAGTCCATCAACATATAAAACATTATCAATATGAGTAGATGGAGTAATTTGAATCTTACCAATACCCATGATATGGCCTTGACCATTATCACCAAAAGTAACTACTCCACCTCTTTTTGATTCAAGGGTGATGAATTGATCTTTGTCACCCGTCATGTGTCTTGAGCAACCACTGTCCAGGTACCATTTTCTTTTCAGTCTGATGGCTGCAAGACACTCCTGCAAAACATTATGTCTTAATTTTAGGTACCCAAGCCTTCTTGGGTCCTTCATGGTTAGATGCATTAAAAATTGTTCCTTTGGGAACCCAAATCATCTTTTTCTTTTATGTGAAGATTTACACATATATGATTTATGTCCTTTGTTTCCACATTTAAAACAAGTAATGTTTAATGATTTTTCAGC
This sequence comes from Calamus simplicifolius, assembly GCA_900491605.1. Lineage (NCBI taxonomy): Eukaryota > Viridiplantae > Streptophyta > Magnoliopsida > Arecales > Arecaceae > Calamus > Calamus simplicifolius. The sequence continues at coordinate 434,510 of UESW01004509.1, forward strand.
ATGTACAAAAATATTTTTCAATGATTTTTGCTTTTTAAGTGGATTATATCCTAATCCAGCTTTATCAAAAATAGCCTTTTGATTTTCCAAAATCATATTAAGTTTGATAGAGCTTAGAGTAAATTTATCAACTATAGGCTTAAGTCTATCAACTTCATTTTTCAAACTTTCTTTTTCTTTTATCAAAAGTTCTTTATCAATAACATGCTTTTCATTTTCTAATGATAGTTTTTGCATTTGAGTTTTCAAATCTTTGTTCTTTGAACTTAGGTTTGCAAAATCATCCATTAATTCATAAAAAGCACTATGTAATTCATCAAAAGTGAAGTCATCAAGAAAACTCGGACTTACCTCATCATTGTCCGCCATGAAGCATAGATTGGCCATTTCACTCTTTTCTTCTTCTTCGGAACTTGTACTTTCCGAATCGCTCCATGTGGCCATCATTGCCTTCTTTTTGAACCTCCGGGTGCCTTTCTTTAGTTGAGGGCATTCAGATTTAAAGTGACCCGGCTTCTTGCATTCAAAACAAATAACTTCCTTATCTTTGCCCTTGTCCTCATCTTTTCTTGCAAAGGGCTTTTTCTTTTCAAACTTCTTCTTCTTCATGAATCTTTTAAATTTTCTTGTGATGAGTGCCATGTCCTCATCATCACTTTCATCCTCGGATTCATGAGGCTCTTCCATATATTCAGAAATCTTAAGAGCCATATTTCTTTTCTTCTTTGACTCATCTTCATCAACATGTTGCTTGATTTGAAGCTCATGAGTCATCAAGGATCCCAACAGTTCTTCTAGGGTAGTGTACTTAGATCCTTTGCTTCTTGTATTGCCGTCACCTTAGCTTCCCAAGTCCTAGGCAAGGAACGCAAGACCTTTCTCACAAGATCAGAATTATTATAAGATTTACCAAGACTTTTTAAACCATTAACTATGTCAGTAAATCTTGTAAACATATCAGCAATAGATTCACATGCATCCATTTTAAACAATTCATATTTATGAACTAGCATGTTAATCTTGGATTCCTTGACTTGATTTGTTCCCTCATGGGTAACTTCAAGTCTATCCCAGATTTCCTTAGCAGAAATGCAAATAGATATGCGATTGAATTCATTTGCATCTAATGAACAGTATAAGACATTCATTGCTTTGGCATTGAGTTGTGCCAATTTTCTATCATGTTCATCCCATTCCGTTTCGGTTTAGGAATCTCCATGCCATTAACTCTAGCAGTGGGTGTGTGTGGTCCATTGACTATAATACTCCATAGATCATAGTCAAGTGCTTGAATGAATATTTTCATTCTAGCTTTCCAATAACCATAGTTAGAACCATTAAATAAGGATGGTCTATTAGTAGATTGACCTTCGAAAAAAGACGAACCAGCTTGAGTTGCCATGTGGATCTTTGACTCTTGATCGTTAGATCAAATCAAATGAGCACTAGCTCTGATACCAATTGTTGGTCCAGATAGCAACCCAAGAGGGGGGGTGAATTGGGTTTTTCAAAAATTAAACTCTTTTGAAAGATAACCCCCAGCGGAAAATAAAACTTAGATTCACAGATTTAAAACTAAGCAACTATAAATGAAGAGTTGAAGATAAAGAGACAATCACGGCAAACACAATAGATTTTATAGTGGTTCGGTGTACCTACACCTACGTCCACTCCCAAGTACCTCTTGGGTCCACACTATAATCAAACTGATTACAGCAGAGTTGTTTTGCAAGCTCACAACTCAAACTTGTTGTTTTCCGGGTGCACAACGAACCCAGCTGGTTTTCAAGGCTCACCAGCACAAAACCTAAAACCACAAGCAAATGCTTGCACAAGGCTAACAGCCTCAACTGAATCAATCACCAGATTGACCCAGCAAACAGTATAATGATTTTACAAAAGCAAACTGCTCCTTCAATGAGCAAATATACAATAATAAAACAATAAATAGAGATTAGGAACCAAAGCCTGATTCGAAGATCTTGGTGGCTTCTTCCTTCTCTTCCTTTGAATGGATCTTCCTTTGGATATGCTCTTGAGGTTCAGAAGATTGAAAAACTAGGGCTTCTTCCTTCTTTTGAGATTTCTTCTAAATAGAACAGCAAAGGCTTGGAATCTCTTTCTCTTGGGGAATGAGTATGATCTTTCCTTACAGGTTTTCCCTCTTTTCTTTTCTGATGGATCTCAAGGATTTTCTCTATTCTTTTCTTTTTGCCTCTTTCTTGATTTTTCTTCTCTTTTGGGATGCAATCACCCTCTTCTTATAGATCCGATTAATCCACAAATAGTGCAAAACTATCCGTTAGAAGCAAGTGAAAAAGGATTAGATCCATAAATAACAATAGCCGTTGGGATTAAAATAGATAAAGATAAAGTTTAGAGTCGTTCTGACAGTTCTGGAGCCGTGTCTGACATTCTGGAGTCGGCTCTGGCTTTTCTGGAGTCGGCTCTAACTCGAAATAATTTAATCCGCTCGATCTGGAGTCGTCTCTGACTTTTCTGGGGTCGACACAAAATTCTTCTGGAGTCGACTCTAACAGTCGGGAGTCGACTCTAAGTCGTGGCCTGAAAATCCAACGTTCTGTTGTTTCTGATAGAGTCGGCTCTCACAGTCCCGGAGTCGACTCTAAGTCTGTGCCGTTTTCCGGAGTCGGCTCTGCGATTCCATGTGTCGACTCTAATGTCTGCAGTCTTACCTTGACATTAGATTCAAACCAGAACTTGATTTTCCTTCTTGATTTTGATCATCAATTAGACTTATAATCTGAAAACTTAATCAAAATCATTAGTAACATCAAATGTTATACTCAAATAGTTTTGTTAATTATCAAAATCCTCAATTGGGTCAACATACTATTAGGGATCCGATATGGAGGCTGCAAATCTTATCCGTAAGCAACAAGCTATAAATTGGGAGGCAGTCCTTCCCTAAATACCCCAAACCCTCCTCTCCAAAGCTTGGCAAAAGCTAGATTTAATTTTAGGTTACTTGGTCCAATACTACCAAGGATTCCACTAACTAGTCATAGGCTAGCCAATTCAAAAAAATTATATTTTACTAGTTATTTCATTTATAGAGATCTTCGAAAGTGCTTGCTTGATTTACTCATTTCTTTTATTTATTTCTAACTTTCTACTTAACATTGTTTCTTTCGTAAAAGATTTAACAATTCAAAGTCAATGTGGGATCCTCCAAATTAGAAATACATGCTATATGTCATGGTCTATCATGGTCTACATCATAAGAACAACCTAGTTTCTAACCCATGCATCATGCATAAATGTTTATGATGATATCATATCACATTTTGCTATGATCTAAGCATCAAAATGCATAGAATTTGAATATATTTAATCTTCTCTAAAAATAAAAATGGATTTAAATGCCATATCATGCAAAATATACACCATACATTCTTTTGCAACCATATGATGCACATATTGGATATTTTCAAAAGTTGTATTTACTTTGATTTTAGGTCTTTAAAAGTGTAAATAATAATTAAGTGTGAATCTTTGATTTAGATGTCCTATTATTGATTTTATAATTATCAATCATTTTTTTATATATGAAATAAATGTCTTTAATAATGATTTTATTGATTATATATATATATGATTTTATTGACTTTATAATTATTAAATGTCTTTTATAATTATTAATTTTTTTAATATTTACAGGATTCACCTGATAGCTTGCCTTTCCAAAGCATTATAAGGTGGCCTAATTGCCTGCATAAGATAATTGTCTTTAAAATGCTAGTTCCATCATATAATAATTGACCTCAAAGTTAGGGATACAAAGTAAAGTGGCTTCAATTTCAAGCAACGGAATGTTTGTTATTGTGGATTTAGTCCCATTCAGCATATGCAAAGTTACGAAGGTTAAGAGAAAAAGACAAAATGCTTATATTGAAGATCATGAATGGGAAAGCATTATAAAAACAACACGAATAAAGCATATAAACAAAAGTTTAAGAAAAGGTGTTGCAGAAAATGGACCAATCTCTACATCATGAGAGGTGAAAAATATTCAGAACGTAGTTCTACATAATTTGTACAACACTCACTAATTATTTTATGATTACTAATAATGGTTAAACTAATGGAAATGGGCCCTTATTCCTATGGTTAATAAAGAAAGAAGGGATCAACTTCAAATAATAAACAACCACATTATCACACTTTATTGATGAAAGGTGAACTACGAAATGAACCACTAAATTATGATGGTCATATCACATGGAGGAACAATGAAGCATATGTGTGTAATATAGCAATTTATACCAATATAAGAACACTTAGTAAACATAACGATAAGTAGGATTTAAGTATGTTGTCTACATAGGACATCTCACCAATCACATGCAACAAATTGCTACCTTCACTTGACATGTAGAAGACCCACTTAATTCTCGAGGGCAGTGCTGTAGTTGAAGCACAATCCTGAACCATCATAATTGTTAAGAATATGCATAAGTCTCTTCTAGTGAAACAAGAAAGAGGAGGGTGAATAGATGGTGCAAACTAAAGAAGTTATGTTACATAAAAGTGTACAACTAAGAAACAAATTAGTAAGTTTCTTTAAAATAATTATGATGGCTTCAATACTTGAATTTTTAAAATAAATTTTAGATGATAAGAATGTTATTGATCCTCAAGCCAGAGGTAGCTCATTCCTATTGAAAATGTTGAAAGAGGAGAGCATAAGACACCACAAGAAGATGAATAGACCTATCAAAGTGAGCTCAACTCTGCTATTACACGTTATTTATGTGTTTCATATATCCATTAGTGGGGTGAGAAATTTCATTTTGAACATATATGATCGTTCAATTCTAACGGTAGCAAGTTTGCGAAATTAGTGAAGAAATAGAAATAAGTAATAACTAGGGTTTGATTTTAGAGAAAAATCTTCTGATTTAACGAACATATCAAACAAATGGATCACATCTTTATAGTTATATGTATATGATGAAAGGAATCATTACTCATAAAATTATAACAAATGATAAATTGATATAAAAATTGTCAAGCATTTAAGGAATGTATTACAACCAACAGTAGCTCTACATTGGCAACCACATTTCACATTGCACAATGATGACAAAATAAAGTTTTAGTTTTAAACTAGTTGGAATCAATTATACAATTATTATTATTTTTATTCTTCTCTATTTTGAATCATACTTTTTGTAAGAATATTTGACATTACAGACCATCAAAAACTAAGCTTCTAAGTTAGAAGCAAAAAAAAGTACAATCATAATCATACTAGCTATATACAATATTATAGATACAAATAGGAGGATAAGAAAAATTTTAGATACCCATAATTCGCATCCCAAAGTAAGCCTGTCATGGGTGAAAATGACAGGAAGTGCAAAACTTTCCCTTGGAAACTCTGTAACATGTGAAAACAAAATTATAGCTGCACCTAAATACCGAAAGAATATGTGTGCTCCTGCAAAGAAGAAATTCCAATGCTGCAAAAATAAATAAGTCCATAAACATCTATAAATTTTAGTTCTTAAATAAAAACTCTTCATTTCAAAATATCTAAGATACGATGATCAAGTAAATAAGTTAAATATAAATAGATACATAGATCATCAAAATGCCTAGTATGCAAGAAATATGTGCATATTCAACTAATTATGATGTAGTAATATATGAATTATCATCAATGTTTATTGTATCAATACAAGCAATCTATACCAGACATACCATACTAGTTAACACTTGGAATGCTTGTACCGAATATACAATACCAACCGATATTTAGCGCAAGGGGCATACTGAATATCGATATATCAAATTAACCCCCACACTAGGGATACTAAAACCACACCAACTTGTACCAGTACAAGATCCAATAACAAAATTGCAAACCTTGATTATCAAAATTAAAGGATTAATTAGTGTGATCAATTTATAAACTCATTAATTAGAAACAGAGATGTGATGTATAACTTCAATCTTGAAACAAGAACACTTCCTTGTTTTCCCATTTCCTTTCTATGATAAAGTTAACCTCTTGATAAACATTATTCAAAGCACTCAATTTGCACGCTAATATTTGCTTCTTGCAGACGACCTCTCATAATGCTCCACTCGTTGCAACAAGATGTGAATTAGCCTTCCTTCCATCATCTCATAAAGCATTACAATGTTCAAAGGGAAAAGAAATCTGATTGCATCAACTTCATCCATCAACGGGAACATTTATGAAAATGATATGCTGACACTAGAAAATAAATCGAAGAATCCCCAAAATCCATTGATATTGGCCCCGGATTCCAACAGGATTCTTTTGCTTAGGAATCAAAAGCCAAATGAAGCACTCAAAATAAGTAGCATGTAACCACCTATACGGTATGTTCAGATCAAAATTTGACCTTACAGCTGCAAATAGTAATCAATAAGCCTCGTGATACCTGTTAGAAATTGGTAAATGGACCATTCAATGAAGTCCTCAGGGCTACACAACTATCCCATATCTTCTCACACATTTCTAGTTAATGTCAACCTAGGTCTTCCCCGCACATGATCCTTTAGAACAAACAGGTTGATCTCCTCACCTTGGCATCATCACATCACGGTTGTACATATCCACACCATTTCAAGTGGTTCTCCATTGTCCTTCCATTGGTAACTTAGGTAGTGTTTGATAGAAAAAATATTATCCATGAATAAGTGTACGGGATAGAGTTTATCCCCTGGCTATCCTTAGGGATATCCCTTGGCTATCCCATTGATCATATCAAATGCAAAAAGGTAAATCCATAGGATAACCTTTTTTTACTTTTATTTGGAGGGATAACAAGCTATTCCTACATTTTCTAGGGAATAAATTGAGGGGATATCCCATGGTTAACCATGGTTAACCATGGATTATCCCTTTGGTTAACTTTATTCTCTACTATCCCTTATAGTTATCGCTTTTGGGAATAAGAGGGGATATCCAGAGGATATCCCCTCTTATCCCCTATTTCAAACACTACCTTAATATGACATCTGCATTCCACTACTATGCTCATTTCTAAGCAGATTATTCTAAGTTTTGCCACAAATCCAATTAGCATTAACTTATCCTCAAGACCTATCTTATGTCCTATGATTATTCTATATATTACCAACATTTTAACGCATATGTAAAGCAGACAATATTGGTCTTATCTCATATAGATATAAATGAAGCCTCTTATTTTAAGAGAACTAAATCAAGTCTCAAATTAAACCATGATTGTAATCCTGCTTAAAAATCTAAAAATTTTTAATACGGACCAACAGAGTCTGTACAAGGTTCCCCTCACTTCTCCCTGACCTTCAGTACATTTTCTAAATGGGCATTCCTCAATTTGCTCCACTTCTTTCCCTCAACAACGATTGAGTTGATGAAAAGAAAGGAAGGCGGATTATATGGTTCAACCTATACAACCTGCTCAAGATGACAATTACTCAGCTGGGAGAGAAGATTTGACCAGATCCGGAACAAGAAAAAAAAGGCCCCTCACTTCCTTTCCTGCGATATTTTAGACAAGATGATTCAAATTTAAGGAAAGTTTACATGGTATGAAAGTACATTTCCTTCATGATTTGGAAATATTTCCAAGACTAGGCACATATTCAAATATTTACCATTTTTAAATTTAATTATAATACATATGCTCATTGAATTGTGTCCTTCGCATGGTGCTTCACTAAAGTATTGCCTCATGTCTTTAGATTTACTGGTGAAAATGAAATTTGAAAGCAAAAACTTGAGATGCCTAGTGGGAGCGCTTGAGATGCCTAGAGGGAGAATTGTTTCTAAGAATCTGCAATTCACCATACCAAGGACATCACCTGATTTCTTCTTTTCATTAATTTTTTCAAACTATGGAAAAATATAAGGCAAAACAGAATGATCTCACATTAGCATATATTGCAACGTACGTCCACCCAAAATTGTCTTAATTCTTTGGTGCAACTTGTAGAAAAGATCTCAATTAGAGAAAAATAAAACCAATACAGGTCCCCTAGTGAAAGATATACGTCCTCAAAAAATTGTTGATTAGTGCCTTATCATGTAAGACCTAAAAAACTAAGTTAAAGTCATGCTGACTAGTCCTGGTAAATCATTTATAGCAAAATACATGTTGTTTTAGCTAGATCATCATCCTCGAATGTCCACGAGCGTCCGATCGCCTTCTTCGGCAAGCCTGGAATCCTCTGGCGAACTTCTTGCGTTTGAAAACCCGCAAAAAGTCTTGGGGATCGAAGATTCCGACGAAAACCCTTTGATGCTCAAGTCAGTGCTATGAGTAACAGTCGTGAGCTTGAGAAAACTCAAGGGGAGAGAGAGTCTTAGAAAAGCGCTCTCTTTAAGCATATGAGCATTTAGGAGTTATTGTGTCTTACATGGTCGGGGTCCCGCTTACCCATTTTATTGATGCTTGGAGTCTGTGAGACTTGAGGTGTAACTACCTGTTAGAGCATTTATGGCGATGACAACAATAATAAGGCTTTCTTCTTAGTGGCATGTCAGAACTGCTGGCTGTGTCCTGTCAAAATGGATGGCTGCAGCTGGTTAGTGGGCCAAGTCTTATCAGACAACACCATAGCTGGTAGTTGCTGCTTGGTTTAGATAGTTGCTGCAAGCTGTTGCAGGCTTGCAGGGCATGGGCGTTCATTTCTGCGTTCGCCAGACACATCCCCCACGTCATACGTTTATTGTCCTGTGCGGACAGTAGTGAGTGGTGGAGCTAGGCACGTGGGCTTCACAATAAGTCCTACTCGGGTAGCCACTGGGGAGCCTACCTAGGTGGCCGAGGTTAGCTAGCTTGCCGAGGCTGACTGACTGAGGCTGAGTCTGACTTGCCGAGGCTGACTAGCTGAGGCCCAGTCTAACTTGCCAAGGTTGACTTGTTGAGGCTAACTAGCTGAGGCTGAGTTTGACTTGCCGAGGCCGAGGTTGACTGGCTAAGGTCGAGTCTGACTTATCGAGCCTGACTTGCCAAGGCTGACTGGCTAGGCCGAGTCTGACTTGCCAAGGCTAACTGGCTGAGGCCGAGTCTGACTTGCCGAGGCCAAGGTTGACTAGCTGAGGCCGAGTCTGACTTGCCGAGGTTGACTGGCTGAGGCCGAGTCTGACTTGCTAAGGCTGACTAGATAGGCCAAGTATGACTTGCCAGGCCAAGTCTGACTTGCCAAGGCTGAGGTTGACTGGCTGAGGCCGAGTTTGACTAGCTGAGGCTGACTGGCTGAGGCCGAGTCTGACTTGCCGAGGCTAAGGCTGAGGCTGACTGGTTGACGCTGAGTTTGACTCGCTGAGGCTAACTGGTTGAGGCTGAGTCTGACTTGTTGAGGCCGAGGCTGACTGGCTGGGGCTGACTAACTAGGCCGAGTTTGACTTGCCGAGGATGACTGACTGAGGCCGAGTCTGACTTGCCGAGGCCAAGGCTGACTGGTTGAGGCCGAGTCTGACATGCCGAGGCTGACTTGCCGAGGCCGAGGTTGACTGTCTAAGGTCGAGTCTGACTGGCTGAGGCTGAGTCCGACTTGCCGAGGACGAGGTTGACTGGTTGAGGCCGAGTCTGACTTACCGAGACTGACTGGCTGAGGCCAAATCTGACTTGCCAAGGTTGAGGTTGACTGGATGAGGCTGACTGGCTAGGCCGAGTCTGACTTACCGAGACTGACTGGCTGAGGCCGAGTCTGACTTGCCGAGGCCAAGGCTGACTGGTTGAGGCCGAGATTGACTTGCCGAGGCTGACTGGCTGAGGCCGAGTCTGACTTGTCGAGGCCAAGGCTGACTGGTTGAGGCCAAGTCTGACTTGCCGAGGCTGACTGGCTGAGGCTGAGTCTGACTTGTCAAGGCCGAGGATGACTGGCTGAGGTCGAGTCTGACTTACCAAGGCCGAGGTTGACTAGATAAGGCCGAGTTTGACTTACTGAGGCTGATTGGCTGAGGCCGAGTTTGACTTGATGAGGCCGAGGTTGACTAGCTAAGGCCAAGTCTGACTTGCCGAGGCTGATTGGTTGAGGCCGAGTTCGACTTACAGAGACCAAGGTTGACTAGCTAAGGCTAAGTCTAACTTGCCAAGGCTGACTGGCTGAGGTGAGTCTAAGTTACTAAGGCTGATTGTCTAGGCCGATCTGACTTGCCGAGTCTAACTTGCCGAGGTTAACTGGCTGAGGCCGAGTTTGACTTGCCGAGGCCAAGGTTGACTGGCTGAGGCCAAGTCTGACTTACCAAGGCTGACTGGCTAGATCGAGTCCAGCTTGCCGAGGTTGACTGGCTGAGGTCGAGTCTGACTTGCCAAGGCTGACTGGCTAAGGCTAAGTCTGACTTGCCGAGGCTGAGCCTAACTGGTTGAGTCCGAGTCTGACTTGCCGAGGCTGAGCCTAACTGAGGCTGAGCCTAACTTGCCGAGGCTGACTAACTGAGGCCGAGTCTGACATGCCGAGGCCGAGGTTGACTGGTTGAGGCGAGTCTGACTTGCCAAGGCCAACTGGCTGAGGCCAAGTCTGACTTGTCGAGGCCGAGTCTGACTTGTCAAGGCCAACTGGCTGAGGCCAAGTCTGACTTGCCGAGGCCGAGTCCGACTTGCTGAGGCCGACTGGCTGAGGCCGAGGCTGACTCTAGAGGCCGAGACTGACTCCAGTGGCCGACACCAGAGGCCAAGGCTGACTCCAGAGGCCGAGGCCGACTCCAGTGGCTGAGGCCGACCCAAGAGCCAACTGGGTTTGACCTTGGTTAGATTACTATTGCCCATAGGGCTTTTTGGCCCCATCAGATGCCCCCCACACTCTTGAGCTTGTGCGACCACGTGCCTTGCAACTGCCAAGCGAAAGGAGTATAGAGCTCTTGATCTTTGCACTTATCTTTTCATGCTAGCTTTCGGTTCTGATTCCTTTCTAGTGAGAAAATCCCTTTCTTCTTGCACTGCCTTGTGTGGACATCTGCATGTTCTCTGGAGCCATGCTTTTTTCTGTTCAAAAAATAAGTTGACCATTGGTCGTAGAGGCAAAGTTGATGCCATTGAGCCTGAGTTAGGGCCGCTGAGGCTGAGTTGAAACTGCTAAACAGAGATAAAGCTACTAAGAGAGCAATAAGGCCACTGGGCTAAAATAAAGCCGCTAAGGCTGCAATAATGCCACTAAGGCAAAGATAAAGCCACTGGGGCTGAAATAAAGCCGTTAAAGCTGCAATGAGGCCATGAAGGCAGAGAAATAGAGCTGCTGAGGCTGATAGAGCTACTGGGGCTGCAATAATACTGCTAAGGCAGATATAAGGCCATTGGGGCTGAGATAAAACCGTTGAGATTGTAATGAGGCCATGGAGGCAAAGAGAAAGAACTGCTAAGGCTGATAGAGCCACTGGGCTGCAATAATATTGCTAAGATAGATATAAGGCCATTGGGACTAAGATAAAACCATTAAGGTTATAATGAGGCCATGAAGGCAAAGAGATAGAACCGCTGAGGCTGATAGAGTCACTGGGGTTGTAATAATATCGCTAAGGTAAATATAAAGCTGCTGGGGCTGTGATGAAACCGTTGAGATTGTAATGAAGCCATAGAAGCAAAGAGATAGAATCGCTGAGGCTGATAGAGCCGCTGAGGCTGCAATAATGCTATTGAGGCAAAGATAAAGCTGATGCTGACTCTAGCATTGGTCTTGATGCCAACCTCGCATCGAGCTTAGGTGCCAACCTGGTGTCGGGCTTAGGAGCCGACCTGGCGTCGAGCTTAGGTGCCAAGTTGGCGTCGAGCTTTGGTGCCGACCTGGCATCGGTCTTGACTCTGGACCAGGAGCCCTTCGAATCTCAAAGGGTGACTCGAGGGTTGCTGCTGGGACCATTCTTGAGAGTATTTTGAAACTGCCTTGGGGGTCTCTCGGCCAGCCCGGGAGTTGTTGAGCAGTTAATTTTGTTGGTTTTTCTGTAATGCATTCAAACATTAATGAAAAGAAAATTTTTCTCAAAATGTAGTGAGTGTACCTAGCTTTCGTAGCTTGCGTCTTGTTTGATGACGATGCCAATTAAAGGCTTGATAGCTTTTTCTTTGGAGAAATTTATCTTCTTCTGTTGATTTGAATATTCCAGCATATTGGCGATCTGTCCCCAGAAAATCATATCGACTGAAGGTGGAAAGTGTTAGTGCCTTCATTTGGGGGGTTTCATGATTGTGGTGCTTATTGGTGAGCTTGAAGGTGCTCTTACTGTTAGCTTGAGCTTGAAATTGCTTTTGCTAATAAGCTTGATTTTGCTTTTGCTGATAAGCTTCGGAGAGGCATGACGGTGGTGAGTCTCTTGCTAGGGAGATCTCTCATCGGATGAATAATGGCTGACTTGAGCAGCAACTAAAGGAGAAGCAAAAGCTCTTATTTACTGCTGTGTGGTCATGGAATATCGCTTTCACAGCTTTTGGATATCTGCCATTAATGCTTAGATTTGTAGGGTAAGGATGGTATGATGTTTTGCCTGAATGGCCTGAGATAGTGGTGATGATGGAACAGAGAGCTGGCCTCCTGTTGCTCAGCTCATTGAGGATGCCCCCTCCCAGCATGACTGACAGAAGCCTCTTGGGTTCTTATCATCACCATCTTTTTTATCCACCATTTTGATATGAGGGAAATGAGGATTTAAAAGCTAGCATCGCTGATGATCCATGCACTGCCCTCCTACCTGACGCGCCAATCTGTTGTAGCCAGATCACCCTCCTCGAATATCCATGAGCATCCGATCACCTTCTCTGGCGAGCCTTGGATCCTTCGGTGAACTTCTCGCATTTGGAAGCAAGCAAAAAGTCTCGGGGACCGGAGATTTCGGCGGGGAACCTTCGACGCTCAAGTCAGTGCTCTGAGCAATAACCGTGAGCTTGAGAAAGCTCGAGGGGAGAAAGAGAGAGGCTTAGAAAAGTGCTCTCTATGAGCATATGAGCATTTAGGAGTTGTTGTGTGTTACCTGGTCGGGGGTCCCTCTTACCAATTTTATTGATGCTTGGAGTCTGTGAGACTTGAGGAGTAACCACCTATCAGAGCATTTATGGTGATGACAACAATAATAAGGCTTGGTTCTTAGTGGGATGTCAGAACTGCAGGTCATGTCCCGTCAAAGTTGGTGGCTACAGCTAGTTGATGGGTCAAGTCTTGTCAGGCATGCGCTATAGCTGACAGGTGCCACTTGGCTTAGACAGTTGCTGCAGGTTGTTGCAGGCTTGCAGGGCATGGATGGCTGCTTTCGCCGGACACGTCCCCTATGTCACACGTTTATTATCTTGTGCGGACAGTGGTGAGTGGTGGAGCTAGGCACGTGGGCCTCACAATAAGTCCTACTCGGGTGATCGCTGGGGGTCCTACCCGGGTGGCCAAGGCTGACTGGCTAGGCCGAGTCTGACTTGCCGAGGCTGACTGGCTGAGGTTGAGTTTGACTTGCCAAGGCCGAGGTTGACTAGCTGAGGCGAGTCTAACTTGCCGAGGCCGAGGTTGACTGGCTGAGGCCGAGTCTGACTAGCTAGGCCGAGTTTGACTTACTGAGGCTGACTGGCTGAGACCGAATCTGACTTGCCGAGGTTGAGGCTGATTGGCTGAGGCCAAGTCTGACTTGCCAAGGCTGACAGGCCAAGGCCGAGTCTAACTTGCCAAGGATGAGGCTGACTGGTTGAGGCCGAGTCTAACTGTTGACTGACTGAGGCCGAGTCTGACTTGCAGAGGCCGAGGCTGACTAGTTGAGGCCGAGTCTGACTTATTGAGGCTCACTGGCTGAGGCCGAGTCTGACTTATCGAGGCCGAGGCTGACTGGCTGGGGCCGAGGCTAACTGGCTGGGGGCCGAGTCTGACTTGCCGAGGCTGACTGGCTGAGGCTGAGTCTGACTTGCCTAGGCCGAGTCCAACTTACCGAGGCCGAGGTTGACTGGTTGAGGCTGAGTCCGACTTGTCGAGGCTGACTGGCTGTGGCCAATCTAACTTGCCGAGGTCGAGGTGACTGGCTGAGGCCGAGTCTAACTTGCCAAGGCTGACTGGCTAGGTTGAGTCTGACTGGCTGAGGCCAAGTCTGACTTGCTGAGGCCGAGGTTGACTTGCCGAGGTTGACTGGCTGAGGCCGAGTCTAACTTGCTAAGGCCGAGGTTGACTGATTGAGGACGAGTCTGACTTGCCGAGGCTAACTGTCTGAGGTCAAGTCCGACTGGCTGAGGCCAAGGTTGAATGGCTTAGGTCTAGTTTGGCTTGCCGAGGCTGACTGGCTGAGGTCGAGTCCGACTTTTCGAGATCGAGGTTGACTGGCTGAGGCCGAGTTTGATTTGCCGAGGTTGACTGGCTGAGGCCGAGTATGATTTGCCAAGGTTGACTGGCTAGGACGAGTCCGACTAGCTAGGCCAAGTATGACTTGCCGAGGCTGACTAGCTAGGTCGAGTCTGACTGGCTGAGGCCGAGTCTGACTTGCTGAGGTCAAGGCTGACTGGTTGAGGCCGAGTCTGACTTGCCAAGACTGATTGGTTGAGGCCGAGTCTGACTTGCCGAGGCCGAAGCTAACTGGTTGAGTCCGAGTCTAACTTGCCATGGCTAACTGGCTAGGCCGAGTCTGAGTTGCCGAGATCGAGGCTGACTAGTTGAGGCCGAGTCTGACTTGCCAAGGCTGACTAGCTAAGGCCGAATCTTACTTGCTGAGGCCGAGTCTGACTTGCCGAGACTGACTGACTGAGACCGATGCCGACTCCAGAGGCCGAGACCGACTCTAGTGGCCGACGCTAGAGGCTAAGGCCGACTTCCGAGGCTGAGGCCGACTCCAGTGGCCAGGCTGACCCAAGAGCCGATTGGGTCCAACCCTGATTAGATTACCGTTGCCTATGGAGCTTATTGGTCCCATCATATGCAATATATAGAAGATATGGGACAAGAGAACTTCTGCATACTCCGCTTCAATACCTCCAAAGATGCCAGAAAATCAGAGTCACAATCTTATCACTAAAGTGGAGTTCATAACTTCGCATCATAGTGAGAAAGCTAGGAGCAATGAAGGTATTGTATTTTAGAATCCCCAGTTGCAAAACTCCTAGCCACAAGTCTGGCGGTACATTTATTCATGAATCATGTCCAGAAAACTTTTAAATCAGATAGAGAGTAACATTAAGTCACTTCCCAAACAAATGAAACAATCAGTCCATATTTTCCGACACTAAAGCATAAGGGGCAAAGCAGTTAAGAAATTATCTATATAAGATCCATTCACTACTGTATTGTTCCCAGAGGCCACAACGTAAATACCAACATTTGGTAATACAAGAAAAAATATTCGCATAAAAAAATCAATATAAGAAAAAATCACCTGCCAGGCTGCCATTGCGGAAACGATTCATTTGAACGTTGGAGGATCTGCATAACAGGAAGTACCGTACAAATTCATTAAGAATCCCAAAAAACAGAAATGAAGAAAGAAAGAAAAGATGGACACTAATTAATGTCACCTTATAGTCCATGACGGGACCAAGAAACATGCAACCATGAGGGCATTCAGCACGAGGGCCACGAGAGTTTGAAAATTAAAGTAAAGAATTCTGATTAAACCAAAAGGTAGGTTATTCATCATGCTGTTGGTTTGAAATGTAGTCAATAATACATGATCATGTGATACGATCATATACGGGTTAGTTGCTATAGTGCCTGCAGTCTCGAACTAACTACAACCTAGCAATTAATCTATAGATACTGAATAAAGCCAAGAGAAAATTTTTTAGTTGTTTTCCAGTCGACTTGAACAACAGTATGACACTTACTCCGCATATATCAAATTGATCATCAAAGAGATAGGTACCTGATTTTGGAAGTAGGCCAGATATGCACGAATTGTTTCCCTTTAAGGTTACATTCCACAACGTATTCTTGCTTAGGCTGATGTTCTTTGTCAATCTTAGCAGATCGCTTCTATTAGAGCAAAGTCATTTTACTTATGGTTTGATTTTCGCAAAAAAATTAACCAAGAAGATGAAAGGATATATGGACCTTATAGCTTTCAAAAAAAAACTATAGCTGATCAACTCAGCCCTATTTAAAAAAATTAAAATTTATGAATTTAAATACTAATCGATTTGAAATTCATCATTTCATACTTTTAGAATTTTAAGATGATGAATCAGTTTAGGTTAGCATCATCCATAGCATACTCAGCCTCAAGGGCATCCCATAGTTTCTTAGCAATTTTGATGAGAAGATAAACATTATAGAGGTTATCTAAAAAGACACTTTAGA
Organism: Calamus simplicifolius; assembly: GCA_900491605.1. Lineage (NCBI taxonomy): Eukaryota > Viridiplantae > Streptophyta > Magnoliopsida > Arecales > Arecaceae > Calamus > Calamus simplicifolius. The sequence goes on from UESW01004509.1 coordinate 450,743, forward strand.
TTCTATGTATAGAATGAAAATCTATCTTTTGGGAGGTTTTTGATATTGAGGAAGAAGAAGAAGTCTTAATTGGATTGAAGGAGTTGAGAATTGGATTCAAGATTTAAAAATTCTATAGAAAAAAATAATTCTTAAGTGATAAACCAATATTTTACTTGCCTTTAAAACCTTCAAAAGAATAACTCACTAAGGTTTTCGGGTTTAATTGCACTAAAGTCATTTGAACCCATTTTATAAAAGTATTGGTTGCTTAATTGATTCTATACAACACAAATTTAAAAGATTCAGTCTTATAGTTTGAGTTTTTAAATTTGTGGCTTTTAAATATTTAATATATTTTGAATTTAAAATTTAAATGCATAAATTTAAATTTAATAATTTAAACCTACAAACTATTTGTAATAAATAAAGTAACCACTAAGAAAAATTAACTCATCTAATTTAAATTTTAATATGAATTTCAAAATTTTAATTTTTCAAGATTTTAAAATTTTGAATTTTAAATTTCAAATTTGAAATTTGAAATTTAACTTTGCATGGATATTAAATTAATAGTAAATAAATTCAAAATTTTTAATTTTCATATTTTCTAATAACAACACAAATATCAAAGCTTGGAAAATTAATTTTTAACTTAAAGATTTGATTTCAAAGAAAACACAATTTTGCACAATTTTCAAAGCACTTTTTTAGATTTTTAGAAATATTTTTATATATTTTCTGTAATACTAAAAGATTTTCTTTATTTTTTAAAAAAACTATTTTCTAAGACTTTTGTACGGATTTTCTCATATATATTTTTTAATTAACTAGTTCTACACAGATTTCAATGTAGTGAATACTTTTTCCCCCTTCAAAAATAGATTTTTTTTTAAAAAAAAATATGTATCACTATTATTATTGAAAGAAAATAGAAACAATCTAATACTTTTTTCATAGCAAAAGAATTTTTTCTTCATTACTTAATTTACAATAATAGTTATTTTTTTTAAAAAAAGTAATTTATAGTGAAGGAAATTAGTCCTTAGCAATAAAAAATATAGAAATAAAATAAAAAGAGATTTTGCTTGGATGAAGACATTTTAAACACTGTCTAGGATTAGGATAATTCTGCCCATAGTCTGGCCTAAAGCTACTTTGGCCCGATGGGCATTGGCTGCTTTGGCCTACTTTTAGTCCTAATTTAGATATCTTAGAACGAGGTTGATTTATTTCTTTGTTTTTAATATTAACTAGGTAAAATATTATATTTTAATGAGAATTAGGAAGGAACTGCTGGAAACTATTACTCAAGAAAAATTATGGTTATAAATATTTTTCTTTAATGGCTAAAAGGGCATTCAAATTTTCTTTTGGAAATCTTGATTTTAAGTATTTTTAACAACAACTTGGTAATTCTTTTGCTTTTTTTTTCTTATATAAAATGTACAAATAGTTTCCATGAACTTTTAAATTATCAATTAATTAATCAAATTATTTACGACCGTGTTCTAGGACACTTTTAAGCAAATTCTTCTCCAATATCCATTATAAATTTGGGGTCGTGTCAAGCGTATATTCTAAAATGTTGATACCAATGCAACAAAGTTGCACGAAATAAGCAACTTAAGTTATAATCAATTGCAAGCCCAATAACAAATACCATTTCTTCTGATTGCGATCCTCGATTTGATTCTTTAAATATCTTTAATTTTTTTATTTTTAAATATTAAAAATATTGACCTCTCGTATGAGATTAAAAAAAAAAAGAAATATTTCACGTGGAATGATGTCGCTTTTTCATTTATTATAAATTAGGATATATCTCTATTCCTGAGGGTTGATATGATTGAAAAGGGAAGGAGGCATGAAGGGAAACAAAAATTATCTTGAAGTTAAAGAAAAAAAATATTTTGCTTCCATAATTTTATCACCTTTCTTAATCTTTCATGAGAAGAAAAAAAAGTATATAATATTAAAAAAAAAATAATAAATAATTTTGGAAGGATCTTTTAGCCCTTTTGCTTTGTTGCCATCCAAAGTTCTCTCCTTTGGCACCCTGGGCAGCATCATTTAAGTAAAGAAGCACCGGACATGAGATGTTTTTCTTTTTTTCAATATATGATGAGATACGCATCAATGTTCTTTTGGTTTAAAGGTAAGAATTAATTGGATCAATGATTAATTGGATCAATGACCTTAACTTAGAAGAAAAGGTAGTATTTTTAACAACAACTTGGTAATTCTTTTGCTTTTTTTTTTTTCTTTCTCATAAGTGGCATGAGATAAAATGCATGTACAAATAGTTTTCATGAACTTTTAAATTATCAACTAATTAATCAAATTATTTACGACCGTGTTCTATAATACTTTTAAGCAAATTCTTCTCCAATATGTCAATATCTATTATAATCAATTGCAAGCCCAATATAAATACTATTTCTTCTGATTACGCTCCTTGATTTGATTATTAAATATATCTTTAATTTTTTTATTTTTAAATATTAAAGATATTGACCTCTCATATGAGATTAGAAAAAAAAAAGAAATATTTCATCTATGCGGAATGATGTCGCTTTTTCATTTATTATAAATTAGGATATATCTCTATTCCAATGAAGGTTGATATGATTGAAAAGGGAAGGGGGATGGAGGGAAACAAAAATTATCTTGAAGTTAAAGAAAAAAAATATTTTGCTTCCATAATTTTTATCACCTTTCTTAATCTTTCGTGAGAAGAAAAAAAAAGTATATAAATTAAGAAAAATAAATAAATAATTTTGGAAGGATCTTTTAGCCCTTTCGCTTTGTTGCCATCCAAGGTTCTCTCCTTTGGCATCCTGGGCAGCGTCATTTAAGTAAAGAAGCATCGGACAGTGATGTTTTTCCTTTTTTTCAATATATGATGAGATACGCATCAATTTCTTTGGTTTAAAGGTAAGAATTGATTGGATCAATAACCTTTAACTTAGAAGAAAAGGTAGTATTTTTAACACAACTTGGTAATTCTTTTGCTTTTTTTTTTCTTTCTCATAAGTGGCATGAGATAAAATGCATGCACAAATAGTTTCCATGACTTTTAAATTATCAACTAATTAATCAAATTATTTACGACAGTCTTCTATAACATTTTAAGCAAATTCTTCTCCAATATGGCAATATCCATTATAATCAATTGCAAGCCCATATAAATACTATTTCTTCTGATTGCGCTCCTTGATTTGATTATTAAAATATCTTTAATTTTTTTTATTTTTAAATATTAAAGATATTGACCTCTCATATGAGATTAGAAAAAAAAAAAAGAAATATTTCATATATGTGTGGAATGATGTCGCTTTTTCATTTATTATAAATTAGGTAGGATATATCTCTCTTCCAATGAGGGTTGATATGATTGAAAAGGGGAGGGGCATGGAGGGAAACAAAAAATCTTGAAATTAAAGAAAAAAAATATTTTGCTTCCATAATTTCATTACTTTTCTTAATCTTTCCTGAGAAGAAAAAAAAATATATTAAGAAAAGAAATAAATAAACAATTTTGGAAGGATCTTTTAGCCTTTCCGCTTTGTTGCCATCGGAAGGTTCTCTCCTCTGGCACCTTGGGCAGCTAAGCACTGGACGTGAGATGTTTTTCCTTTTTTTTTTTTTTTTTTCAATAAATGATGAGATACACATCAAGGTTTAAAGGTAAGAATTAATTGGGATTAATAACCTCAACTTAATTAGAAGAAAAGGTAGTATTTTGAAAAATATGAATTAGCCCAGCAAAATATCCGGAGAGATAAATCAAGAAAAAAAGTTGGAGAAAATAGCATTTATCATCAACCTTTTATAAACTCTCAAACTACTCGTCCCTTCCGACGCAACAAAGCTGCAGCAATCGTAGAGCCTTTTACACCGCAATGGGTCACCACCAATGGCTTGTACTTGCCTTTGTCTTTTTAGGCTTGGGTATCTGGGCCTCTGGAAGCAGGGAGGCCATGATCAGCCAAGTGCCCATGTCGACGAGGCACGAGCAGTGGATGGGTGACCATGGACGGGTTTACAAGGATGAAGCAGAGAAGGAGCGACGATTCCAAATATTCAAGGACAACTATGAGTACATCGAGTCCGTCAATAGAGCTGGCAATCGGAAATACAAGCTCGGCCTCAACAAGTTTGCCGACATGACTAACGAGGAGTTTGATGAGGAATATTCTTTTCCTCCAATATTGGAGGAGGAGCCTATGCATACGAATTTGACGAAAGGAAGCTTCCGGTATGCCAACTTGACCGATTTGCCTCTCAGTTTGGACTGGACAGCCAGAGGTGCAGTAACTCCCATCAAGAGTCAAGGCCGATGTGGTAAGCTATATATATATATATATAGTGTAGTACAAAGAGTTACGATACTACGCACGAGTCGATCTCATCTAAATTTAAATTTAACATGCAGCTTCCTGCTGGGCATTCTCTGTTGTATCTACCATCGAGTCGTTGAATCAAATCGAAAATGACGAATTGATCACTTTGTCGGAACAACAACTCGTGGATTGTAACAGGAGAAACGACGGATGCAAAAAAGGAAATTTGAATCGCGCTTTCCAATACGTCAAAGACAACGGAGGCATATCAACTAACGATGACTATCCTTACAGGGCAGCTCAGGGCGCTTGCGACACCGAGAAGGCGTCATCGACTGAAATTGCTATCGATGGCTACGAGATGGTGCCTGCGAATGACGAGTCATCGCTTCTAAAAGCAGTCTCAAAGCAACCGGTTTCGGTTTACATCGACAGTCATGGGCGAGACTTCAGGTACTACTCTGGTGGTGTTTTTACGGGTCCCTGTGGGAATTCGTTGGACCACGCTGTGGCCATTGTTGGTTTCGGGATAGCTCCGGATGGGACTAATTATTGGATTGCGAGAAATTCGTGGGGTACTTATTGGGGTGAGAGTGGATACATCCGTATCCAGCGTGACGTTACGCCGGCAGGGCTTTGTGGTATTGCCATCGCACCTTCTTACCCAATATAAATTCGAGATGTACGTTTACCCGATCGATGAATAAAGGAAAAAATAATAATAATAATTGCATGATCATTTTGTCATGTAATAAAACTTATGTTTGATAAGTGTTTACTTAAAGCAAAGTCATGTACGTAGTAGCGTTGATAACCCATGGTTATAAGATATGATCAGTTAGTTATTATTATATTTGATGATTTCATAGTTGACATGGTAAATAATTTTTATATCAATTTTGTCATTAGCCAAATTAACTAATATAGTTTTCTCTAAGAATGGATGCAAATTTTCTAGCAATTCTTACATAACAATATAGGTAGCGCATTTTAATTAACTTTTATATGAAAGTAGATGAGTAATTTTAGATTCATAGCATGCGATTGCTTTATTGTACCAATCCTTGATCTCAACATGAGAGTGAATAAAGGTGCGAATTGATAGACAACCTCTATCACCGCTTATTAAAATTTATCATCTAAATTTTAATATATGTACGTTAATCATGATACGAAAAAAAATCCTCATCACAAGCATGCTTAATCATAACAAAAATCTCCTATTTCCAGTATCAATATAATGATAACTTTTGAAGGAGACTGTATGGCGGAGTGGAAAAGTATTTCTATTTAAAATATAGGATAAATTACAGCAATACCCCTTCAATTTTAAGTGACTCACACATTGACTTATCATTTTTTTTTAAGACCTCAAAACCCTAGCTCTCATCCCTAAGATAGCAATAAGCCCATCTAGTCTATGGATCTCTATTTTTTATCTCATAATGCTGAAAAAAAAGTCTTTGCATCCAAACAAAAGAAGCCCCAAAAAATACCTAAAAATAAAGAAAAAAAGTTAAAAAAATATCCCACCTTCAGGCCAACGAGAAAGAGGGAGAATAAAGAGAAATCTTTTCTTCAATTTGAAAATGCGAATAATTTTATTAGTGACCTGCTTTTTTCTTCACTCGTTTTACACTTTCTATCTCCATTCTTAATCCATCGTGATGCTTTTTGGTTAGGAGAATTGTTCTTATTTTTCGTTTGAAGCATTTTGATTTCTATAAATCTTTGTTTCCTCATATGGGATACCACAATGATCAATAAAAAAAAAAAAAAATCAAACATCCAAAGAGAGATTAAGCAAAGCCAAAAAAATTCTCGCTCTTAGACTAATAAAAAGAAAAGAAAATAGATCTCGGGCAAAAGAAAAGGTAGAAACTTACTAACTGATTTCGGAAGGAGCAAGGAAGAGAAGGCAAAAGCCTTATTTAAAAATTAAAATCCCATCTTTTTTCTTTAAAATTAAAAGGTGATATTATAAAAAATTAGGTAGCACGTGACCCTTATATGTTAGTGCCTCATGATTGACGACATGGACGAAAAGGATCTTCGTGTAATGAAATGAATTTTTAGGATTTTGGAAAAAAAAAAAAAATAAAGATCAATATATAAATCAAAACAAAGTTAAGAAGATCCCGCTCTAATTTGCCCGAAATAGGGTGTTAAAGTTTTCATGCTTTGATGCTTTATGATAACTTATATAGAGTCAACAAGGATGGAACATGCGATAAGAGTAAATCTTCATCCGTTGCAGCCAAAATTCGTGGCTCGAAGACGTGCCTAGGAACAGTGAGTCATCGCTCGCGAATTAAACAGCCTGTTTCTATTGCCTTTGAGGCCAGTGGGAAAGACTTCCAATTTTATTCCAGCGGTATCTTCAAGGGTAATTGCGGAACTGATCTCGACCATATGCTGTCACTGCCGTAGGCTATGGGACGACTAAAGAAAAAAAATACTGGCTGCTAAAGAATTCATGGGGTACCCTCTTGGGGGGGGGGGGGGGAAAAAGGATGCATGAGGTTGCTCCGGGACGTCGATGATGAGAAGGGTCTCTGTGGCGTTGCCATGCAAGCTTCTTGTCCCATCGCTTGAATCCGAAAGGATACCTCCAGCTTGACATCTCGTTAGCTATATCGATACCTATAACTTTTCCAGTACCATCCAAATTTGCTGCGCAGGCCTACGACGTCGTACGTATCGTATCGATCTCAAATGCATTAGCGATCATATATCTAATGACTAGTCATGAACTATTGCTTTATTTGAACAATATTCCAACTGCCGCCGATTTAACATGAGATCCAGCTTGGATCGATGCATGCAAAGGCGCTTTGAAGCATGCTGAAATTCAAACCTGATCAGCCCCTTATTATCGACCCCCGTAGAAAATGAATTAAGAGTGGTCTATGCATATATACCAACATAATATATTATACATTTTTAATTTAGAACTAAATTATCACTTAATCACGCTTTAAACAAGCAGACAGAAATATTACAGATTTCTGATCTAGAATTAGCTTCTGAATTATAACTTAACCGTGCTTTAAAGATGCCAACAGAAATATCACAGGTTTCTGATTAAGAATAAGCTACTGAATTATAACTTAGCCAAAGAGGAGTGATGCATGGAGAAAGACAAGAGGCTGGCTTTATTATCATGTCTCGTGTTCAACATAATGTCGATTGCAAATTCATGCTGTGTCAAGGAACATGATCTGCATTTGTATGTCATTTTCCTATGAATGCTATATCATGGAACAAAGTCCACGTGAACCTTGCTGCTTGAAAATATTTTTCTTAGTTTGACTCTATAAGATCATCTTACACTAGCTAGGACTATTTGCTGTGTTTAGCTCCACGGGATCATCTAAAGATATTTCTGGGTGAAAAAGATTAGCTAAAATATATTATTTAAATTTTTTAGCCAGTTGAAAGATATTAATCAAGTTTTTTTTTTTGTCTCATTTATTATTTAAGTTTCTTGATTTTGTATAATTACTTGTATCTAATACACAATTGATGTGGTACTAAACACCATCTATTATGGACTGTAATGTTTACTCCTCCCTTTCCATGTGAGGCTCCTCTCCTTCATTTCTATTGGGAGCTAACCCGACAACAATATATAGAAATTAATTTTCTATTTATCAAACAAAAGTAGGAAAGGTTCTATATTGTAACAACAAAACCATAGATATTATTAAGATTGGAACAATTCGTATCAAATATTTGGAGGTATTGTGAGGTTTTTGGAAGTTTGGCATATCCTGGTGTTGATAAAGAGCATGATTTTCTTGAGCACACTTGATACTCAAGGTTACATATATTTGGTTGAGAATGATGTGCTCAAAGTTTGAAAGAGTACTCTTATAATAATCAAGGAAAGGTTAATGAATTACTTGTATTATATGATTAGAAGTGTTATTACTAGTATTGTTGCTATTTCATCATCTTTGGAATTATCAGAGTTCTTGGTTATGACACATATAATTAGTGCATATAGACAAGAGGAGGATGTAGGAGTTATTCAAGAAAAGTCTACTTAATAGTGTAAATATAAAAACTAGCTTTAATTTTGTGAGCATAATGTATACGTTAAGTCAGAGCATAGCACAATAAAGTTTAGGAATGGCACTTACTATTTCAAAAGGATGTTTCATTGCATCTATTTAGATTTATGAGGATCTAGCCCCCATGTGTCAGTAAATAGATGGTGATATTTTGGCATTCTTTGATAACTACTTTAAAAGATTTAGATATACTTCTTAAAATATAAGGATAAAGTATTTGTTAAATTAAAGTAGTGCAAAGCCATAATAAAGAAATAGAACGCATATTGATAATAACTTAAAATTTGTAAAAGTGAATTCAATATGCTCTACAAGATAAAGATATGGTAAGGTATCACACTATACGAAAGATAATATAGTAAAATAAAGTTGCATAATGAATGAATAGAACATTTTACGAGAGAGCCTATCGTATGCCTTTTAATGTTGGACTCAAAAAATTATTTTGGATTGAAATAATGAATATAATAAGCTATTCAACGAATCAGTCATCATTTATTACTATTAACTTAAAAATTCCTTAAGAGATATAATCCGGTTATCCTATTGACTATTTTGGTTTGAGAAATTTGCTTGTACTTCATATAACCACATTAATGATGGCAACTTTTAAGCAAGGACAAGAATGTGTATATTCCTATGTATTGGTATGAAGAGTTACATTGTGATAAATTAAAGATTATAGGTCATCCAAACTTATGATGAGTAAAGATGTTATCTCTAATAAGATTGCTATGATAAATTAAAAGAAAGGATTTGTAAAAAGTTAGATGGAGGATCATGGTACTAGTAAGAACGTGATGCTTGATGTAAAAGTTTCAAAGAGAGAGCTATAAGACTCTCATGTTCAACCCAAAATGAAGGTATAAACAAAGAAAATTATACATATATAATGTGACACTATCTCAACAACAATACTATAGTATTGATACAAGGTGTGCAAAGAGATAGAAAAAGCTCGTTAGACATTATGTAGCCTCTTTATTATTCATTATTTTCTTATATATGAGAGGTTTATCCTTCACGCTCTCAGCCATAGGTTAGATATTGAATGTATCTTAAATATTGTATGTTAGTGGCAACATTAACTATCCGAGTGTTGGCTGGTTTAGTTAGGGGTTTAGTACTAATGACTTCAGTTTAAGTCTTACATGCACTATTTTAAATTTATTAAAGAACAAGTCGGATAACTAGCTAGATCACATACTGCAATATTTGAGTGGCATGATAACTATTCTAAGCAATTCAAATCATGTGCTTAAAGGTTTGGCTGGGGGTTTTAGAATAATTCAGGCCTGATTTTTATTTGAATCATCATAAAAAAACGATTCCTCTGGCATTTTAGCCAAGTTGAATCAGATTTGATATTATTGAATATTTAAAGTAGCCACATGAGCTTTCCAATTGTGCCAAGATGTATCTTTTCGGAAAAACAACAAGAAACATCTAAAGAATCAATAGCAAAAAATACTTCTTTAAAATAGTTACACAAAAAAACATACCCTCTTTTATAAGATTTATTCCCCATCAAGCACATTTGTCTCAAAAGATATGCATATTACTTGCCCTCCATCCATATCCATAGATATTTGAAAAGTGAGTATTACTCAAATTCTTAATAAAATAATCAACAAATATGATTGTCATAGATATTTGACTTGTAATTTATTATTGTTAGTTTATTACAACTTGGTCATGTATTTTTTGGTCTAATTACTACTCTCTGTCTGTTCATAACTTGCCAAGTGAAAAATATTCTAATAAATATTGTTAATATTCAACTTATATTCAAATAAGAAAGGGGGAGCACAGCAAACTCTCATGGAGCAGTCGCCAAAAGGAGAAGCTATCAGGTTATCAGGGGAACTACCATACAGTGGTGATGTGGCTGACATAGCCACAAGGGCAATTATGACAAAATCAAATCTCCAAGTCGGTCGAGTCGGCCCCGACCTTCTCTGATTGGCCCGCGGCCCCGGCATCTCCAAGCGACTGAGTCGGCCCCGACTTTCCTGGTCGGCCTTGCTCGGCCCCGGCTCAACAGGTCGGCCGAGTCGGCCCCGACCTTCCTGGTTGGTCCCGCTCGGGTCCCCGACATCTCCAGGTCGCCCGAGTCGGCCCCGACGTTCCCTGGTCGGCCCCGGAGATGGCCGAGTCGACCCGACCTTCCCTAGTCGGCCCCGCCTCGGCCTCGGCATCTCCAAGTCGGCCAAGTCGGCCCCGACCTTCCCTGGTCGGCCCCGCTCGGGTCCCAGCACTCCAAGTCAGACAAGTCGGCCCCGACCTTCCCTGGTTGGCCCCGTCCTGGCATCTTCAGGTCGGCCGAGTCGGCCCTACTCGGCCTCGGCGCCCTCGAAGGGTCAAGGCTGTCTCAAGTTGGCCCCAGAACGGTCCTTGGCTGTTCACGCCACCGTCCTTCTGACCCGCGCCGCCTGACATCCCCAGGCCCAACTACCCACAGGTTACGCCGCTGATTGGACTGGACCTAACTACATGTTAGCCCTACTGACTGATGGGACATAGCTCACCAACCGTCATTTTTTTCTCTTCAATGGGACAGGACCCACCAATCAGCCCAAATTCACGCACCCCATGAACCCCACGAACATTCCCTCTTACGGAACTCCACGTGGTTATGCAGGTGTCAACCTCCTATAAAAGGGTAAGTCCACTCAGGAACAAGGTACGTAAACTCATATGCTCGCTACCCTGATACTCAGAAAGGGAATCCCCTCTTTCTAAGGACTCATTCTTTCTTCCCAGAGCTCGTTGAGCTCTCCCTCAGCTGACCCGGTTATTGACTTGAGCATCGGAGGGTCCCACCGGAGCACCCCTCTGGTCTTGGGACTTTTGCAGGACATCCGATCAGGCGTAGGACATGGATTAAGCAGCTCTCTTCTCCCGACGTTCAAGACCAATGATCAGGCGTCATCAGATTGGCGCACCACGAAGGAGGAAAAAAAGTAAAGAAGGCCCGAACCCTATGGTATACTTCTCTTTTCTCTCCTCTCCCACAATGGTGATGATACGAGCTCAGGATGCTTCAATCAGTCACCCTGGGGGGCATCTTCCCCCAGCTAGGCAGCAGGAGGCCAACCTCCCTGCTGCTAATCCTCCCGTTGCTTCCCCTCAACCGAAAGCGACCACCCCGGCTGCGGAGCAGCTGGCAACTCTCACTTGGCAAGTTCAAACCCTCACCGCCATGGTCCACGGACTTCAGCAGCAGCAGTCTGTGGCCATCCAGTATCAGACCGCTCCCCCTGCTAGCCAGCAGTCTGCGAGGGGAGGTTCTCCTCAGCGAGAGGCCGGTCGTCGCCAGGCTTCTCCAAGGAAGCCTCGCCGTGAGCCCCCCAAGTGGCCGCGATCTCCAGATTATGGTCCGAGCAAGTTTCCTCCAGAGCCGCACTGCCAAGAGGAAGAAAGCGAAAATACCATCTTTCGCGTCCCTCTCCTTCTTCTTCATCTTCCTCTTCTTCATCCTTCGAGCTGTCTCGGATGGCCCCGACAATCATCCGCCAGGGGAGGAGCGCCTGAACGAGTACAACCGACGTCTAGACGAGCTTGCCAGGAAGATCAACAATCAACCAGAGGAGGAATATGACACCAGTCCTCCTTATACTCGCTTGATACTGGAGGAGCCCGTCCCTCTAGATTCCGATTCCCCCAGATAGATCCGTACGATGGTACGATGGATCCTCTCGACCACCTTGAGAGCTACAAATCCATGATACAAGTCCAGGTGCCTCAGACGCCCTTCTCTGTAAGGCTTTCTCCGCCACTATACGGAAGGCTGCTCGTACTTGGCACTCGTGCCTATCCCCCAACTGGAAGGGTCCTTAACGTATCACCGAGACACTCCACCGGAGGGCATACAGACTAGAAGAGCTCAACGGACAACCCATTCTGCATACCTAGAACGCGGATAATCTCCGCCGATATTATCAATGATGTATCCCCCAGAATACGAGCAATAAAAGGGTCCCTTCCAACGCCACAGCCTGCTCTCCCTTGCATTCAAGGATCAGATCTCGCAAAAGAAGCTCACCGGCATCGCGGCTAACGGGACACCACTCGGTCCGGCTAGGAGACGCCCCCGAGTCGGTTCAGGTCCCTAACAACTTCGTACCCGATCGAGTCGCCCCTCGGATGGCACACAAACCCCTGAGGTGGTTCAAAAGGAGCTCACTGGCATCGCGGCTAACGGGACACCACTCGGTCCGGCTAGGAGATGCCCCCGAGTCGGTTCAAGTCCCTAACAGCTCTATACCCGGTCGAGTCATCCCTCGAGCGACACACAAACCCCCGAGGCGGTTCTAAATGAGCTCACCGGTATCACGGTTAACGGGACACCACTCGGTCCGGCTAGGAGATGCCCTCTCGAGTCGGTTCAAGTCCCTAACAGCTCTATACCCGGTCGAGTCGCCTTTTGGGCGGCACACAAACCCTCGAGATGGTTCTAAGAAACTCACCAGCATTGCAGCCTACGGGATGCCACTCGGCCCTAGCACGCAGGTGCCCCCGAGGCGGTTAAGACCCTAAAGGCTCCGTACCCGCCGAGTCGCCCCTTGGACTGCACACAAACCCCCGAGGTGGTTCTAAAGGGACTCGCTGGCATCGCAGCCTACGGGATGCTACTCGACCCCGGCACGAAGGTGCCCCCGAGTCGGTTGAGACCCTAAAGGCTCCGTACCGCCGAATAGCCCTCGGACAGCAAATAAACCCCCGAGATGGTTATAAAAGATCAATCATTTTTTGAATTTTTGTGCCCCTCTCGCCCAAAGGGTAGCGGGCGCATGGCCCTTCGCGTCAAGGTCGGGGGGCATCTGATGTGGCTGACGTAGCCACAAGGGAAATTATGAAAAAATTAAAATCTCCAAATCGGCCGAGTCGGCCCCGACCTTCCCTGGTCGACCCTGCTCGGCCCCAGCATCTCCAAGTCGGTCGAGTCGGTCCCGACCTTCCCTGGTCGGCCCCGCTCGGCCCCGGCATCTCCAGGTCGGCCAAGTCGGCCCCGACCTTCTCTGGTCGGCCCCGACCTTCCCTGGTCGGTCCTGCCCTGGCATCTTCAGGTCGGCCGAGTCGGCCCTCCTCGGCCTCGGCGCCTTCTGAAGGGTCAAGGCTGTCTCAAGTGTTATTACTAGTATTGTTGCTATTTCATCATCGTTGGAATTATCAGAGTTTTTGGTTATGACATATATAATTGATGCATATAGACAACAGGAGGATGTAGGAGTTATTCAAGAAAAGTCTACTTAATAGTGTAAATATAAAAACTGGCTTTAATTTTGTGAGCATAATGTATACGTCAGAGCATAGCACAATAAAGTTTAGGAATGGCACTTACTATTTCAAAAGGATGTTACATTGCATCTATTTAGATTTATGAGGATCTAGCCCCCATGTGTCAGTAAATAGATGGTGATATTTTGGCATTCTTTGATAACTACTTTTAAAAGATTTAGATATACTTCTTAAATATAAGGATAAAGTATTTGTTAAATTAAAGTAGTGCAAAGCCATAATAAGAAATAGAACAGATGATAAATCAAAATACATCGCATATTGATAATAACTTAAAATTTTGTAAAAGTGAATTCGACATGCTCCACAAGAATAAAGATATGGTAAGGCAACACACTATAGGAAAGATAATATAGTAAAATAAAGTTGCATAATGAATGAATAGAACATTTTAGGAGAGCCTATCGTATGCCTTTTAATGTTGGACTCAAAAAATTATTTTGGATTGAAATAATGAATATAATAAGCTATTCAACGAATCAGTCATCATTTATTACTATTAACTTAAAAATTCCTTAAGAGATATAATCCGGTTATCCTATTGACTATTTTGGTTTGAGAAATTTGCTTGTACTTCATATGACCACATTAATGATGACAAATTTTAAGCAAGGACAAGAATGTGTATATTCCTATGTATTGGGATGAAGAGTTACATTGTGATAAGTTAAAGATTATAAGTCATCCAAACTTATGATGAGTAAAGATATTATCTCTAATAAGATTGCTATGATAAATTAAAGAAAGGATTTGTAAAAAGTTAGATGGAGGATCATGGTACTAGTAAGAACGTGATGCTTGATGTAAAAGCTTCAAAGAGAGAGCTATAAGACTCTCATGTTCAACCCAAAATAAAGGTATAAACAAAGAAAATTATACATAATGTGACACCATCTCAACAACAATACTATAGTGTTGATACCAGGTGTGCAAGGAGGTAGAAAAATCTCGTTAGACATTACCACTACAAGAAAAATGACTTTTGCTTACGATTTTCGTACCTACGATTTAAAATCGTAGGCAAAAGATTTATTCCCTATGATTTTTTAAAAATCGTAGGTAAAAATTCCATAGTCGTAAAGTTAGAACCTTTCCCTACGATTTTCAAAAAATCATAGGGAAAGGTTCTGGATCTTTCCCTACAATTTCAGAAAATCGTAGGGAAAAGATTTTCCCTACGATTTTCAAAAATTCGTAGGGAAAGATCGAGAACCTTTCCCTACAATTTTTTGAAAATCGTAGGGAAAAGCTATACCAAAAATTTGGAGGCAAAATCTCCCTCCAAAATTTTTCTAAAAAGATCTTTCCTTACGATTTTCAAAAAATCGTAGGTAAAGGCTCTGGATCTTTCCCTACGAATTTTTGAAAATCGTAGGGAAAAGCTATACCAAAATTTGAAGGCAAAATCTCCCTCCAAAATTTTTCTAAAAAAATATTTCCTACGATTTTTAAAAAAATCGTAGGGAAAGATCTAGAGCCTTTACGTACGATTTTTTAAAAATCGTAGGGAAAGACTTTTTATTTTTTAAAAAAGTCTTTCGCTACAATTTTAACAAAAATCGTAGGTAAAGGTCCAGAGTCTTTCCCTACGATTTTTGTGAAAGGCTCTAGAACCTTTCATGGAAAGGATGCAGACTTTTACCTACAATATCACGAAGATCGTAGGAAAAGATAGGCAACCTTTCCCTACAAATTTAATAAAAATCGTAGGAAAAATCCTTTTTCAGAAATCCAACCCTTTCCCTACGATTGTCACGAAAATCGTAGGGAAAGGATGTATACCTTTCCCAAAATTAAATTTTATATTTACTATATTTATATTAATTATATATTTTATATGATATTATTAATAATTATAAATATTAATATAATATTTATTTCTTATACTGTATTTATAATTATATTGTTATTTATTATATTGTTAACATGTTATATATTATAATATTCTTAGTAATAATTACTATAGTTTCTTTAATTCTATATTATTATTACATATATTATATAGTAAATATGTATTTATATATAATACATAAAAATAAAATATATTATATAATATTTTTATATAATAAAATAATTACTTATTATAATATTGCAGTATACTATGATTTATTATGTATTATCATATTGTTAATAATTTATTAATCTTATATTGTAATACATAATGTATATAGAACATGTTATAAAGTTATTATAATAATATAGAATATATTATATATTATTATCAATATTATTATGCAATATAATATTAAATAAAAATATTATTATGTATATATCTTTTTTTTAGTTATCCTTTTAAAAGACTTTTTTTTGATCATCAAATTTTTGGAGACAAAATTATCCGCCAATATTTTTCTGAAAAAATCTTTCCCTACAATTTTCATGAAAATCGTAGAGAATCATATCTTTCCTTTACATAATAAAAATATTATTATGTATATATCTTTTTTTAGTTATCCTTTTAAAAGACTTTTTCTTGATCATCAAATTTTTGGAGATAAAATTACCCGCCAATATTTTTCTGAAAAAGTCTTTCCTTACGATTTTCATGAAAATCATAGAGAATCATATCTTTCCTCTGTAAAAAAAATACCGAGGTATCGGATTGATCGCAATGGTCCAATCGATCATCATCGATCGGGATCATGGCTTGGATCGATCGCAACCATCGGATCATCGCCGATCGAATGGATCGCAACTATCGGATCGATCATCCTCGATCGGGATCATGGCTTGGATCGATCGCAACCGTCGGATCATCTCCGATCAGATTGATCGCAATGGTCCGATCGATCATCGTTGATCGGGATCATGGCTTGGATCGATCGCAACCATCGGATCATCGCCGATCGGATGGATCGCAACCATCGGATATCATCGACAATCGGATGGATTGTAACTGTCGGATTGATCATCGC
>UESW01004509.1:478456-721995 GCA_900491605.1 Calamus simplicifolius
CGGCACTCAAAGCCCTGCACTAGCCGGGCACAAAGCCCAGCGAGCTGCTGGCGGAGCGGTGCACCAACAGCTCTTCACAACCAAGCCCCGACACCCGGAGGTGCAAGGTCCTGCCGGTCGAATGAAAGCTAATTCCCGTAGGCATCAAGAGCTACGCACCAACTTGGTACAAGGTCCAACGCTCGACAGGGTGTTGCGCCAGTAAGCCCCGAGGGGCCTACCTACCTAATCTTTAACCGGGGGCGTTGCCGCTCCTAGAATCCAACCGTACCTAGCCCTAACTTTCAGGTTCAAACGGCTGGGGAGGTGTCCCCTGGAACTATCAGAATTAATGAAGTCATGAGGCTGCTTATCAAATCAATGAAGTCAACGATAATTCAGAGATCATTTCAAAAAGTATTCTCATTAACTGAGAAGGACTACAAAACGCCGACGTTGTCGGGCTTACAAAAAAAAAAAAAAAAGAGCAAAGTTACAAGCGCGAGCTCATGGCTCTGCCGGTGCGGGCTCGTCGTCAGAAGGGGCCAGGTCTGACAACCGCTCCAGTTCGACCTCCAAGGCCCGGGGGAAGTTCAGATCTCTGGCTACCTTCTCCTTGCCGTGCTGGAACCCATCAAGAAATACAGCGGCCGAAGCTTCGGCCAGGTCGTCTGCAAAACGCCCAGACGCCTTGTATTCCTCTACGAGCCTAGCGGCTCGGGTCTTTTCTGCAGCAAGGGCCTCCGCCGCGATCCTTTAGCCTCCCGAGCGCGGCTTACCTCCTCCTCGCACCGGCAAGTCTCCTCCCTCGCCGCTCTTGCCTCTTCCGCCGCCGCGCCTGCTCGGTCCTCGGCCTCCCGGAGAGCTGAGGTCAGCTCAGAGATATGCATATCTCTGGCCATGACCGCGCTCACAGCCTTCGTCATTTGAGAAAGCGCTGCGCGCGTACGATCGGCCTCCATCTCCGCCCGGCTCATGGCGGCCCTCACCTCGCTCGCGCAGGTGTCCTTGACCGCCTCCAGCGCCTTCTCCGCCGCCTCCGCACGGCGCTGGGCCTCCTCAATCTCCTTCTGTGTTTCCAACAGAAGGTTCTTTCCCCCATGGATTACCTCCCTGGCAGCCTTCAGGGAGTGCACAATCTGCACGCGTAAGCCCCAGGTCAGCAAAATAAAGTATATATGTATGTATAATAGAGGGTAAGAGGCGGGAAGATTGCTTACCCTAACGACGGTGGCGTAGGAGTCCCGGAAGAACGCACCCACCCTCTGCTGACTGAGGTCCTCGATGATCCTAGGGTCGAAAACTAGACCCAGGACCCGCTCGGCCCAACGACCGTCGTTCAGGGAGTCTCGGGGCGGCCTGGATGCGCCCTCACCTCCCTCCGCCGTCTCGGATGTCCCCGGTTCTGTGCGTGGGCTGCTCCTAAGCGGCCCCTCGGGGAGTGGACTCGCGGGGCCGGATGGTCCCTCACCCCAGTCCCTGGCGGCGTCTGGTGGAGACGATCCCCCGGGGGCCGGGAGCTCTTCGGTTGGTATGGGCTCCCCCGCTGCTCGCTCTTCGGCGGTGGCTCCCGCTGTCGCTCCCACCTCCGGTGGAGTATCGGCTGTGAGGTCGACCTCCGGGACGGCCGGGACGTGTTGCGGAGCCGGGGGTGGAGAAACTGGCGCCGGGGGAGAGGCCCGGACTACCGGGCATTTTGGGGCCGGGGCCTGTTGCCCCCTAGATGGCCCTTCCCGGGCCCTTTTCTTGGAGGCGGCTCTCAGCAACTTTGCGGCCGGAATCTTCATCGCTGCGTGGCACAAGTTGTATTTTTAGAACAGTTAAAAAAAAAAAGAAGAGAAAAAGAAAAAGAGAAGAAAAAAGAGGGAAGCAAAGGGGCAGAACTTTTGGCTAAGTGTGGAGAAGGCTTACCCCGGTGAGAGATGAGGCCCGCCGACTTCAGATTGTCCTCCGATAACAGCAAGGTGTATCGGGGAATTTCGCTGGCCAACAGCAGCCCCAGCGCCTCCCGGTCCCCAGGCTGAATAGCCACGGCGTTCCCTCGGAGGTCGGGGTCTCCCCACCGGGGGCGGACTTGATCAACGTTGGCGAAGAAGAAGCGGGGTTTCCACCCCTTGATCGATGAAGGTAGAAGGAGCTTCAGAACCCTATTGGGTCGGGGCTGGAACAGCCACCACCCCTTTTGGGCTCGGAGGGAATAGAAGTTACGAAATAAGCTAATCCTAGGGGTGACACCTAGACAGTGACAGAGAATGATGAAAGCACTAATTACACGACAAGAATTCGGAACTAGCCGGGAGGGGGTCAAGGAGTAAAAGTCGAGGAGGTTGACAAAAAAAGGGTGAAAAGAGGGACGAAGACCTGCTTGTAGGCAGATCTCGTAGAGAGCTACCCGACCGGGTCGGGAGGAGATGACCCGGTCGTCAGGGGTTGGCGGGAATAATTCGATCTCCCGGGGGATCCTGTAGTGGGCCTGGATCCTTTCCAGGTCCGACCGCGTCATTGAGGAGGCCGTCCCCTCTGGGGACTCCTCCGCCCTCGAGGAGGTCCCAGCCTCCAGCCGGCGGCCCCTCGATGGGGCTCCACCGGTGACCTATCGCCGGGCCAGAGGGACGCGGTCCTCTGAGTCAGAGGACCACTCAAATGGGGGAGAAGGAGTGGGAGAAGTATGGCGCCTCGCAGAGGGAGGACGGTCCTCAGAACCGTCCTCCGAGGTCCAAGAGGGTGAACTCATGAGTGGAGAAGAAAGTCTAAGACGGGAAAAGCTAACCTGGGAAGGCAAAGAAAACCGGGCGCGGGCTCGCAGACTGCAGGAGAAATTGGAGAGCAAGCAAGGAAGAAGATGATGGCAAAAGCGGTGTGGCGTCAGTTCACCCCCCCCCCCCTCACCTAGCTTTATTGGGTTTTCAAAACATCCCGCCACGTCTCGTCGGCCACGCGGCTCTTTGCCATACGCCGGCTCGCCTCGAGGAACGCCCCAGCGCGTGGTGCGGCATGCCCCCAGCCAGTGGTGGGACCCAGCTGACGTCGCCGTAATGAGAGGAAATGATGATGCGCCTTTTGCGCGGACTCCAAAGAGCCAATCCTCATTCTCGAGGATGATCGTGGCTAGCACAGTGTACGGAAGGCCGCCCCCTTACATTTCCCACACCGTCCGCATAAAAGGCAAGGCCGGGGATCAGCCACGTGGAGAACGCCCCTTGAGCCTCGGCGGTGGGACCCGCTTCGCCCCAGGGGCGAGGGGGCATCTGATATGACTGATCCCAGTGTCGTCAGAAAAGGTAACGGCAGCCACTATCATTTTCTCACCCCCGGGACCCCCTCGGGGTTGGGGGGTGGGGCCATCATTTCTTAACCCCGAGGCATCCATCGGTCTCGGGGTGCACTGTCATTTCCCCACCCCCGGGACCCCCTCGGGGTCGGGGGGTGGGGCCATCATTTCTTAACCCCGAGGCCCCCACCGGTCTCGGGGTGCACTGTCATTTCCCCACCCCCGAGACCCCCTCGGGGTCGGGGGTGGGGGCATCATTTCTTAACCCCGAGGCCCCCACCGGTCTCGGGGTGCACTGTCATTTCCCCACCCCCAGGACCCCCTCGAGGTCGGGGGGTGGGGACATCATTTCTTAACCCCGAGGCCCCCACCGGTCTCGGGGTGCACTATCATTTCCCCACCCCAGGATCCCCTCGAGTTCGGGGGGTGGGGGCATCATTTCTTAACCCCGAGGCCCCCATCGGTCTCGGGGTGCACTGTCATTTCCCCACCCCCGGGACCCCCTCGAGGTCGGGGGGTGGGGGCATCATTTCTTAACCCCGAGGCCCCCACCGGTCTCGGGGTGCACTGTCATTTTTCCACCACCTGGACCCCCTCGGGGTCGGGGGGTGGGGGCATCATTTCTTAACCCCGAGGCCCCCACCGGTCTCGGGGTGCACTGTCACTTCCCCACCCCCGGGACCCCCTCGGGGTCGGGGGGTGGGGTCATCATTTCTTGGGGTGCTCCAGCATTTGCACTCCCCTGGGACCCTCTCCGGTCTCGGTTGGGAGGTCGTCAGCAATTAGCATGCAACTTAGCTGCCAAAGAAAATGACAGCCCCAAGCCGTGTGGTACTCACATGTGATTCTCAGTACATCCGTGATTGCCCCCCGTTACGGAGGGCCATACCTCATAACGGCGTATAGGGCATTGCATGTCCCTGTACACGGCCATGCCTTGCTACGGCGTACGGTTCGCTGCCACTCGCAACTGTGCTCGGTCTCGTCAGCCGGCGGCGCGCACTGCATGCCTTCGTGGCCACTGGACACGTATGATGTCACGTCAACAAGCGGTACGGGGATGTCTCTGGCACGTGTAGCCATGGTACGAAGGCGATCTCCTCAGATTGTAAGAGAAGGTATTCGGACAAATATAAGGGCATGAGCTAGCGCTGTAAGTGGCATCTAACTCTTTTTTTCTGAGCCTTCTTCCTCCCAGCAAAAACCCTAACCGCCTCAGCTCCTCTTGGCTGGAGCGGTTCTTTGTCTGAGCGCAAGCGACTGACTTGATCGTCGGAGGGTCCTCACCGGCGCCCCCGGTCCCTGGGGACTTTTCTTGCAGGACTTCGAGGAGAAGGACGTCCATCTTTTCCGACGTTTAAGAACGGTGGCTTGGCGTCATCAATATATTATATATTTTTAATTTAGAACTAAATTATCACTTAATCACGCTTTAAACAAGCAGACAGAAATATTACAGATTTCTGATCTAGAATTAGCTTCTGAATTATAACTTAACCGTGCTTTAAAGATGCCAACAGAAATATCACAGGTTTCTGATTAAGAATAAGCTACTGAATTATAACTTAGCCAAAGAGGAGTGATGCATGGAGAAAGACAAGAGGCTGGCTTTATTATCATGTCTCGTGTTCAACATAATGTCGATTGCAAATTCATGCTGTGTCAAGGAACATGATCTGCATTTGTATGTCATTTTCCTATGAATGCTATATCATGGAACAAAGTCCACGTGAACCTTGCTGCTTGAAAATATTTTTCTTAGTTTGACCCTATAAGATCATCTTACACTAGCTAGGACTATTTGCTGTGTTTAGCTCCACGTGATCATCTAAAGATATTTCTGGGTGAAAAAGATTAGCTAAAATATATTATTTAAATTTTTTAGCCAGTTGAAAGATATTAATCAAGTTTTTTTTTTTGTCTCATTTATTATTTAAGTTTCTTGATTTTGTATAATTACTTGTATCTAATACACAATTGATGTGGTACTAAACACCATCTATTATGGACTGTAATGTTTACTCCTCCCTTTCCATGTGAGGCTCCTCTCCTTCATTTCTATTGGGAGCTAACCCGACAACAATATATAGAAATTAATTTTCTATTTATCAAACAAAAGTAGGAAAGGTTCTATATTGTAACAACAAAACCATAGATATTATTAAGATTGGAACAATTCGTATCAAATATTTGGAGGTATTGTGAGGTTTTTGGAAGTTTGGCATATCCTGGTGTTGATAAAGAGCATGATTTTCTTGAGCACACTTGATACTCAAGGTTACATATATTTGGTTGAGAATGATGTGCTCAAAGTTTGAAAGAGTACTCTTATAATAATCAAGGAAAGGTTAATGAATTACTTGTATTATATGATTAGAAGTGTTATTACTAGTATTGTTGCTATTTCATCATCTTTGGAATTATCAGAGTTCTTGGTTATGACACATATAATTAGTGCATATAGACAAGAGGAGGATGTAGGAGTTATTCAAGAAAAGTCTACTTAATAGTGTAAATATAAAAACTAGCTTTAATTTTGTGAGCATAATGTATACGTTAAGTCAGAGCATAGCACAATAAAGTTTAGGAATGGCACTTACTATTTCAAAAGGATGTTTCATTGCATCTATTTAGATTTATGAGGATCTAGCCCCCATGTGTCAGTAAATAGATGGTGATATTTTGGCATTCTTTGATAACTACTTTTAAAAGATTTAGATATACTTCTTAAAATATAAGGATAAAGTATTTGTTAAATTAAAGTAGTGCAAAGCCATAATAAAGAAATAGAACGCATATTGATAATAACTTAAAATTTTGTAAAAGTGAATTCAATATGCTCTACAAGATAAAGATATGGTAAGGTATCACACTATACGAAAGATAATATAGTAAAATAAAGTTGCATAATGAATGAATAGAACATTTTACGAGAGAGCCTATCGTATGCCTTTTAATGTTGGACTCAAAAAATTATTTTGGATTGAAATAATGAATATAATAAGCTATTCAACGAATCAGTCATCATTTATTACTATTAACTTAAAAATTCCTTAAGAGATATAATCCGGTTATCCTATTGACTATTTTGGTTTGAGAAATTTGCTTGTACTTCATATAACCACATTAATGATGGCAACTTTTAAGCAAGGACAAGAATGTGTATATTCCTATGTATTGGTATGAAGAGTTACATTGTGATAAATTAAAGATTATAGGTCATCCAAACTTATGATGAGTAAAGATGTTATCTCTAATAAGATTGCTATGATAAATTAAAAGAAAGGATTTGTAAAAAGTTAGATGGAGGATCATGGTACTAGTAAGAACGTGATGCTTGATGTAAAAGTTTCAAAGAGAGAGCTATAAGACTCTCATGTTCAACCCAAAATGAAGGTATAAACAAAGAAAATTATACATATATAATGTGACACTATCTCAACAACAATACTATAGTATTGATACAAGGTGTGCAAAGAGATAGAAAAAGCTCGTTAGACATTATGTAGCCTCTTTATTATTCATTATTTTCTTATATATGAGAGGTTTATCCTTCACGCTCTCAGCCATAGGTTAGATATTGAATGTATCTTAAATATTGTATGTTAGTGGCAACATTAACTATCCGAGTGTTGGCTGGTTTAGTTAGGGGTTTAGTACTAATGACTTCAGTTTAAGTCTTACATGCACTATTTTAAATTTATTAAAGAACAAGTCGGATAACTAGCTAGATCACATACTGCAATATTTGAGTGGCATGATAACTATTCTAAGCAATTCAAATCATGTGCTTAAAGGTTTGGCTGGGGGTTTTAGAATAATTCAGGCCTGATTTTTATTTGAATCATCATAAAAAACGATTCCTCTGGCATTTTAGCCAAGTTGAATCAGATTTGATATTATTGAATATTTAAAGTAGCCACATGAGCTTTCCAATTGTGCCAAGATGTATCTTTTCGGAAAAACAACAAGAAACATCTAAAGAATCAATAGCAAAAAATACTTCTTTAAAATAGTTACACAAAAAAACATACCCTCTTTTATAAGATTTATTCCCCATCAAGCACATTTGTCTCAAAAGATATGCATATTACTTGCCCTCCATCCATATCCATAGATATTTGAAAAGTGAGTATTACTCAAATTCTTAATAAAATAATCAACAAATATGATTGTCATAGATATTTGACTTGTAATTTATTATTGTTAGTTTATTACAACTTGGTCATGTATTTTTTGGTCTAATTACTACTCTCTGTCTGTTCATAACTTGCCAAGTGAAAAATATTCTAATAAATATTGTTAATATTCAACTTATATTCAAATAAGAAAGGGGGAGCACAGCAAACTCTCATGGAGCAGTCGCCAAAGACACGTCGGAGAAGCTATCAGGTTACCGGGGAACTACCATACGGTGGGAATGATGAACTTTTATTTTTGGGCCTCCACTCACGGAAGACCGCTCAACCAGCGGAGCAAATGATGTTCAATTGTCGACTAATATTCAACTTACATACCATCCTTTTTCTTCTTACTGGAGAACTAGGACACGAGTCCAGAAACTCGATCCCGTGCACACGTGCAAAGAAATTCCGCTGGCATTGACTTTGTGAAGTCTAAGTTTTGACACATCACGCTATATATTTACATATGGAATTTTCTTAAAAAAGGTCAAATTATAAAAAGAACAAGGAGAGAAATGACTTGTAAAGTGTAGTGATTTCTTAAGAATATATATATATATATATATATATATATATATATATATATATATATATATATATATATATATATATATATATATATAGAAGAGAGGGTGCAGGCAGTATCCGCCAAACCAAGTGCGGTTGTTGGGATGCAAACCGCGACCACCAGAAGCAATCGCAATATTGAGTAGCGTACCGTACGCGACATCCGAGCCATTATATTTTTACGATGCGTCCATTAAGCCATCCTCGTCTTGCCGATCTCCACGGCACGTACGTACAAGTCTCTATCCACTTCCCAGAGACGGAATTTGCCTCCAATAATCCTTATATAAGCTCCAACCATGTCAGTGCATCTTCACAGCCTCCAATCCCTGTATACACACTATCTTATTTTAGCCACCGATGCCTCCAATCCCTGTATACACTGCAGCACAATGTCTTATTTTAGCCACCGATGCTCGTAGGTTGCCTTGGCCATCTTCGCTATTTGGGCCTATGGAGCCACGTCCCGTTCAATTGGTGACGTGCCCATGACCTTACGACAATAGCTCAACATGGACGAGTGTACAAGGATGCGGCTGAGGAGGAGGAGCAGCGGTACCAAATCTTCAAGGCTATTGTGAAGTACATCAAGTCTGTCAACAAGGCCGAGAGCTTCAGGCACAAAAATGTGACAGCCGTGCCCGCTAGCATGGACTGGAGGACCAAAGGTGCAGTTACTCCCATTAACGATCAAGGCCAATGTGGTAACGAAAATTTCACAATATTACTTATAATTCTTCGTTATCACATTAACTGGTTACTTAACTAATTAACGAACGCATACGATGGGATGTTGCTGGGCGCGCGTTCTCTGCTGTGGCGGCGACCGAAGGTATTGCAAAGCTCAGCACCGGCAAGTTGATCTCTTTGTTGGAGCAAGAGCTTGTGGACTGCGATGTTAATGGGGAGGACCAAGGATGTAATGGGGATATCTAGTCTAATGGATGATGCCTTTCAATTTATTATCAACACCTAACTATCCTTACAAGCAAGGCATCAGATGGCACCTGCAACACCAACAAGGCATCCTTTAGTGCAGCCTCTATCAGTGGCTATGAAGATGCCCCCTCTTGAAGGCTGTAGCCAACCAGCCTGTTTCAGTTGCCATGGATAACGGTGGCTCGGACTTTCAGTTTTATAAAAGTGGTGTAGTCTTCACAGGTGAGTGTGGACTGTCGGCTATGGGACGTCGACAGCCGATGGGACCAAGTATTGGCTGGTGATCAAGAACTCATGGGGTAAGTCGTGGGGCGAGAGCGGATGCATAAGGATGGAACGAGCTGTTGATGCGGTAGAAGGGTTGTGTGACATCGCCATCCAGGCTTCCTACCCTACTTCATGACTTGAAAAACTTCCTTCTCTTTACTTCCGAGTGAGATTGGCTGCTGGCATCATAACCATGTGTTTATGTATCAATCTTGTTTTCAATTATGTTGGCATTTCGATCTCCCATGTAAATTTGAAGTACGAAGATATTTGTGCTTGTACTTAATTAAAGTACTTCGTGACATTTTATCCATGTTTTTTGTTTCCTGCATAAATCTGGGATTAAACATTGAAGCATGAATATATCTGATTTCTTGGTTTGCTTGTTGAAGTTTGAATTCTTAATTTGCAATGTATTCTCTAAGGTAGTGTTTGATAGGAAAAATATTATCCATGGATAAGTGTACCGGATAGAGTTTATCCCATGGCTATCCCTAGGGATATCCCTTGGCTATCCCATTGATCATATCAAATGCAAAAAGGTAAATCCATAGGATAACCTTTTTTTACTCTTATTTGGAGGGATAACCAGCTATTCCTACATTTTCTAGGGAATAAATTGAGGGGATATCTCATTGTTAACTATAGTTAACTATGGATTATCCCTTTGGTTAACTTTATTTTCTGCTATTCCTTATAGTTATGGCTTTTGAGAATAAGAGGGGATATCCACCCCTCTTATCCCCTATTTCAAACACTACCTAAATGAAGTGGATGTAAATATATAGGGACTAGAAAGTAAAATAAGAAAAAACAGTAATTCATGCCAATAAATCTATTCAGAATTTGTTTGGATAAAATACTCATTTCTTTCGTTGATCTTCATGGATGGATTAACATTTTGGTTTAGATATATATATATATATATATATATATATATATATATATTCTATGGATGGAACGCTAAATTTTGATTTGATTTATTAAGAATATTATCATAAATTACATTGATCAATTAGAGTATAGTTTTAATAAATTAAGTCTATCATTTTCAATATGGCTCCTAAGTTGCTAACCTTTTTTTTTTTTTCTTTTTCTTTTAGAAGAAATATAAGTGGGAATGATGTCTGGGTTCAAATCCAGAACTCTCTCTCTCTCTCGTTTGTAGGCTGCATCTGACCGAATGGATTGAGTAATTATAAATGGAAGTAGTTGATATTGATAGAATGCGGGTAACCTACATCTTTTTAGTTGAATAATAGGATGTTCCGTAACACGAGATAGGCTTGGTCTTAGTTTTCAATGCACATCGTTGACCGGGGCAGGGTTTGGGCATGCCTGCCCGACGTTGGATAAAATTTAACAACCCACAAATTGACAAAACCCTATACCCAGGCCCAGTCCAGTTAGCATAATCCCTTGAGCCTGGCCCTAGGACAGGGCGTGGCCTCATTTGGATCGCATATTGAGACCCAGCGTCAGCTACTAGCTAGGCAACAAAGTAAAATCTTCGTG
The DNA here is from genome assembly GCA_900491605.1 of Calamus simplicifolius. NCBI lineage: Eukaryota > Viridiplantae > Streptophyta > Magnoliopsida > Arecales > Arecaceae > Calamus > Calamus simplicifolius. The sequence continues at coordinate 489,179 of UESW01004509.1, forward strand.
TACTGCTTTCGATGCATGAAGGTATGCATCAGGTATACCCATATGGGTGCATATACGAAATGTGTCATGATCCAATAAGTCATGACATGCGCGATCGTATGTGTGCGCAATCAATGACCACATCGGATGCATACCTTCATGAATTGGAGGCGATGCACAATGATGCTTCCAGCAATAAATGGCTTGACATGTACCACCAATGCCCGCTCCATACTTTCTTATAAATTTTACGCACCGCCTATATATATATATATATATATATATATATATATATATATAGAGAGAGAGAGAGAGAGAGAGAGAGAGAGAGAGAGAGAGCTATTTCTATTTCAGTCACTCAAACATGATCAACATCTTGTCTCGCAAATTAAAGAAAAATTCAAAAGGAAATCACAAAAGTTGCTTCTTTGTTAAGCCAATATGATGGGAAGGCAATCTCGCAGCTTAATTTTGCCATCTCCTGACAAGGTCAACGTAGCTATAGTTTCATTGCTTCCTAAGACTTGGAGCAAGAAACTCAGGTCGGTGAGATCGCGTGAACAATCACAGCTTAACACAATCAAATTGGTTCAGAAAAAGTTTTGTTGCACCGAAAGACAGTATAGAAAACACATATTAAGCATGCAAATTGGCTGCACACTATGTGCAATACGCATCTAAACTTAAAGGATCTTCGCATATATGATAACAATTCGTATGCTTGATACTCACTTGCTGTACCAAAGAACGGTACCGCAAGTCTTTTTCATTGCTGGCACGGGGACCAAACTCCGGCAACCAGACTGCTGTAAAATGGGCTCCACTTCACATCGGAAACCACCACGTACGCATTTCCATATTTTTCATCAACGTATCAAAATCACTGCCGAGAAAGAGAATGTTGAAGATCTATGAAAAGGAAATTTCATCTGATAACATTATGAAATCATGCTGCTTGACATGTACCCCTCACCCTCAAGGTTTATGTATGCGACTTCTGAATAAACAAATAAATATCAACGCTCTCTTTTTTGCTTTAAAAAAAAAGGAAAAACAAAAGAAGGTTGTTATCTCATATCGACGTAGAGTAAGACCATTCTTTTAAGTGACAACCAAAAGGAAAGAAAAGAATTCTTTCTATTTTTTATTAATATTTTATGTTAAAGGATTAATTCCGTCAAAATTTAGCTGGCAATCAGCATAAAATTTCATCAAATTTTTTAAAAGTATAAATTTTATGTTAAAAAATTATACGTATAATCCTCAAATGGTATCAAAACTATTGCCATCACGATTGGTTGGTCTCTCCCTTTCCCCTGGTTTTTTCACAACTGGTCCATGGGTCCACCGCCAAGGGGATCTCAACGTCTAACAAAGACTCGCTGCATGCCCTGTCTCCCTCCTATCGTTCATGGAGGAGAAAGGTCCAACGATAACTAATTGCTCTTTGATCTTTTCCACCAGTCCCCTCCAACTGAAATCAATTTCGAATGACTATACCACCACTCAGGCCGTGCGAAACAGCACCAGTTGGTTCGCACTTCGCCCCCACGAGACCCCTCGTTGAGAGAGCAAGTGGCTTCCAAGCTGCTGTACGTCTGAAGCAAGTTCAGTGCTCCACATATCACCGCCTACCAATTTTGGATTTTGTAACACTAAACTTGGATTGCAGCCGGATCTTGTGGTCCCATGGCCATTATCGAACGGAGCTTGTATTGGGTTCATGTAGGAACAAACTCAAATTTCTCCATATAATAGATCACACTTTTTATTTTTAAATTCATATAAATTTTAAAGTTATTTCATTTTTTTAATCTTTAAAATTTATAATGCATGTGAATTCAAAAGTAAAAAAGAATGGTTGAATTTGAGTTTAGCTATATCCATTAATCATTATTTTTATTTTTTAAAAAAATATTTGTGATTCATATTCTATGATCTTTATAAAGTATAAAAGTAAAAGGATACGAATATATTTCATATCCTTATTCTTCTATTCAAAGAATAAAGATATAGTTCATATTCTTATTTTTCTTTAAATAAGTATAAAAATAAAAAAAATAAGATATATTCTTATTTTTTAATAAAAAAGAAATATATTAGTAACAAAATAATAATATGATTCATATCTTTATTCTTTAATTAAAAGAATATGGATGCAGCTTATATCTTTATTTTTTAAAATAAAAAATTATTTTATTATGAAAAATAATATGTATTTTTTAAGATGGAACACATGCGATGGTCAATGAATGACTTTATTTACCTCAACATCCATGTAGATATAAGGATATGATAGGTGATCAAATTTGGACTTGACTACACATCAGTGTAATTAAGTTTAACTTTTTCTATATATTAAGATTGAGAGAGAGAAAGAGAGAGCTGAAAGTAGCTGCACCCACGTATAGTCAAGTTTAGATTTGGTTATCCTTTTGACTCATGGAATCATATGGATCATGGATTTCAAAAATAAAAAAATAGATGGCTTTAAAATCTATGTGAATTCAAAAATAAAAGGCGATTAGATATGAAACTTGGCTACATATGAGTATAACCAAATTTAACCCAGATCCAGCCACCTTCTCCATTATTACGTTTACATAAATTCCAAAATTTCTTTAGTTTTTTCATCTTTAAGATTTATGAATTGTACGAATGCAAGAGTGAGAGAGAAAATAGGAATGAGGCTTAGTTATATTTGAAACTTCTCTCTATATACATATATATATATATATATATATAGAGGTGGACTTGGCCATATTCGAATATAGACAAGTTCATAATTTAGTTACCTTCCTCACCTTTGAATTCGCCCCAACTTTTTCACCTTTGCCATCTTTGGGATTCATGAATCATGTGAGTCTAAGAGTGGGAAGTGTTATTGATGGAGCTTAATTTCATCAAGAGGAAGCCCAAATCAGAGTTCACGAAGGTGAAGCTCGTGGAAGCCACGCCTGGACGATCGGCTATTTCGTAAGGAGGTTTGACAAAGGAAGGAGTCGGTTGCTGTTTCGTGTGGGGGCCCATGCCTAGACGCTAGAGACTTGAAAATCCAGTAGATAAGCCTTATCCAAAGGCTATCTCATCAAACCCAGAAATACCGGATGTATCCCTGCCGAACTGCGTGCAACCGCCCGCCACAAATCTCACGTGGAGGTTTTTTGTGAGGGAGTTACGAACCTGTGAAAAAAAAATGGAGGCTCGGTGAGGACCTTTGGGTGCTGTAAAGAAAAAAAAAGTTATGTAATCTCTTAGTGAGATCATAAGAGTTTCTAAGAGTGTGTATTTTTAAGGGCTTGTACCTGATTCAACTCTTAGTGAAGCCTTGCAGATCCTGTGCCGCCGTGGACATAGCTCAGTTTGAGTGAACCACGTAAAATCCTCGTCTTTCACTGTTTTTGGATTTTGGTTCCTATTATTATTCTGTGTTTTGATTTTGATTATATCGCAACTGCATGCTTGGCTGTACTAATAACGATCTTATTAGAGGAATATTTGTTGTATTCCCTATCAAATTGGTATCAGAGCATGATTTTCTTTATATTATTACGGTCGGACAAATCAACAAAGAGATGGCAGAAGACAAGATTAAAATCAAAAAATTTAATGGTCACAATTTCGGATGGTGGAGGATGCAAATTGAGGATTACCTATATTAGAAGGATCTTTACCTTCCATTAGAGGGAAAGAAGCCGGATTCAATGAGCGACTCAGATTGGATGATTCTGGATAGGAAAGCCCTGGCCATGATCATATTGTCATTGACACTTCCAGTGGCGTATAATATTGCAAAGAAAAAGGCCACTGTGGATATGATGACCGCTTTAACAAAGCTGTATAAAAAACCTTCTACCTCAAACAAGATATTTCTTATGAAAAAGCTCTTCAATTTAAAGATGGCTGAGAATAGTTCAGTGATGGAGCATCTGAACGAGTTCAACATGATAATTAATCAATTAGAGTTGGTCTCTGTTATTTTTGATGATTTATTCAGGGCGTTTCTTTTCTTATGTTCCTTGCTAGAGAGTTGGGACAATCTTGTGATGACAGTCAGCAACTCGGTATCAGGTATCCTTACATTCAAAGATGCAGTTAGTTGTATATTGAATGATGAGATGAGAAGAAAGGATGTGGATGGGACTTCTACAAGTACTACACTCATGGGGGATACAAGAGGAAGATCACAGGAGAGGAAGAAGTCAGAGAAAGGCCGGTCCAAGAGCAGTGGAAAGTCCAAAGGGAGATTTTCTATGAAGTGTTGGAACTATGGGAAGAAAGGTCACATAAGCAAGGATTGTTGGGGTAAGAAGAAGGAAAAAGGTGCAGAGAGCAAGATAGAAGGTCAGGAAGCAAATGTTGTGAGTACTATTGAGCGGAATTTTGAGGATGTGTGCCTATCAGCCGGCGATGGGGTAAACTCAGATCCATGGTTTGTAGACTCAAGGGCTTCTTACCATTGCAGCTCCAAGAGACACCTATTTTCGGATTTTATCCAAGAAGATTTTGGTCATGTCATAGTTGGCAATGGACAGCAGTGCAGAATTGTTGGTAGAGGAACAATTGTACTGAAGCCAGTGACAAGCGGAGAATTGAGACTTGTACAAGCCAGATACATCCCAAAGTTAAAGAAAAACCTAATTTTTGTCAGTCAGCTTGATGTTAAGGATTATGTATCCGTTTTTGGTAATTCTCAGTACAAAGTTACTAAAGGGTCTATGGTTATTGTCAAAAGAAAGCGGACAGGTACTCTCTACTTCTTGGTAGACAGTGAGAGTTCAATTTCAGTGGCAGCAGGAGACATGGGTACAGTGACTACATTATGGCATAGGAGGCTCGGTCATCTTAGTGAGAAGAACTTGAATATTCTACACAGGAGAGAGCTTCTACCTGGGCTAAAGAAGGTGAATCTAGAGTTTTGCGAAGAGTGTATCTATGGTAAGCAGAAAGCAGTGAGTTTTCAGTTAGCAATAACTCAGAAGAAGACTGAAAGGCTGGAGTTGGTTCATTCAGATGTCTGGGGTCCAGCACCAGTGGCATCATATGCTGGCAATAAGTACTTTGTCACGTTTATAGATGATTTCAGCAGGAAAGTCTGGGTGTTTTCTATGAAGGAAAAGTATGAGGTCTTTGGCATCTTTAAGAGATGGAGAGTCATGTATGAAAGCCAGACTGGAGCAAGTCTCAAGTGTCTCAAGACAGATAACGGTGGTTAATACTGCAGCAGAGAGTTTGATGCCTACTGCACAGAGCATGGAATCAGAAGGATCAAGACCGTCTTAGGGACACCAGAGGAGAATGGTGTGGCAAAAAGAATGAACATGACCATTCTTGAGAGAGAGGAGTATGAGGTTTGACTCAGGTCTACCTACATATTTTTTGGCGGCAGCACTGGACACCGCAGTGTATTTGATCAACAAGAGTCCATTCAGTGCATTGGATGGTGGGATTCTAGAGGAGGTTTGGACTGGAAAACCGATAAAACTTTCTTTTCTTAAAGTATTTGGCTGCATTACTTATTCTCTGATTGAGAAAGAGAAGAGGAGTAAGTTAGACTCCAAGTCTACAAAGTGTGTTTTCATTGGATATGGTGGCGATGAGTATGGCTACAAGCTCTGGGATTTCCAGAATAATAAGATCATTCAGAGTAGGAATGTGGTATTTGATGAAGAGCATACTTACAAAGACAGAAAAGATGCAGTGGAAGAAAAGAAAGAGGAGTTTATAGAACTCGATCCTGTCAGAGATGAAGAAATTCTCCGAGTGCAAACTGAAGATGGAAACTCCGAGGATGTGGAGGAGAAAGATGTGGTTGAAACAGACAGCCGCATGCATACACCGGTATCTCAGCCGGTGTCCCCACAGTTGAGGAGGACCACAAGGGTTACCAGGCCATCACAGAGGTATTCTGCTAATGATTATGTTTTGTACACAGATTCTAGAGAGCCAAAATATTTGTTGAAGCCATGCAGGATGAAGTTAAGGTCAAGTGGGAGTTGGCTATGAAAGAGGAGATGGACTCTTTAAAGCAAAACAAGACTTGAAATCTTATGAAGTTACCCGCTGGCAAGAAAGCTCTGTTCAATAAATGGGTGTATAAGATGAAGAATGAGGCCAATGGTACCAAAAGATACAAGGCAAGGTTAGTTGTCAAGGGTTATGCATAGAAAGAGGGAATTGGCTTTTAGAAGATCTTTTCCCCAGTAGTCAAGATGACATCCATCAGGGTGATTCTGAGCATGGTAGCAGTGGAGGATCTTTATCTAGAGCAGCTAGATGTGAAGACAATATTTCTTTATGTAGATTTGGAGGAGGAGCTGTACATGCACCAGCCAGAAGGTTTTCGGGTCAGGGGAAAGGATGACATGGTCTGCAGATTGAAGAAAAGTTTGTATGATCTGAAGCAGGCTCCGCGGCAATGGTACCTCAAGTTTGACAGTTTCATGCTAGAGAAAGGCTTCACTAGATGCCAGTTAGATCATTGTGTGTACTTTAAGAGGTACGTTACAAATGAGTTTATTATTTTATCCTTGTATGTGGACGATATGCTTGTAGCAGGTTCCAGTATGAGGAAGATAGAAGAGCTCAAAAAACTGATGGCAAAAAAGTTCTCAATGAAGGATTTGGGAGAGGCGAAGCAGATTCTTGGCATGAGGATCAACAGAGATAGAAAGCAACGGAAGCTGTGGCTATCTCAGGAGGACTATGTAGAGAAGGTACTGAAGAGGTTCCATATGAAAAATACAAAGGCAGTGTCAACACCTTTGGCAACACACTTTAAGCTCAGCAAGCAGTTGTGTCCAACAACTCAGAAGGCAAGGGATGAGATGATTAGAGTTCCATATGCCTCAGCCGTGGGAAGTCTAATGTATGCAATGGTTTGTATAAGACCAGATATCACAAAAGCAGTGGAAGCAGTCAACAGGTACATGGAGAATCCAGGCAAGGAGCACTGGAATGCAGTGAAGTGGATCTTGAGATATCTCAGGGGTACATCAACTTATAGTTTATGCTATGGAGGTGATAGTTTTCAAGTACATGGATTTGTAGATGCCGATCACTCTGGTGACAGAGACAGTAGGAGGAGCACCACTAGTTATGTTTTCACTGTCGGTGATACAACAGTGAGCTGAGTATCTCAGTTGCAGAAGATAGTGGCATTGTCAACTACAGAAGCTGAGTATGTGGCGATCACTGAAGCTAGTAAAGAGATGATCTGGTTATAGAGGTTGATGGAGGAGCTCGGCAAGGAGCACGAGTGTAATACATTATGGAGCGACAGCCAGAGCGCAGTTCACTTGGCAAGGAAACTAGTATTTAATGCAAGAACCAAGCACATTCAGCTTAGATATCATTTCATTCGCAGTGCGTTGGATGAGGAGCAGTTGAAGCTGAAAAAAATTGATGGAGCTAAAAACCCTACAGATATGTTCACCAAGGTTATGAGCAGAGACAAGTTGAGTCTCTGTTGCAACTTGGTGAAGCTTTCCAAAAGATAGATCAGGAGAGCGCGGCACAAAGAAAGAAGGTAGATCTAAGATTGATGTCATTAATCTCCAAGAGGGAGATTATTATGGATGGAGCTTAATTTCATCAAGAGGAAGCCCCAAATCAGAGTTCACGAAGGTGAAGCTCGTGGAAGCCACGCCTGGACGACCGGCTGTTTTGTGAGGAGGTTTAACAAAGGAAGGAGTCGGTTGTTGTTTCATGTGGGGGCCCATGCCTGTACGCTAGAGTCTTAAAAATCCAATAGATAAGCCTTATCCAAAGGCTATCTCATCAAACCCAGAAATGCCAGATGTGTCCCTATCGAACTGTCTACAATCGCCCGCCATAAATCTCGTGTGGAGGTTTTTTGTGAGGGAGTTACAAACCTGTGAAAAAAAAAATGGAGGCTCGGTGAGGACCTCTGGGTGCTGTAGAAAAAAAAAAATTCTATAATATCTTAGTGAGATCATAAGAGTTTCTGAGAGAGTGTATTTTTAAGGGCTTGTACCTGATTTAACTCTTAGTGAAGCCTTGCAGATTTTGTGCCGCCGTGGACGTTGCCCAGTTTAGGTGAACTACGTAAAATCCTCGTCTCTCGCTGTTTTTGGATTTTGGTTCCTATTATTATTCTATGTTTTGATTTTGATTATATCGCAACTGCATGCTTGACCGTACTAATAGCGATCTTATTAGAGGAATATTTGTTGTATTCCCTATCAGGAAGATGATAGGATTTAAGTTAAACTTTCTCCTCCTTTGTCTATGTGGATTCAAGAGCCATTCTACCTTTCACTTTTTTTTATCTTTAAGATTTGTATCAAGGTTGGAAGAAATAATTGGATCTAAGCTTGACTTCATTTGAATGTAGCCAAGTTTAGATCCAATTATCTTCTTCAATCTTAAATCCAAACAACTCCCGAAGCTATCCATCTTTTTTATCTTTTCACCTTTGAAGAAATTCATGAACTATATGGGTGCAAGGATGGGATAAATAACCGAATCTAGGCTTCAGCATATTCGAATGTAACAGAATCTATCCCTCGTGCCTCTCTCTTTCTTTCTCTCTCTCTCTCCACATACACAAACACACACATATATGGTATTTGAAATATGAATTTCTCAATGCCAATCGAAAACGATGCTAGGGCAGGGTCCAAAAGCATGGACCAGGTTTCCTTGTCAAATGGAATGCCTGGTCCACGTTCCGAAGTTATCTACTTGAGAGTGACAGATATCAAACGTTCTTGGAGCCAAATTTGCCTCGCTCTTTTTTTCGTTAAAATAGAATTCTCTGCCAGTCTTTTATGACAACAGATCTTCTCCATGTATATGGTTTTATCTCTCTGTCTCTTCCCCCTCGCAACAAACCTTGGTAACTTGATTCTGATCGTATACGGCATACCACCACATGGGAAAGCACCACAGCATATGACAAGCAAATAGATACAACACATGCGATGGATGCCTTCCGTGAACCTGGTAAAAGACCTTCACTTGCTCAAAAAAAAAAGAAAAAAAACAAGCCTCTCTAGCCTGCCAGTAGATTCCGCATTAATTTGCCACACCTTCGGACGACTTCTATTTTGATCAGACCTGTCCATTTGCAGAACCTAATCATCATTAGGTAGGTAGCAAAACTAACTAACAGAGCATGTTCGAAATGGGCCACCTCAGACAAGTAGGCAGTTAGAACATTGAAAAGAAATTAATTAATGCAGATTAAGTAGAAAGAAAGCAAACAAAATTAAACAAACACTGTCCTGGAAAGGGCTACCGAATGGCGCACTAGCCCAAAGTGTGCATGGTGGGCAGCTCACCGAGCACTGATCGACTTTGCTTCGCGGGAGGATTTTGATATTTTGGTGAAAGAAACCAGAGAGCGTGTTTCCCTCCGCCACTCCAGGGAAGTCAAACCAGCCCCACCATGCCTTTATCCTTCCACCTTTACCTCAAATTCATCTCATGAGGTGACGAGTGCCCTTGCTGCAGGCTAGCTGAAAATTCTTGTAGAATATGCAAGGTTGCTTGTTTGCCCCACTGTCAACGAAGGCGTTCTCTCTCTCTCTTTTAATACTTTTCGTAGGACCCCACTTTAATTTCATTTTTTTTTAAATATTCCATTAGAAGAATGTGCGTACATACAGAAACAATGTAATAATTGATGCAGTATATGACACAGGCAATGACTATTATACCTAATTAGATCGTGCCAATTTTCTCGGTTTGCAAACTAACGAGATATAGAGAGCATCACATGTTCTTTTATAAATTTTTCATCAAAAAAAACTTTCTAATTTTGATCATATTAATTTATATATCTATATTTGAATAATTATGATATATTTTCTTATTATAGTTTAGTTTCTATTACGATTGTGTGCTAAATTTAATATTCAATTTAAGATCAGGGTCATGGTGGTCTATATATATATATATATATATACTTCTAATAGATTTTATCAAGGTGACTTTAACGTAGAAACAAAATAATTAGCCCGCAGAAACCTTAATCAACGGTGGTTTATCTTTAGTTTATATTTGATTTCCAAAATTGGTTCCCAATATAATGGGTTTTTCCTTCATTGCATCACTTTTGCTATCAGGTCCTTGAACTTGAGAATAAATAGCTCATATGAATGCTAATGGCAATGAAATAATATGGAAGGATGGAGGCGGGGGGTAGAGATTTTGTTTTAGTCCTTCGTTTTTTTCTCCGTCCCTATTCCATCTTTCACAAATGCTGCATTTTTACTCAGTAAATTCTTCACCAATTTTTTCTCTAAAAATTACTATTTTTATCAAAATTATATATAAAATAAAATTTGTTTATTTATTTCCTTTTAAAATATATCAAGAATAAAAGATAGATAAATATTTATTAGTGGTAATTGAAGAAAAGAGAAGAAAAGGAAAGAATTAAAAAGAACTAATGAAAAAAAGATTCGTGAATATGTATGAATAGTTAAGAAAGTGTATATATATATATATATATATATATATCATGAATACGTAAGAATAATTAAGAAAGTATATATATATATATCTAATTAGTAGAAAAATCTATTTAACTACCTTTCGAACAAATAAGTTTTTTTCTAATTTAATAGATAAATAATAATTAAAAAAATATAATTTACTTATTTAATAATTTTTAATTTAAATAAAGAAATATAAATAAATTGATCAATGAAAAAGCTGATCAATCTTTCCATAAAATTTTTTGGCTGAGCATAAAATTGCAAATACCATTTCGATCAGCCTTCTCAGAAGCTGAAAGAGGATCACTTCAAAGACAATCAACAAGTTCCAAAATCGAACGACCTCGCGTCAACTTGCTGGCTTGGCGACAAACGCACCCCTGCTCGTTCACCACTGGACCTGATCCGGCCGAAAGAAAGACAGACATGGACCAAATCCGGTTAACTATGATTAAAAAACGTCACAAATGGACCACCTAGCTAATTTCCTCCCGCTCCCCGGCCTAGCGCACGCGATCGTCCCTAAATGGACCCTCCTCGTTCGTTGCCCTTAGCAGCAACATAAGAGGAAGTGTTTGATTATTCATTCACCAAATCACCCATCAATGTCGCCCCTCTAGTAGGAATTAAACCCGAAAGAATTAATCGATCGCTTCCTCGAGTGCATTCACCCATTAAATCGACCGTATCTTTAGCAAACCCCCTAAATTTACCGTCATACTACATTTAGACTCTTATTTAAGTCCTCGTCCCTCCTCCCAACATTCCTGCCCCTCTCGTCGTCTCTTCCCTTCTCTCCGCTTGCCACCCTCTTATCCCATCTCCCTCCTCCGTCTCACTATGGGGTCCAAAACCCATATGAGTTTTTGGCTCCTTTGCACTTGTTTAGCACTTCTCGTTGCCTCCTTGCACGGGATGACAAGAGAATGGTATCACCATGAGAATAAAAAACAGAAGCAGAACAGCTGGACGGCGGGGCGGAGGGCTCGAGCCAAGGATATTAGCTGTGACTTCTTTTATGGAAGCTGGGTCAATGATGACACATATCCTCTCTACGACTCGTCCAAATGCCCCTTCCTCGAGCCTGAGTTCGACTGCCAGAAGTATGGCCGGCCCGACAAGCTCTACCTCAAGTATAGGTGGAAGCCCGATGCCTGCGAGCTCCCAAGGTTTGCTAGTCCTACTTTCGCTCCTCTCGATCTCTCTTTCTACAGAGACAATCGTATTTGTTTTGAAGAATCCTTGGAATTTTTTTGAAGGTTTGATGGTCTGGATTTCTTGGAGAGGTGGAGGGGAAAGAAGATTATGTTTGTGGGCGATTCCATAAGCCAGAATCAGTGGGAGTCTCTTGCTTGCATGCTCCACGCCTCGGTGCCCAACGCCCGGACCACCTTCACCAAGTCGTCGACTCCCTGGACTCTTAGATTTGAGGTGCCTTGACCACATCTCTCTCTCTCTCGCTTTCTCTCGTTCTCTTTATCTGTTGTTATTTTTTCCGAGTACTATGTTGCCGACCTGAACGGCGACGCATTTTCTTTTCAACTTTAGATTAATTCATTTACTTAATGAGTTGGTTAGTTTGGTAAGCAAAATTTATTAGGCTTGTGGGGGCTGGCCATTAGCGAATCTCGAATGTCAGTTCTACTCCACATTGGATGTGTGAATTTGGTTTAGGGCGGGATTATCAATCATGGCCAAGAGAGCATATTTTTTATGTTTCATATTTTATCTATTGCCATCATTATGCATTCTTTCGAGGCCAGGACCCGTTATGCGAACCAAAAGGCGAGCACATCAATGATTTTAAAAATTTTTAATTAATAAAATTATTTTTATAATTCAAACCTGATTTTTTGTTCCATTTAAGGCGCACCGAGTTTGTCGCTTTTTGGAGACAAACAGCAAAATAACCCTTCATACCTTTTCCAATCTTATCGCATATGCTGCCGGATTGCTTGGGAAAAAGAACCTAAACATTCAGCTTAAATTTGCTTCTCAGCCTCTCTCTCTCTCTCTTTGTTTTTTTTTTTTTTAAGATTGTTAGTAAAACGCATGTGAACCCCAGATCACTGTCCGCCTGTGACTTCGCATGCGGTTTCCAATGGGCGCCAGGGCATCGCAAAATACTGCCCTGCGCGTCGCACGGTTTGGTACTCGATGGGAGAGAGAGAGAGAGAGAGAGAGAGAGAGAGAGCTCCTGTCCCACTTCCAGTGAGATTTGGGAGTCCGGCGAGCATTTTCGAGTTCAAATCAGAGCCTGCCCGGACGATTGGACTTCTCAAAAAATGCCGTCAGCGCAAACGCAGGACGCCTGGATAATTTAGGAGCCTCCTCAGTCCATTTTGCTCGGCTTCTTTCTACATATGCAGCAGCCCAGAACCTCTTTGCCCTGGGGCAAGCACCTCATTCCGAAGCTAGTTTGGTAGATGAACCATCCCACTTCCTTTTCTAGTTTCCTACTCATTTTCATTCACACTTGCTGATAAATTTTGGATCCCGATTTTCCAATCTCAATTCCATCTCTCTCTCTCTCTCTCTTCCCCCCACCCCCCACGAGGTCAATACTAACATTGTGTTGATCTTACTGTGGGCTGATTTGGTAGATGAACAACCATCCCTATCTCATCCACCATAGGCAACACCTAAACGAGCAATAGCAAGTCCTGCCAAAGTAAAGGGTGGACTCCACATCGACTTACGGACAGTTCATCGTATGACGATGATCTCCCCCATTTTATCCTGAAAGAAAGGTGTCTTTCGTTTTTGGTGTGTAAAGAAAGAAAGATGCCTTCACAGCATGAAATCTAAAGCCTATGAATAAACCGGCGGGCATGAGATGAGCCCATGCTACTAATCCTTCGAACCGTGCATGGAAAGCCGGGAAAGCGATTCTTCTTTCGTAGCGAGGCAGGCAACTCTCTTCTTCTTGGAAAGGCCCAATTTACCTGGTCCACATCAGAAGAAAGGCCAGATAAGATGGAAGACTAAGCTCCACGTCCTGGGTTCCCTCGACTGGCCCCATGGCCACCTCTTTTACTTTCTCCAAACTTCTTTTGTTTTCAGTTTTCACTGTCATATGAAAAAGCCCATGCACCTTTAACCTTTCTCGGTCAATGCGCTTTTTCACGGAAGTTCAGTCGGCGAACTCTTCAGTCGGCAAGCTCAGTCCCAGTGGTTAGGCCTGGCCAATCAAAAGGCACGGCGGTGTAGGCAGCGCTCTTGTGCCTCTTAAAATAAGCTCGAAACAACCCCATGTGATGTGAGGCCTTATCTGCGTGCGACTCTCAGACTCAAGAGTCATGCCCACGAGAAAGAAAAGGCCAAATCTTGGTGCAAAAAACTATCACGGGAGCTTTCGTACGTACCCCGTGGCAGTGGTGGCCTCCTAGCCCTGATCAATCGAGGGGTTGAGATATCTCTGTCTTGTCCTGCATTTAAACAGGGCACATGAATGCAAACAAACAAATGGCCATTTGCACCTAACGTGGTTACATTTTGGCAGGACTATGGAGTGTCGGTGTTGTTCTACCGCTCGACGTACCTGGTCGACATTGTGAACGAACCAAGCGGGCGTGTCCTTCACCTCGACTCCATAGAGGGCGGCAAAGCGTGGCTGGGCTACGACGTGTTAATCTTCAACACATGGCATTGGTGGACTCACACAGGAAAGAGCCAACCGTGTGAGAGCTTCCCTTAAACTCATTTCCTTTGCTTTGTTAGAAAGATCAGTGGTTGCATCCTTCCCTTTGTCATCCAGCAGCATTGCAAACAAGGGTCTATATATATATAATGGGTCTTCTGTAGTGCAGTTGGGACTATGTGCAAGATGGAAGCCGGCGACTCAAAGACATGGATAGATTAGAGGCCTTCTCCAAGGGGCTGAACACATGGGCCAAATGGGTCGATGCCAACATCAACGCCGCGACGACCAAAGTCTTCTTTCTAGGAATCTCCCCAACCCATTACCAGTAAGTTAAGCAGCCATTACCATTTAAATAAGAAAAGAAAAACCTACAAGTCTACACCGTTCTCTGCCATGGATTCTCCTCCTGCTCGCAGATATTCGTATATACTAATTACCAGCTCTATCGATTCTACTTTTTACTGGTTAAGTAGCAATATGGTGAGAATGCATGCTTTTTGGATCCTCAGCCATTAGCCAAGTTTCTGATGTCTTGTTATCCTTGTCGCACAAACCTAGATCCATGTAATAATAGTTGAGTATATCATCTCGTTTGATTTTCCTCTTGATCCTACCGTATTCGAACTCAAAACACCTTTTTCACGTTGATCCAATTCCCTTGCATTCTTCCTACGCCCAAAATGCCAATAAACTCGTGCATGTTTTGCTTTAAATGTACCAAAAATGCCTGACACGTGGTGCAAATGAAGCGTATAGTTAGATTTCTTGACTCCATTCTCTCGACACCCCACTTAGGAAACATTTACGATATTTATTAGTTATTGAGCTAAGTAGAATGAAGATACTTAAGTATTCGCTTTAAGCCATTGTTGCCTGTCTATTTTGGCTTAAATTTTCATTTAACCGAGTTCGCATCCCATATTTTTGTTCATAGAATAGAATCTTCGGGCCCCCCATACTACAATATTAGCATTAATCTCCACCGATCAATCAACAGTGCGTCCATAGGTAACGTATACACTGCATGTAAATCAAAGAATCATCTGTGGCGTGTACACACCAATGACACTCAAAGCCAACCGTTCCGTGGAAACACTCGTACCTAAAATTTTTTTATTAGAATAAAAACCAGCACCAAATTGGCATGGGTCACAGAATTATGTACACCTTTTTTGTTCAAATAGTATTTAGGCCTCTCATCATCCAGAAAAAATCGTTCATAGTTAATGCCAACGTTATTCTCGACTTAACCAATAAACAGTAAGTGTGCATCAACAATTTGTCACCTACAAGAAGAATAAACTAACGGTGTTTGAAGCCAACTATTATATGCCTAACTGGAACATTCTTACCAGCATAACCAAACCCTTCCCTGTGTCATTTAAGACCAGAAACTAATTTTTTTTTTTTTTTTTTTGTCTATCCTGTCAATTCCAAACGATTTCTGCAAGCTATTGAATTCCGTCTCGTTGTTCACCAGCTAGAAGTTTATCAATTGCATAAATAACAATACAGAGCATCTGACTTTCATCAATCAAGGCATGAGCTCCATGAGAGGTATATCGGCCCATATCTCCTAGAAAGTTGTAAAATGTATGAATATTTGTCAGTGAGCAAGTAGACAGCTAAAAGAGTTAGCCGATTATACGAGCTTAAGCCATTATACTGCATTCTTTTTGACAATTTTTCTACTTTTCTACCATGTAATGTCAAAATCTGTAATATGCTGTCATTCTTGTGTCTCTGTTGGTTTGTGTCACACCTTCACCATCCCTCCTGATTGAACATTATATTTCCCAAGGATGCCACATTGTTCCCTTTAAGGTTCTAACAATTTTCAATATCCACCAGTCTCATTTCTCTTTCCCTTGCTCCTGTTATACACATTCATAAAACCGCTTCTCTTGAAATCCGCTAAAAATGAAAAATTATGGATGCGACAAGGGATGCTAGAACTTCATGTCCCGTCTTTTTCACACAGCCAAGACAAAGACATCAAAAAAAAAAAAAACTGTAATGCTATCATACCATATAAATTCTTTCTTCCATGAAGTTGATGTAACATTAAAATATTTGTCGATTAGATTTCTCTTAATATTGTTCCATTTTCTTTGTTATCTGTTCTGTGGAAACCAGAGGATCAGATTGGGGTGAGCCAAATGCAAAGGATTGTTCAAACCAGGCACAACCAGTCAGCGGATCAACATACCCAGGAGGTACAGTTCCAGCACAAGGCGTAGTTAAGAGTGTCCTGAGTACCATATCGAAACCAGTTTATCTGCTAGACATAACCTTGCTCTCACAGCTCAGGAAAGATGGCCATCCATCTAAATACAGTGGAGATCATCCAGGCATCGACTGTAGCCACTGGTGCCTTGCTGGCCCTCCAGATACATGGAATCAAATCTTATACGCAGCACTGCTTTAATGAAAGTGAGATGAAACACAAGATTCATGCAGGAAACAGAGAAGGACCCGATTCTCATTTCTGATTAATGATTGCAAGCATTCTTTTCATTGGAGTTGGCTTGTTTATTAGTTATTAATAATGGCCAGTGGTTGTACAAGGCGTCTCTCAATCCTAAACGATGCCTTGAATGGTGAGAAATAACCTCTGTTTTGTGAAGTTATTTTTATTTTAATGAAAAGCCCTAAGGGTGATTGGTCCATTCAGAAAAGCTTGTGTAACAACAATTGGGTGCCGTTAACGTTCCCGGCCCTTATGACAGAGTGGAAAACATTCAAGTTTTTTTTTTTTTTTTTTTGAGGACAATTAGTGGGGAAGAGATTTCCCTACTATTAAGTTACATTCAAGTGCATTTGGAATGCAATTTTGATGAAAAGTTACATACTCAGAGAGTTAGACGGTACTTTTTACTTTTCAGGAGTTGTTGTGAGGTTTTTGTTTTTTTTCTGGATGAGAACATGGAGGAATCGAATTCCCCTAATTTTGTTACTTGAGAATGTTATTTACAGGATAAGAAGGAGAAATTTACCAAACGGACCTAAGAAGGAAGAACAGAGGAAGTGATACAGCTCTCTAAAAGAGCACAGCCACAGATCCGGGATTTCAGGAGCCAGTTAGGGGGATCCTAGTGACAGGCAGAAAGAAGTGAGCCTCTCCTTCGTAGCTGGAGCAACTAGACTCTAGGAACTCGAATGACGAGGAGAGCCTGACGCAGAGAGGAAAGAAGGATACGAAAATGGGTTCTGGCTGAAACCAAAGACCATTTCTGGCTCATCCAGTGGTGCCTGCTTCTGTGAGGGATAAATAAAGCAGATGTAATCAGCTGGTGACTCAGAATAGAATTTGCTGACAAACAGAGATTAGCCCATGATTGAAAGGAAAGGATTGCCTTGTGAAGGATGGAAAAGCAAGATGATTTCTTATTTAGGAAGAGCTGATCGTTTGTTTCAATCTCTATTTGGTTTCATATCATCCCCACTAATTGATCCCATCCTCCTCTAAGCTCCAATTTTATGTTTCGCTGCCTCCAAGCCTGTTGGAGATCCTGGATGGTAGATGGTCAATTCCTGATATTAAGGCAGCACTTATTAGGTTGGCGCAATGATTTGGAGAAAAGGCAGATTCTCATAAATAAATGGTTTCCACGGCTGTTCGACCTAAGCGGCGGACAGTACCAGCTGGCCACCCTTTTTTTTTCAACCATGTTTCTAATGGTAAGCTAAATAAATAAAAAAAAGTCTTATGCTCGAAAGAAAGAGCCACTTCCCAAACTACTTTAGAGAAGACCAAATCATACCTTTAGTATTTAGAAACTTATAAAAAGAATTAACAGAAAAGAAATGTCTCACAGGCCATCAAATCTGATAGAGAGCCCAACTGATTCATTCCTTTCTGAAGAGAGGCCCCATTCACTTTGATTTGCCATTAAGGGAGCACCAACTGCATTACGAAGCCATCGGATAGTCCTATTTTACACATCTCTAATACAAATCACTGAAAAGGCAAGCAAGAGAAGGAAACCTTATCCAGTTATTTTCTCTGAATATGATTTTTTGCCGATTTCCTAACTTAAAAGCCAAAATGCCTTTTAATTTTTACTAATATCTTTTCAAATTGAAGATATCTTGATAGCAGGCAATTGATTCTCATCCCCATCTCCATCTTGAGTAATAAAATTGACTGATTTGCTTCGTCTGCATCGGCTCCAAGCCTTTTATGAATTTTGAAGTCCATTTAGCCAAAAAAAGAAGAGTTAAGGTTGCTAATATCCTTAATGCCCAATTCTCCTCTTTGAGTTCTCTACATACATAATCCCAATTAACCAAGAATAGAACTTTTCCACAAAAAGACTCTTCTTAGCTAATCTATCTTACGGATAATCTATTTCGATAGTTTAAAAAGGGACATGCAATAAGAAGGAAAAGTGGTAAAAACAGTATTGACTGAAGTCCACCTACCATTAATGGATAATAATATGCTCTTTCTATGAGGCCAACCAGAATTTTAGCCTCTCCAATAACGGCATCCAAGAGAAATAGGGGAGCTTCTTATCACACAGAGGTAGGCCCAAATAAATAACAAAAAAAGACTTCTTTTGCAGTAAAGCAACCTCGCTATAATCTTGGCATAGTCCTCAACTACATTCAAATAAATTATACAGTTTTTATAAAAGTTAATCTTTAGTCTGAATATATTCTTATAAGCAAAAAGGATAGCTTTCATCATAATTAGAGACTCTTTTTCAGTTGCATTAAAAAGCATTATATTATCTGAAAATTAGAGACTTCTAATATTTGAGATGCAAGGTTTTTCACTAATACCTTTGATCAACCTAATATTATTTGTTTGCTTCAAATATCAAGAGAGCACATTTGTAACAAAAATAAACAGAGTTGGAGATAAAGGGTCATTACTTGAGGCCTTGTCTACAAGGAATCCATCTCCTGGGGATACCATTGACAAGCATAACAGCAGTAGCAGAAGAAAGCATTTGACAGATCCAATCAGCCCATTTCTAAGGGAAACCTTTAGCAGCTAAAATATCTAAAAGAAATGATCAATTCATCTTATCAAAAGCATTCTCAAAATCTAACTTGCATAGAGCTTCTTGAGTCTTGGATCTTCTATAGTAAGCAATAATTTTATAAGTACAAACGAAGTTTTTAAGGATGGATCTTCCTTTGATGAATGCCAACTGAGACTCATCTATGAGGAGAGGAAGAAATTTTCTAACCCTCAATACTAAAATCTTTACAATAACTTTGTACAAACTGTTATGTAAGCTGATCCAGTGTAAATGTTGCACACTGAGTTCTTCCTCCTTTTTTGGAATCAGAGCTGAAGAAATAATTTAGTTTGGGTCAGTCCAAGGATCCCCTATGGAATTCCTCTACCATAAACAATATGTCATCCTTTATGAGATCCTAGTAGCGTTGAAAGAAAAGGATAGGGAATCCGTCAAGTCTAGAAGCCTTCAATCTGCCAAGACTTTGCTTGATTTCTTCCATGAAAAATTCAGTTCAAAGATTTGACAAGTTAACCATGGATGCCCATATAGAACCTCCAAATTTATAGAAATAGATAGAGTATGAAGGGCTAAACTTACCAATAAAATAGGAATGCACTACCTTAGAAATATCATCTTGGTTAGTAAGTTCCGATATTTCATTAATGATAGAACAAATCATGTTCCTTCTTATTTTTTTCCACTAGCTACCTTGTGAAAGAAAGCAGAGTTTTGATCTTCTTCCTTTAGCAAGTAATACGGAATCTTTGGTGCCAATATAATTCCTTGTTGTCAAAGATATCTCTCAAGGACAATTGGAGAACCCATCTTGATTTGTGCTCCTATGGTGGTAAATCAACCACTTCCTCATCCTCATTCAAAAATCATAAGCTTATCTTTCAACTCCTTATTGATTTGTTTTTTCTTAGATGCCCTTCCTTTAAGAGCCGCTCGCAAAGATTTAAAGCTAGCTAGCTACTCATGACAGCAAGATTCAAAGACCCACATAGTGGTTTCCAGTTATGAGTTCACCTCCTTAATATCATGCTCCTTTAGCCACCATTCCAATTATGGGTAACCACCTTTCATTTATCTAGATCAACTTCCCAATTAGCATCACTATAACATATGATATACAAGTTCAATCCCTGATGGTATAGCATGTAATCTATAATACCCTTGAGATACCAAAGGATTCTCTTCCTTGCTCTAAAGTGTGCAATCACAAGATTTGTCCAATATCAACTAACCAAAGCCCACAACATAATAAACATCTGATCAAGTATATCATAGCATATATCATGCTATCAATTGCATTGGAATATGAGATATGCTTTATCTTTTCCTTCTCTTCAAGAGTTTAGGATATCTGTCAAGGCTCAAGTTCTCACCTTTAATGACAAGAGAGTTAGTGGGTTTGCAATTAGGCATTTGAAACCATTTAAGGATTTTCTCCAATTATGGCTGATGTGATAATGCTAGAAGTCTCTTTATGATCTCTCCGGATCTTAACTTCGAGGACATAATTTACTTCATCTATATCCTTTATCTCAAAATTTGAGGGCAACCATACGACAATCATCTTCTTATTTTTTTAACTAGCAATATGACATTAGCATACAAAGATAGGATAATAAAACTTTTCTTGGACTGTTAACATATACATAGTGATTCTCTTTGATTACTGCAAACCAATTACCAATAATGGCTTGATGAAATCTAAGACACCATTATCTACATAATAGCTTTAGTCCATACATAAATCTATAGAGCTTGAAAACTTTGCACTCTTGTCTTTCTGCAATGAAGCCAGTAGTTGATCCATATATATCTCCTCATCTAGTTCTCCATTAGAAAAAGCATCTAACATCTATTTGGTAAAGTTCTAAATTCAAATTTGTGACTATTACTAGAATCAGACATATTGAGGTAAATCTCACCATTGATGAAAAAATTTCCTTATATTCTATTCCATCTTGCTAGATATATCCTTTGCTATTAAACAAGCCTTGTATCTCTCGATGGAACATTTACTTTACACTTGACTTCAGAATCTATTTGTTTTTAATGTTCTTATATCCTAGGGGAAGATCAACTAAATTTTATATATGTGTTGACCCAATTATTGATTTTGATGATTAATAAAAGACATGAGTATATTCATTTTGTTACTAATAAATTTAACTAGTGTTTCAGAGCTTAAAAAATCTTTGATCAATTAAAAGGCATAAAGAAATGTGTTTTGAATCAAATGCCTAAAGTAAGTTTCAAAATTCAGAGCCTGGAGTCGATACCCAGAAGGTCTGGAGCCGACCTCATGGCCAATCAAATGTCTTTCTGATTTTTGGCATGGTTTGGAGTCGACACCCAGAGTTTCGGAGCTGACACCCAGAGTTTCGGAGTCGACACTTACAGTGTCTGGAGCCGACTCCAATGCGAGAACAGAACGCATATTTTTGGACTTCTCTGGACCCGATACTTACAGTTTTTCGGAGCCGACTCCCGAATACGGCGAGCCGACACTCAACTTTTTCGAGCCGACTCCTCAACGAACTTGTACTTTCTATTTTTGGTTACCCAACTTGAAGCCGACACCTGAAAAGTTGAAGCCGACTCCAACATTCTATTTTTGGTTACCCGACTTGGAGCCGACACCTGAAAAGTTGGAGCCGACTCCAACATGTCAGGAACGGATTTTCAAATGCCAGATCAGCTCAAATGGTAATATTTTCTTTACCTAACTTCTAACGGCTATATTTTCTGTATGGACAATCTATCCAGGTACATTTCAACGGCTATATTTCACCTATGGATCTATAAAAAGGGGGATTCGTCCGTTTGAAAAACAACAACGAAAAAGGAGACGGAAAATAGAGAAGAATCAAATTGAAAAACCAAGAAGTCTTGAGCAAGAAATCTAGAGGAAAGAATCAAATTTCAAATCCATCAACTCCAGAAAGCTCAAAGAGAAATCCAAGACATTCAATTTTAAAATCAGAGGATTTTCAAAAGAAGAAAAAGAGACCAAAATCCCTGTTTTTCCCAACTTCTCATCTGCAAATCTTTGTGAAAAATCCAAGCTGAGGGCTGATTCAACATCTCAAAGGAGAAGAGGAAAAGAAAAGAAGAAAAGTACAAATCAACTTTGCTTCAAACAGGCTTTTCTAACCTTGTTATTTACATTGAATATTTGCTCATTTAAGGGATATTTGTTATTGTAAACTCTATTATTATTTGTTTTTGCTAATTCAATCAGGGGATTGAATTAGTGGAGGTAGTATACCTCGGGACAAGCTAGATTAGCTTGGGTTTGGGTTTTGTGCTGGTGAGCCCGGAAAACCAGCTGGGTTCATTGTGATCCCAAGAAAACAACAAGTTTTGAGTTGTGAGCTTGTAAAACAACTCGACTATAATCTAGTAGATTATAGTGTGGACCCAAGTGGAACTTGGGAGTGGACGTAGGTGTTGGATACACCGAACCACTATAAATTCTTGTGTTTGCCATGCTTCGATTGTCTCACTCTATTTCTTTGTTTGTGGTGTTATTTATCCTGCACTTAATCTTGTTGATTCCAAAGCCAATCAATTTAAAAGGTTAACTTTTTTTTTAAGAACCCAATTCACCCCCCCTCTTGGGTTGCCATCTGGGCTAACAATTGGTATCAGAGCAAGTGCTCATTTGATTTGGTCTAACGATCAAGAGCTAAAGATCCAAATGGCAGCTCAAGCTAGTTCATCTTATTTAGAAGATCAATCCACTAATCGACCTCCTTTGTTTAATGGAACTAATTATGGTTATTGGAAAGCTAGGATGAAAATTTTTATTCAAGCACTTGACTATGATCTATGGAGCATTATAGTCAATGGACCACACACACCCACTGCTAGAATTAATGGCATGGAGATTCCTAAACCAGAAACGAAATGGGATGAACATGATAAGAAGTTGGCTCAGCTCAATGCTAAAGCCATGAATGTTTTATATTGTTCATTAGATGCAAATGAATTTAATTGAATTTCTACATGTATTTCCGCAAAAAGAAATTTGGGATAGATTAGAAGTTACCTATGAGGGTACTAATCAAGTAAAGGAATCCAAAATCAATATTCTAGTGCACAAGTATGAAGTGTTTAGCATGGAATAAACTGAAACCATCACATGCATGTACACTAGATTTACTGATATTGTAAATGATCTGAAAAGTCTTGGCAAGACATACACTAACTCTGAACTTGTGCGTAAAATTCTTAGGTCACTTTCAAGATCATGGGAAGCAAAGGTGACTGCAATCCAAGAAGTCAAGGACTTAAATGTTTTATCTTTGGAAGAACTACTTGGATCCTTGATGACTCATGAGCTAACCATGAAACAACATCAAGAAGAGGAAGTCAAGAAGAAGAAGACAATTGCTCTTAAAGCTGCAGAAAGTGAGGAGAGCTGCAGTGATAGTGATGAGGAGACTACACTCCTTGCTAGAAATTTAAAAATTTCATGCAAAGAATGAGACCCTTTCACAAGAAAAAGTCTGGAACATAAATGGAAGGAGAAAAAGAGAAAGAGAAGGACAAAGAAAAAGAAAAAAGAGCCCTTAATATGTTATGAGTGCAAGAAACCGGGACATTTCATATATGACTGTCCTCAATTGAAGAAAGTCTACAAGAAGAAGAAGGCTTATGTTGCAACATGAAGTGATAGTGAAGAATCCTCTTCCGAGGAGGAACAAAAGGAAGTTGCCAACATTTGCTTTATGGCTAACAACGACGACGAAGAGTATCTTGCGGCCAAAAGATCAAAGCGGAAGTGGTATCTCGATAGTGGCTGCTCAAGACACATGACGGGTGACAAGGATCAATTCATCACCCTTGAAAGCAAAAGAGGAGGAGTTGTTACGTTTAGTGATAATGGCAAAGGCTAGATCATGGGGTTTGGTAAAATTCAAATAACTCCCTCCACATTTATTGAAAATATCCTATATGTTAATGGTTTAAAGCATAATCTAATAAGTATTAGCCAATTGTGTGATAAAGGTTTCAAAGTATCATTTGAAGCTTCTATTTGCACTATTTCTAATCCCATTGATAATAGCATTGTATTTACTGAAAATAGAAATGCAATGTATACTTGATTGATTTAGATATTTGTCTACTAGTAATCATTGCTTAGTTGCTAATAATGCTAATATGAATGAGATTGGATGGCTGTGGCATCGTAGATTAGGTCATGCAAGCATGCACCTAATTTCAAAATTAATTAGAATGGATTTAGTAAAAGGTCTTCCACAACTAGATTTTGAAAATAACAAAATTTGTGATGCATGTCAATTTGTAAAACAAACTAGAAATTCTTTCAAAACTAAAAACATTGTTTCACTTCTAGGCCACTTGAACTACTTCACATGGATCTTTTCGGACCTACTAGAACCACTAGTCTAGGAGAAAGAAATATGGTCATGTGTTGTAGATGATTATTCTAGATACACTTGGGTATTATTTTTAGCTCATAAAGATGAGACCTTTCAATATTTTTGAAATTCTTTAAGAAGGTCACAAATGAGAAAACAACACCATAGTGTCTCTTAGAAGTGATCATGACACTGAATTTGAAAATCATTTATTTGAAAACTTTTGCATTGAAAATGGCATCCATCATAATTTTCAGCACCTAGAACACCACAACAAAATGGAGTAGTAGAAAGAAAAAATAGAACTTTAGAAGACATAGCCCGTACCATGCTATGTGAAAGCAACCTACCAAAGTACTTTTGGGTGGAAGCTATAAATACGACATGTTACATTCTTAATAGAGCTTAATTAGGCCAATCCTTAAGAAAACTCCTTATGAACTATGGAACAATAGAAAACCAAACATTAATTATTTTCATGCATTTGGTTGTAAATGTTTATTCATAATAATGGTAAAGATAATCTAGAAAAATTTGATGCAAAATCAGATGAAGGCATATTCTTAGGATATTCAATATCTAGTAAAGCCTATAGAGTGTTTAATAAGAGAAACTTAATTGTAAAAATATTCATATAGTTTTTGATGAATCTTTAGCATCGAGTTCAGGAAAGATTGATGATGAAGAAGATACAAACATATTAGAAAGGGACATTGAAAAATTGAATATAGATGTATCTTCAAATCATGAATAAGGAGCTAAAGATGATGATTCTCCTAGTGTTGATGTTGTTCATCTTCCTAGAGATTGGAGATATGCCTATGGTCATCCAAAAGAATTAATTATAGGTGATCCATCTCAAGGAGTAAGAACTAGATCATCAATGAGAAACATCAATAATCATCTTGCATTTGTATCTCAAATTGAACCTAAAACTATTGAAGAGGCTGAAAAAAATAATAATTAGATGTTAGCTATGCAAGAGGAATTAAATCAATTTACTAGGAATAATGTCTGGACCCTTGTAGATAGACCTAAAGATCATTCTGTTATAGGATCAAAATGGGTATTTAGAAATAAATTAGATGAAAATGGCATAGTAATTAGAAACAAAGCTAGATTAGTCGCAAAAGGATATAATCAAGAAGAAGGAATTAATTTTGATGAAACTTTTGCACCTGTAGCTAGATTAGAAGCAATTAGATTATTACTCGCATTTGCATGTCATATGCATATCAATTTATTTCAAATGGATGTTAAAAGTGTATTTTTAAATGGATTTATAAATGAGAAAGTTTTTGTTGAACAACCACCTGGTTTTGAAGATCATGAATTTCTGCACAAAGCACTATATGGTTTAAAACAAGCACCTAGAGCTTGGTATGAAAGATTAAGTAAATTTCTGATTGAAAATGATTTTACAAGAGGAAATGTTGATAAAACACTATTTTTGAAAAGAAAAGACAAGGATTTATTAGTAGTAGTAAATATATTGATGATATTGTATTCGGTGCTACTAACAATCTTTTGTGTCAAGAATTTGCTAAGTTAATGCAGGGTGAATTCGAAATGAGCATGATGGAGAACTCAACTTCTTCCTAGGACTTCAAATCAAGCAAAGCAAAGAGGGGATTTTCATAATCAAGCAAAATACACAAAGGAACTTCTCAAGAAGTTTGGAATGGAGTCAATTAAACCCCTTGGAACACCTATGAGTCCTTCATGCAAATTAGACAAAGATGAAGATGGTAAGAAAGTAGATCAAAAATATTATAGAGGTATGATCGGATCTCTTCTTTACTTAATAGCTAGTAGACCAGATATCATGTTTGCTGTTTGTCTATGTGCTAGATTTCAATCTGATCCTAAAGAA
Organism: Calamus simplicifolius; assembly: GCA_900491605.1. Classification (NCBI taxonomy): domain Eukaryota; kingdom Viridiplantae; phylum Streptophyta; class Magnoliopsida; order Arecales; family Arecaceae; genus Calamus; species Calamus simplicifolius. The sequence goes on from UESW01004509.1 coordinate 515,515, forward strand.
TCTCACTTAATTGCTATGAAAAGAATCTTAAGATATCTAAGTGGAACTAAAAATGTAGGATTATGGTATTCTAGAGACTCAACACTAAACTTGATTGCATATTCTGACTCTGACTATGCTGGATGTAAACTAGATAGAAAAAGTAAGTGGTGCATATCAATTCTTAGGAAGTAACTTAATCTCTTGGTTTAGCAAAAAGCAAAATTCGGTTGCATTATCAACTGCTGAAGCAGAATATGTTGCAGCTGGAAGTTGCTGTACTTAAATCCTTTGGATTAAGCGACAACTTGAAGATTATGGCATAACACTTGATAAAACTCCTACAAGTGCAATAAATTTAACTAAAAATCCAATTCAACATTCAAGAACAAAATACATTGAAATTAGATATCACTTTATAAGAGAACATGTGGCTAATAATGAAATTTATCTTGATTATGTTAATACTGAAGAACAATTAGCTGATATATTTATAAAATCTTTGAGTGAAAAGATTTTGTTATCTAAGAGGTGAATTAGGGATTTATGACCCTTTGGAATGATTTTGAAACTTTAAGGAATGACTATATATTTCTATTAATTTCTTGAAATTCCTTTCATAATTTTAAGGACAATTTATCTAGTCATTTATGCAATTTGATTCTTCATATTCCAAAGATTTTTTCAAAAATTTATTGACCCTATTTTGACAAGTTTCGGATGTTTGAAACTCTTTTTTTTCTGAAACTGTCAGTGGAGTCGACACCTAAGTTTGAGGAGTCGACACCTCTTCTGTGTGCTCTCGGTCCTTGACCTTAGAGCCGACACCCGTATAAGTGGAGCCGACTCCACTTCGAGCGCTAACTGTGTTAGCGACTTGGAGTCGACACCCGACTTTGCGGGAGTCGACACCTGGGGGTCCAAGTTGATTTTATTAGGGAAGAGTCGACACCTCCGTCATTTCAATCATTCTCAATCCCTTTCCAAACTTTCTCCAAACTCTCTCAAAACCTTCCCAAGCCAAATTCTCCTCAAATCGAACATTCCCAAGGATTTCCATGGCACCTAAGCGGAGAGGATCGGTTCTTGGAGCTCCCATAATCACCAGAGGCATCCCGTTCGTGAGCCATCTCCAAGCGACGATGATTCCTCAACCCATTCGGATAATCCTAGTCCCTCATCTCCTCAGGTAGACACCTTAGCCGGGAGAGTTATTACTATGGGTAGAAAGGTTGATTTTGATTTCTTTGAGTCGGAGGGTTTTTCAATTGGAAGACAAATCAAAGAGCTTGGATGGGACAAGGTCTGTTCATTGGATGTTTCCACCTATCCGGCCCTAGTCAAGGAATTCTATTTCAATTTATCGAGGGGTGACGGTGGGATTGTAAGCTCTGTTAGAGGAAAAAGAGTCCACCTTACATTTCAAAAGTTAGAAATCTTCTGAGCATTCCTATCACTGGATTAGTAGCTGATATTCATAGTGAGAGGTCTGATGCACTATAAGGATGTTAGGTAGAGAAGTTTCTGAATTCGAAGAAGTTAGGGCTAATCAGTTGCCCTTGGAACTTAGATTGCTTCACAACATCTGCAGTAGAATTTTATTCCCTAAGACTGGCTGCTTTGAGTATGTCTCGGAGCGAGACATTGTGGTGATAGATAGTTTCTGACTGGTCAGCCTATTAACCTTACTGGATGATGATTTTCTATATGGCTGAGGCTGGGGGCAAAAGGAATCTTCACTGCCCTATGGTATGATCTTAACTATGGTTTTCAGAAGCCAAGGAATTGTGATTTCTGATAGTGAGCCTTCAAAGAACCTTAGGCATACTGACTACTATAGTTTGGCTACTGTGCACCGGATGGGCTTTGTTAAAGTAAATGGACAATGGAAGAGGAAAGGCAATCTGGATGAGAGAGCCACTGAGATTAGATCTTTTGCACCATCTAAGGCTGGTCTTCAGCAAGGCATCCTTCACCAGAGCCTAGCAGATCTTCACCACCTCCTGCTCCTGCTCCTGCTCCAGTTCCAGTTCCTATACCGCATCTGTGTATCTGTCGGATTTTCTGATATTCAGTTAGAGCAACTCAAAAGCTTATTTGCTGCTCAAAAAGAAATAAAGATAGAGTTTGATAGTCAGTTTATGAATTTGAAAGAAACCCTTTACTCTTTGGATGATCGCATTGGTAAGATTGAGTCCACTCTTGGTTCCTCTACTGAATCCTTAAGGAATGATCTCAAGAACATATTTGAAAAACTTAAGGATATTGGTGGAGACTCAGAGACATATTCCAAATGCAATGCTGAGCTTCAAGACAAGATTATGACTGCATGCATTTGTTGACAGAAGATTAAAAGAATTTGTTAGGACTCAAAGTGAAGGGATGGGAAAGATTGTAGAAGAATTGCAAAGACTTCTTAGAACTCATTTTTGATTATCTTGTAATGAAGTGTCTTTGATAATTAGTCTAGTTTGATTTATCTTGAAGTTTCAATGTAATGGAGTATAGTTTAATGTTTGATACAATGAAGTTTTATTTTGTAACATTTGACTTTTGTTGTAATGAACTTATCTTATACTTAATGAATATCTTTTGGACCTTGAAAAATCTATCAATTTTGTCATTTTACTTAACCCTTCTTGATCTTTTTGTTGATTACAAAAAAGGGGGAGAGTTATGTAAATCTATATGCATTGACTGTAAAAAAAATAAGGGGAGACAAATAAAGAGGGGAGAAATATTTAGCTTTTGTATATGCATTGGTTTAAATAAGCTTAGTTAAATTGATATATCTACCTTTATGATATCAAACACTAAAATTTTCTGTTAGAAAGAAGAACAATTGTTAAATTGAACTTCATATGGGAGCTACCTTATTCAGGGGGAGCTTACCTGTGAGGATCACATATTTAAAAAATTTGATTTGAGAATTCTATGCATATACTCAATGTTTTTATAATCATCAAAAAGGGGAGATTGTTGACCCAATTATTGATTTTGATGATTAATAAAAGATATGAGTATATTCATTTTGTTACTAATAAATTTAACTAGTGTTTCAGGGCTTAAAAAATCTTTGATCAATCAAAAGGCATAAAGAAACGTGTTTTGAATCAAATGCCTAAAGTAAGTTTCAAAATTCAGAGCCTGGAGTCGACACCCAGAAGATCTGGAGCCGACCCCATGGCCAATCAAATGTCTTTTTAATTTTTGGCATGGTCTGGAGTCGACACCCAGAGTTTCGGAGCCAACACCCAGAGTTTCAGAGTCGACACTTACAGTGTCTGGAGCCGACTCCAATGCGAGAACAGAACGCGTGTTTTTGGACTTCTCTGGAGCCGACACTTACAGTTTTTCAGAGCTGACTCCTGAATGTGGCGAGCCGACACTCAACTTTTTTGGAGCCGACTCCTCAACGAACTTTGTACTTTCTATTTTTGGTTACCCGACTTGGAGCCGACACCTGAAAAGTTGGAGCGACTCCAACCTGTCAGGAACGGATTTTTAAAATGCCAGATCAGCTCAAACGGTAATATTTTCTTTACCTAACTTCTAACGGCTATATTTTCTGTATGGACAATCTATCCAGGTACATTCCAACGGCTATATTTCACCTATGGATCTATAAAAAGGGGGATTCGTCCGTTTGAAAAAAAAAAAAAAAGGAGAAAATAGAGAAGAATCAAATGAAAAATCCAAGAAGTCTTGAGCAAAAAAGAGGAAAGAATCAAAGTTCAATCCATCAACTCCAGAAAGCTCAAAGAGAAATCCAAGGCATTCAAATCAAAATCGAGGATTTTCAAAAGAAGAAAAAGGAGCCGAAATCCTGTTTTTCCCAACTTCTCATCTGCAATTTTGTGAAGAATCCAAGCTGAGGGCTGATTCAACATCTCAAAAGAAGAGGAAAAGAAGAAAAGAAGAAAAGCACAAATCAATTTGCTTCAAACAGGCTTTTCTAACCTTGTTTATTTACATTGAATATTTGCTCATTTAAGGGGCTGTTTGTATTGTAAACTCTATTGTTATTTGTTTTGCTAATTCAATCAGGGGGATTGAATTAGTGAGGTAGTATACCTCGGGACAAGCTAGATTAGCTTGGGTTTGGGTTTTGTGCTGGTGAGCCGGAAAACAGCTGGGTTCGTTGTGATCCCGGGAAAACAACAAGTTTTGAGTTGTGAGCTTGTAAAACAACTCGACTGTAATCTAGTAGATTATAGTGTGGACCCAAGTGGAACTTGGGAGTGGACGTAGGTGTTGGATACACCAAACCACTATAAAATCCTTGTGTTTGCCGTGCTTCGATTGTCTCACTCTATTTCTTTGTTTGTGGCTGTTATTTATCATGCACTTAATCTTGTTGATTCCAAAGCCAATCATTTTAAAATGTTAAATTTTTTTTTAAGAACCCAATTCACCACCTCTCTTGGGTTGCCATCTGGGCCAACAATATGATTGATCCTCATGGATTCCATTTCTTCTGCCATTGTATTGATTCATTCCTTACTAACAATGGATGATAGGGTTTCTTGAAATGTCTTTGGGCCATCATCATCATACAAAGTCACCATGAAGGCTTTCCTCTCAATCTCAAAGTAATAACGAGAAAAGTTTCCAAATGTACTCTTCTGCAATTGAGACTCTTTTGAGTCACAATTTGATGGACTAGTCTATCAAATGGTACATAACTCCCACTATTCTTAAGAGAACTAAGAACATTTTCTTGTTTTATATAGACTCATTGGAGATATCTACAGTAGGCTCCACCATTTCATAAAATTTAATTGCTTTATATGTCTCACTCCGACTAGAAAAATATTTCTATAGAAAATCCACATCTCATATCTCAATCTTGGTTATACTTTTACTCAATTACTCTCTAATTAACCCATATCCCTTGTAGTATTTAGGATATCTTATAATGATACATTCCTTATCTCTAGAGTCTAACTTTTTATACTTATGAGAAGCATCGACCCGTATATTTATAGATTTTCTCATAAGAGTTCTTTTGATATACGAACCTTTTTCATAAAAGTTTTATAAATCTTATAAATCTTTTCCTTATCTATATTAAATAATAGATAAATGATCTTATATTTAAATTTAACTAAAACATTCTAATCAAGATGATCCAAACTTGGTGCCCTTGTTCGAGTTTCAGCTTGAATCCTATTCAAGTTCTAGCTTGAATGCCAATAAAGTATAATTCAAAAATTTTTTGCATAGGTACTCAATGAGGTACTCAATGAGGTCTAATGTCTTTCACCAATTCAAATTATGGTCCATTCTTTGTTCAAAGAAAAAAAAGAGAAGGATTTCTTTTATCATGAGAGAAAGGACATGAATATTTATTTTTTTCTCTTTTTCTCCTTTCTTATTTCTTGTAAATAAGTATTTTATTTTTCTTATTTTTTTAACAATTAAAGGGAAGGTTCTCGTCCCCTTTCATAATAAAAAAAGGGATTCTAGATGAACAAGCAAAGAGTTCTGAAAAATATATAGCATGATGTCCCTGTTTATATTGATTTTAAATATAATAGATTATGACTGACACTTTGGCTGCCTAACCTGGAAATTCAGATCCTTAAGGTAGTGTTTGACTCCAAAAGCTATCCCTGGAAATGTACAGGACATAGGATAGCTAAGGGAATAAGCAGCTTTTTAAAATTACAAGTCTTCCATCAAGGGATAACTTTAGTTGTTCCTAAATTCCCTAGGAAATAAGTTTAGGAGATAACCCATGTTATGGTTAAACATTTTCAGACATATCTCTTCTAATAATAGCTTTTAGAGATAAGAAAGGATATCCAAGGATATCCCCTTATCCCCTATTTCAAACACACGCTAAGTAAATTTTATTCCACCCCGTCCATCGCAGTTATACGTGTGAGGCACAAAGCACGAGAGGAGTGGCCTGCTCGGCAAAAAGTCTGGTTATTGAACTTCAAAAAAATTAGATACAGAAGGCAGATACGGGCTTCTAACTTCCCTCTAGAGGAAATTTGTCGACCGAACGACGAATAACCCAGCTGATTGGCTTATGAATCTATCAAGACATAGTCTTGCAAAAGAGCTTTTGCTGTTGGTGTTGGTTCTGACCTTGGACATGGAACGAACAGGCTTTATCTTTGAGCTCCTGAAATGCGCGCATTGTTTCAATGTCGAAACCTCCTGCAAACTGGATTAAATGAAGAGAAACGAAGTTGTTAAAAACTTCTTTTCAAGTAAACGATGTGAGCTGTATCTTTTGTTTGAGAATTATTAATTACCTGGTGCACTCTAAAGGCAAATCTAACACCCTGAAGTATAAGTTCTTCTTCCTCAAAGCTACCTCCTACGGCCTCAAGCTCAGAAGAGACTCTTTTCATGTATTTCATTGCTAGCTTTACTGATGCTAGTTTGATCTGCGTGGCATACATTGTTAGCCAGAAGGTAGTTTCTTTGCCCTGGTATTATAAAGTTCAAATATCTCAAATCATATTCTAGTTGTGATCTACATTGACATTCATACTGTGTGATAAAAATAAAAATTAAAAAAAAACATTTTCATAATAAAATAGAAAGCAAGGAGGTTGCTGCTTCCTTGAAGGAAAATTGTTGAAAATCTGTGGGACAACTAAATTCAAATTAATTTCAGACCCTTACTACCTGTTTGATAACTTCAACCATAATGATTATGGCATTCAATACTCTAGTAATGGATAAATGACTATAGCAACCTAAAAGTATTGATCATATAGGCTTTATGGATCCACAATTAGGAAAGGAACAAGTATAAAACTTATAATATTTTTAATATCAGTCATGAATTAATCAATTTTCTTCTGTCAGATGCCATTAACGCTACATGTGGACATGCCTATCCTCTCTGACTCTTTGGTTTGGTTGCCTCAGAGCAAATGAAATGTTGGTTTTGATATTACATGTGAACAACTCCTACAATAAACATAACCGCTCATTATGCATCTCATTGGATACATCAGATGCGCTAGATGGATATACTCTTAGCATTATGATCTATTTTGGCTTTCTATGTAGCTGAAAGTATCAAAAACCTCCGCTTTGCCAATGCCTAGGTTCAATGCAAGAAGAGGTCACGTTTAGTGATAAAGAACAATGAAATTTGGTTTAGGGATTGCAAAGATTCGTCAGATGACGATTATAATTGCATCTTCCATCCAAATTTTTTTTTTCAAGTTAAATGGGGCAACATTTTTGCCCCTTCTTTGAAGCCAACCTCATAGAATCATGATGTGAGCAGAAATTCCTCACAATATTAGGAAACAGCTCTGGAAACAGCTGCTGTGTGCTGTGTGCCCTAAATCATTACATTCATTAAGAAATATTTCTTCTAACCATAGCCCAAGACCAGCAAATTGGCACAAATCAGTAGAAAAGAGCAACATGCCTCATTTGTAACAACAAGTCATTCCCTGATCTAACATAACAGGATGATATCTTGATTCTATTAGCCGATGAAAGCATATGGTTACGCGAGTTCGGATGTTGTCGGTAGATTGCCCGCATGCTTGATATAGCATTATAAAATCAGAAAATAAAGATTTTTAGTCATCTAAATGGCAGCCCAATATATCTCATCTAAAATTTATTTTGCATTCCATCACAAGTTCCATGGGCATTCCTAGTTCTCACCATCATTGCAAGTGGAGGCAACAACTGATTCTGATGTTCCAGGAATCAATTTTAATCTGAATTCTAATTCGTGGTCAATTTGGATACAGCGATAAGCTTTAAACAGAGTAGAAAAGTATCTCTCCGAAATCGTTTTAATCAACAAGAGCAATCTAAAAAATGGAAGGATTTTTTTTTTTTTAAAAAACAAAAGTACACATTCGCATTATCCCATGCTCATGTGCATCAAGATCTCCAAAACCCCTTCGACTGTCACTAACTCCAAATCTGTTTTAATTAGCTGCTGTTGGCCAACAGCCATCTCATATAGCATAGTTGTTAACAGCCATTTAAAGACCTAATCCAAACAAAACCTTTTTTTGCTTGTCAGGATCTCTTTTCGAGATCCCTTCTTAATTAATCAGCAAATTTATTATTAGAGACAAAATATTGCATTCCAAAACCGCATGCCCATTGGAGAAGGGAAAACATAGGAGTTAGAATGGGCATTGAGGTAAACAGTGCGAATTGCCTGACATACCTGATTAACAATTCCATTATCGAGCATCCATTCCCAAGGGATCTGAAATCCTCTGTATCGCTTAAGTGCGCCCTCTCGCATTCGTGCCAAATTATACACACCATGCTCTAGTCTGTGACAGATTAGCAACAGCAAAATCACACCTATTAATCGGATAAACTCTCCCTGGCAGCCACCGGAATTTATAATCTACCAGGAAAAAAATAAAAAGCAAAACAGAAGAATTGCTTGGCATACTTCTCAAACAAGGCCTGCATCTTTTTGAGAGCGGAAGCACATGGCTGGCGAGTGTCGTCGCGGAAAGTGAATGCCTGTGATTCGAGTTTTCTGAGATCACAGTACCCGAACGCGGCTTCTCGCAGGGCATCAGCTTTGTGCTCTGGCCAGTCGAAGTGCTTTAGCACAGCCCTTTCGTCCACCTGCCAGAGGCCAACAACATCACCAAATTTTTTGCGGGATTAGCCGAAGGGCTGGCTACAAGAGCTAGCGAACATATATGCTATAGAGAATACCAGGCAAGAGAGCTCGTCGTCCAGCCATTTAACGAAGGCGACCACATCTTCAATGTTGGTGAAAGCGGCGTTCTCCACTTGTTTGATGAGGAACCGGATAAAATCGCCTTGTGTTTCTACGTCCGTCTTTATCTGTATGGTAACGGTTTCATAGAAGAAGAACTCAGACGACGTCTGGGAAGCAAAAGAAAGGCATATCTAGATACGTGCTATAATTTATTGTTTCGTAATCTGTGAGGGTAGTTTGGTCAAGAAAATTGCAACGGCTACTACTGAGCTACTGCACGACACGATGCTGACCTACAAATGCCACGATGGATATTCCGGCACGAACTATTAGACCAATAAGGGTATTTCGGTCATTTTAACAGAGCTACTTGTCAGTTAGGACGTTCAGGGATTTATTGCTACTTGCTGAATTCAGAATAATGGCAATTTCGTAAATTCGGAAGTTGAAGGCAGGAGGAGGGAAGGGGGTGACGGGGCTTACAGCGAGCAGATGAGCGGACCGGTTCTCGATTTCGCCGATCATGTCCCGGGCGTTCGCGGCGCTAGGTGTTTCTGGTACCCCGCCGCCGCCTCCGGTCTCCCTCTTTGAGTCCCTCCGCATTAGCGAATGATAGAATTCCACTACCTCTGGCACACGCCTCACGCATGCCGCCGCCACGGCCGATCTTGCTCCTTTTGCCGGCGGAGGGGGCGGTGGCGGAGGAGGCGGACCAGGCCGCACTCCGCTGCCTGATCCAGCCCCTCCAGATGGCATCGGAGGAGGGATTGGTGGCAATCCCGTTAAATCCGGAGCTCTGGTTCTAGACGCGGCGGTTGACTCCGATGAAGACGACGACGTAGTAGTAGTGGAAGAAGTGGACAATGAGTTAGAAGAAGAAGAAGGCAACGGTGGAGGCTTTGGAATTCTGGGCGTTTGAGGTTTCGAAATCTCTTCATTATGGCAGCGAGATTGTTGCAGCCTGTCGCTCTTTCCATCTTGTTCATTCATATCAGCGAAATCCGGGCTTCGGACCTCCGGCTTTGGAGGAATGTCGGCGGATTTGGGGCGTTTTCTGACATTCTTGACAAGACTCGATCTCGACGAGGCGTCGACCAGCCCTTGAAACCTCTGAGAAAGAGAAGAAGAGCACTCATCCATCTCCCCTGATCTGCTGCGGCCAAGCCTTCTTCCCTCTCCCTCGATCACCCTCCGCAAGTCCTCGATCTCGGCCGCCATTTCTTGAACCCTCTTCTCCTTCCGCCGCCGCTCGTCCTCCTCAGCGCGGATCTTGGACTGCAAAAACTCGAGCTCGATCCTAAAACCGTTGTTCTCCGCCTCCAATCTCTCGATGGATTTCCTACAACGGCCGAGCTCGTCGTTCTTGGAGGCGATCTCGCTCTCGAGGAAGGGAACGATGGCGACGGTCTCTTTGAGTAGTTTTTGTTCAAGGAGTTCGGTTCGGAGGCGTGACTCCCTCTCCTGGAGCTCCTCAACGAGGCGAAGGAGCTCCGCCACGTCCGGCGGCCGCGGCTGCACCTGGGCGGAGGAGCGAGGGAAATAAACCCCAAACGACCGGGAGAAAATGGTCGACTTGGAGTTCGTCAATGGCGGGGGAGCTGGAAGAGCGCCTCGGAGTCTCGGGCTTCGGTGTCGCAGGGCTCTTCTGGAGCCCCATCACCGCCTTCACGCGTCCCGCCACCATATTCGGCTTCGGTGTTCTTGCTCTCCCTCTCTTCGTTTTAGTCGTCCGCCGGCGTTCAATCGGAAATGAACGATAGAGGGATCTCCAAGATCATTCGCCCGGAAACTTTGGTGCTAGGGGACAACGCTGGAGCCGAGGAAACGGTCTCTTCTTTTTACTTTAGCTTCGATCCACAGTTCAAAAGAGCTGGGAATATGGAAGCCAAACGAGAGGAGATCAGTTTTAATGTTCCTGGGGTGGAGTGTACGCTAAAGGAATCCACAGGTAAGGTCCAAAGCATGAAGAAGTCCCATCGTTTCTCTGTGGACGTGAACACATGGGATGAGCGATTTTAAATACAATGAAGAGGTACTGTTTTGTTTTAGCAATAACGGCTAGTTTCACGCAGGAATCCATTGGGCCCTAGATGTGCGTCCCGCGAATCAGGACGGTCCGATTCGCAGACATTCCCATTGATCTTTACTCAATCCCATTGCTGAGCACACCTTTCAGCGATTGTATTCTCACCTTGGGGATGATCGCCTTATCAAAAAGGATCGGGCTCTGCTGGCTGGAATTGAGATTGGGACCATAAGATCAAGTTTCGGATTACAGTCGGAACAAAAGAAAGCTACCAGCCAAAACTGCTGGGCTCGCAAAATGTCACTTGGAAACCACTCCTTGGGGTACTTTCTTGTGATCATTTTATTGAATTTGTTTAGTGGGTATTTAATTGGACATCTATTTGTGTAGACAGCGTTTAAATGTTAAAAAGTTATTTTTGGGAATAGAAATATGAATTCTTTAGGAATAACTTATTTCTTTGTTATTTCAAATTTTAATTTGGATGAAATCTGGTATTCTATGTTATTTCAATGCAATTAATGCAGAGCTTATTCCCTTTGTTATTCCAGATTTTTATTTAGATGAAATATAGTATTCCATGTTATTCCAATGTAATTAATACAGTGTTATTCCAAATGATGTTTGGATGATATGGGAATAAACATGTATTCTACTAGGAATAGATGAAATTTTTTTAAAAATTTCAAACATATCCCTTGACCCAATAAGAGTTTTTAATGATTTATAAATTTAAATTTTAATGTAATTATTTTAATAAATTATTTTTTATTAAAAAATAAAATATGAATTAAGGCTATGAGCCCAGCCAATACATCAACATCTCTAGGCATTGAAAAAATATTTAATTTTTTTTACCACATATAAACTTAAATAATTATTAAATTAAAATAATTTATAATTAGTATTCAGCGAGGTTTAGTGGTTTCTGGAGTGGATATTTAAATTTTGATGATAAAATTTTTAGCAAAGTTTATGTGAGGTGATATGTGATTTTTAAGTTTGATTAGCCTGTTAGTTGGTAGTGGAAGTCAAAATATTTATGAACATATCATTATTAACATGAACTCCCGATTTAAATACTCTGCATTTATTAACATCAAAATATTTAATTAATAAGAAAGGACTCTGCCTCCTTCCGTTTTTTTCCTATTTATTATGATGTTCCGTTCCCAAAAACTCCTCTTTTTTATCCTATTCTCCCCCCTCTCTTTCTATGTTCGATCTTTCTTCGAGTCGAAGATCGCCTCGGTCCTTCATCTAGGGTTTTTGTATGAACTTTTGGCACTCCATCTTGATGTTTCTTGGGTTTCGATTGCAATTATCGCTTTTCGAAGCTTCATGAAGAGGTCCAAGAGCATGGAAGCCCTTGGCAGCCGGCGGTGCCATTCTCGGCATCCTGCTCCACCTTGGCAGGGTCAACTTGGAGGCCCTCTCCGCCACCGCAACAGCGTCGTGAGAGAGAAACCAAAACTCCTCCTCATAGAGGAACAACGACATGATCCCCTGGCTACGAAAATCACTGTGAGGAGGAGAAGGCATGAATGATCTTCGATGGCAGGGTCTCGTGATTCCTCTTTTCTTTTTTTTTTTAATTTTCACTAACGCCCATCGAATAAGATAAAGCGCGGATACACCTATTCCATGGGTCTCCCAGGAATAGGAAAACAAGAATACAAGACTAAGGAGAATACGAATTTCTGTGGGGGCCCATTTGCTTTTTTTACATATGTTTGAGGGACCCATTTGCTTTTTTTACATATGTTTGAGGGAATAAGGTAGAATAAAGCCCTGTTCCAGGCGGGAATAGGGCATCCAAACACAGCCGTAAAGTATAAACCAACTTTTGAAGTCGCCTAGATGTTTAGTTTTCTAAATTTGATGGCAACATTTAGAGTCTGTTTGGATTATAAAGGGAATGAAAAGGAAACGAAAGGAAAAGGTCATAAGTTATCTTATTTAGAAGGATGGTGGGAATGGAACGGAATAATATGTTTCCCTTCTTTTCCTTCAACAAGGATAAATTTGTGAACCCCCAAATCGAGGGGGTAAGTTGGAAGAGGGAAAAAGGTTTAAGTCATATTTTTTTAGAAGATCAAAATATCCTTTATTTTCTATTATTCATTCTTTCATTTTCACTGTTCATTTCCTATTCTTAAGGTTATAATTGTCACATAACTCTTTCTCTTCCTTTCTTTCCTCCCTATCTAAATAAGATAATTGATATTACCCTTCCTTTCCCATTCATCCTTTTCAAACATGAGAAGAAGAACAACCCTTCCTTTTCCTCCCTTCTCCTTCTATTCCTTTACTTCTTTTTACTCTTCCCTTCCTTTCTCTCTAAATATTCAAAAATAACCTTAAGAGAGTATCAAAATATTTTTCATTTTCTATTATTCATTCTTTCATTTTCACTGTTCATTCCCTATTCTTAAGGTTATAATTGTGACATAACTCTTTCCCTTCCTTTCCTTCCTATCTAAATAGATAATTGATATTACCCTTCCTTTCCCATCCATCCTTTTCAAACATGAGAAGAAGAACAACCCTTCCTTTTCCTCCCTTCTCCTTCTATTCCTTTACTTCTTTTTACTCTTCCCTTCCTTCCCCTCTAAATATTCAAAAATAGCCTTAAGAGAGTATCAAAATATCATTCATTTTCTATTATTCATTCTTTCATTTTCATAGTTCATTCCCTATTTATAATTGTCACATAACTCTTTCCCTTCCTTTCTTTCCTTCTTATCTAAATAAGATAATTGATATTACCCTTCCTTTCCCATCCATCCTTTTCAAACATGAGAAGAAGAACAACCCTTCCTTTTTCTCCCTTCTCCTTCTATTCTTTTACTTCTTTTTACTCTTCCCTTCCTTCCCCTCTAAAAATAGCCTTAAGAGAGTATCAAAATAATTTTCATTTAGATGGCAGCATTTAAGAGAGCATCTAAAAATTTTCATTATCTTAGGAGTGGACGAGCGTAAAGTTAAAAGGTAAGAATTATGATGCTTATTAAAAGGTATTAAAATTTGAACATGCCTACAAATCGTGTGATTCCTTTCTTTCTTTTTTCTCATACTACCATATCGTCGCTTATGTAAAGACTTAGCTAGATGTGATAAAATGGGAGAGTGAAAGAGAAAGATTGCATGATTTATACCTAGCGAACCACACCTAAATTTAGAAAATTTTCTCCTGCTAATAACGTCTCACTTTTATAGGCCAAGAATAACTGGCTTGAGCTCGGCCTAATGGGACTTTCTCAAGGTCCGAGCCTTGTTCCATCAACCCGTACCTATATAAAATAAATATAAATATATTACTTAATAAAATCTATCAATGGTTGAATTAATTAGAATATAAATATATTATAATATAGACAAAGTATTATACTTGGCTACATCAGAATATACCTAAGTTTAAATCCGATCGCCTTTTCTATGATTCGATTTACGGATCACGGTTTCTAAATATGAAAAAAAATGAAATGGCTTTAGAATCTATATGGATCCAAAAATAGAAAGTGATATGGCTGATCCAGCGTTGTTAGAATAAAAGTAACAGCAGCTAACGAAGATCACCATCTCTTGACCCCGAAACCCCCCATCCGGTCTCGGGGTGCATCAGCATTATTTCACCCCCAAAACCCCCTCCAGTCTCGGGGTGGGATCACCATATCTCGACTCCGAGACCTCCCTTCCGGTCTCGGGGTGCACCAGCATTATCTCACCTCCGAGACCCCCTCCGGTCTTCGGGTGGGATCACCATATCTCGACCCCGAGACCCCCCTTTCGATCTCGGGGTGCACTAGCATTATCTCACCCCCGAGACCCCTCCGGTCTCGGGGTGAGATCACCATATCTCGACCCCGAGACCCCCTCCGGTCTCAGGGTGCACCAGCATTATCTCACCCCCGAGACCCCCTTCGGTCTCGGGGTGGGATCACCATATCTCGACCCCGAGACCCCCCTTTCGATCTCGGGATGCACCAGCATTATCTCACCCCGAGACCCCCTTCGGTCTCAGGGTGATCATCAGGGTGCACCAGCATTATCTCACCCCCGAGACCCCCTCCGGTCTCGGGGTGGGATCACCATATCTCGACCCCGAGACCCCCTTCCGATCTCGGGATGCACCAGCATTATCTCACCCTCGAGACCCCCTTCGGTCTCAGGGTGTGATCATCATATCTCGACCCCGAGACCCCCCTTCCGATCTCGGGGTACACCAGCATTATCTACCCCCGAGACCCCCTCCGGTCTCGGGGTGGGATCACCATATCTCGACCCCGAGACCCCCTTTCGGTCTCGGGGTGCATCAGCATTATCTCACCCCCGAGACCCCCTCTGGTCTTGGGGTGGGATCACCATATCTCGACTACGAGACCTCCCTTCCGGTCTCGGGGTGCA
The DNA here is from genome assembly GCA_900491605.1 of Calamus simplicifolius. Classification (NCBI taxonomy): domain Eukaryota; kingdom Viridiplantae; phylum Streptophyta; class Magnoliopsida; order Arecales; family Arecaceae; genus Calamus; species Calamus simplicifolius. The sequence continues at coordinate 530,619 of UESW01004509.1, forward strand.
CCAGCATTATCTCACCCTCGAGACCCCCTCCGGTCTCGGGGTGGGATCACCATATCTCGACCCCGAGACCCCCTCCGATCTTGGGGTGCACTAGCACCATCTCACCCCCGAGACCCCCTCCGGTCCCGAGGTGCGCGGCATCATCAGCGATTAGCACGCGGACCATCTTTCGAACCAAATGACAGCTCCGGGCCACCTGACGCGCCCACGTGGTTCTCCGTGCACCCGTGATTGCTTGCAGCCATGCCTCATAACAGTGTATGGTGCACTGCATGTCCTGTGCATGATTGCGCCCCGTTACAGAGGGCCATGCCTCATAACGGCGTATGGTGCACTGCATATTCCTGTGCGTGACTGTGCTCCGTTACGGCGTTCGATTCACTACCAGTTGCCACTGTGCGCGGTCATGTCAAGCAACGGCGCGCACCAAATACAACCGCGGCTGCGAGACACATGTAATGCCATGTTGGCAGGTAGCACGGGATGCCTCCGGCACGCATAGTGATGGTGCGACAGTAATCTTCCGGAATAGTATATTTGGACAGGTATAAAAACACGCGCCCGCACTGTAAGTAAGGATCCGAACTCTAGTTTTCTAGCTTTCTTCCTCCTAGCAAAACCCTAACTGTCTCAGCTCCCTTCCGCTGAGCGGTTCTTGTCTGATCCCAAGTAACTGACTTGAGCGTCGGAGGGTCCCCACTGGAACATCCGGTCTCCGGGGACTTTTCTTGCAGGGGTCCGGAGAGAAGGACGCCCGTCTTCCCCGACGTTTGAAGAAGGTGACTTGGCGTCATCAGATTGGCGCGCCAGGAAGGGGGGAGGAAAAAGAAAGACATCGAACAGCAATCTGCATTCCCTCTCGCCAAGCTCTTGAAGCCATGGTGACGACCCGAACGAACGGAGTTTCTGTCGGTTGAGCTGGGGGGCAGCGCCGCGGGGCCGGTCCACCCACGGAGGCCCCCCCGGCTCTCACAGCCAGCATTCCGGAGCCGCTGCGCCTCCAGAAGGCTGGACCTTCTGCTCCTCCGGTCAATGTCCCTGCGCCTCCTCTGCAACAGCACCAAGAAGATCGGTTCACCGCCCTGGCCACGCAAGTCCAGTCTTTGGCGGCGATGGTTCAGGGCCTGCAGCACCAACGGGCGGCCTCACAGCAGCCGGAGCCAAATCCATCTGTCCCGGGGGTGGTGCAACCCAGCCAGCATTCCTCGAAGGAAATCGCCGGTGCCTGGGGATCGCCACCATCGATCTCCGCCTAAGCCTCACCACCGCGAAGCCTCTAAGAGACACCGGTCTCCTTCCCGCCACGCTAGTGTCTCTCCTAAGCGGTGGCACGGGAAGGAGGCGGAGCGCCCCATCGGCATCGCCGTCTCCGTTCTCCGTCTTCGAATCCTCGGGGGAGGGCTCTTTTGATGGTTGGATGCCTCATCGAGCCGAGCGTCGACTCGATGAGTATAATCAAAGGCTGGAGGAGCTTAGCCGTCGGATCACCCACTGCCAAAAACGGACTACGACAGCCGGCCTCCCTTGTCTCGCCGCATCATGGAGGAGCACATCTCCACCAGGTTTCGCCTTCCCCAGCTAGATCCTACGATGGGACCACAGACCCCTTGGACCACTTGGAAAGCTACAAAGTTCTCATGCAAGTCCAGGGGGCCACTAACTCACTCATGTGCATTGCCTTCTCGGCCACCCTAAAGAAGGCAGCCCGAGCTTGGTACTCCTGTCTGCCGCCACGAAGCATCGACTCCTTCCACCAGTTGGAGAGAGCTTTCTTGGCCCATTTTGATGCATGCCGGAAGATTCCAAGGGTGGCAGACAACCTCTTCGCCGTCCAGCAGAAGAGCGGTGAGTCCCTGCAGGACTACGTCGCTCAGTTTAAAGAGGCAGCTCTGGAGGTCTACAACCTTGAAGACTCGGTGGCCACCTTGGCCTTGAAGCGGGGGCTCCGTCCGTCTCGCTTCGCGTACTCCCTCGACAAGAAGCCGCCGGTTCCTACGCCGAGCTTTTGATCCGGGCCCAGAAGTACATCCGGGCTGACGAGGCCAACTTTTCTCGGTGCGAGGCTGGTGGGAATGTCCCCAAGAAGCCGGTCCAACCGGAACCTGCCGAAGCTCGCCCCAGGAGACCTGAGTCTCCTCGCCGGCCAGACAACCACCCCCGAGCCCCTACACAAGAGACGGACCCTGCTCGCCCGATATCTCAGATTTTGCTCGAGATTGAAGGGGAGTCCTATCTGCAGTGCCCTCTGCCAATGAACCAGAAGATCCTCGCAACAAGAACCTCTACTGCCGTTACCACCGGGATCACGGCCATAATACAGACAAGTGTCGCCAGCTGAAGAAGGCTATTGAAGACTTTATCCAGCGGGGCCACATGGGAAAGTTCGTCCAGAGGAACAACCCAGGAGCTTCTGGCCCGTCAGCGCCCCCGCCGCCAGTGATCAATAATGCCCCAATGGAGAAGATGGTGGCAATGATTTCCTGGGGGCAGGAGGCCCATCGAAGAGGCCGAGAGGGGAGGGGGAGTCGGAGTCTATAATTCCTTTCTTTGAAAAGGACTTAGACGGGGTAGTGAACAAAAATGATGATAGCGCCGTCGTGTCCATGACGATCGCTAAACATCCTGTAAAAAGAATAGTTGATAATGGGAGTTCTGTGGATGTTTTGAACTACGACGCTTTTGTTCGCATGAACCTATCACCTGATCTACTCCGGCCTGTCGCCACACCTCTGATGGGATTTACGGGAGATTCTGTAAAAGTTGAGGGGGAGGTCACTCTCCCTGTGACGGCTGGCACAGACCCATGTCAAAGCACTATTTTCATGAAGTTCTTGGTGTTTCGCATGCCCCTCGCTTACAACGTGATCCTCGGGAGGCCCGGGCTCAACCTCTTGGATGTTGTCATATCCACCAAGAGGCTCCTTGTGAGGTTTCCCACCGGCAGAGGAGTCGGGAGATGCGGGAGAGCAGAATCCACCTACACTTTGCTATCATTTGGCCCCTAGTCCGCAGGGGGCGGCACCCGCACCGGTACCTGAGACGCTGGACCCCCGAGACCTGGAGAAAAGAGGAGAGCCGACAGAGCGACTGCTTACTTTCCCCCTCGGGGAGGACCTAGCAAGAGCAGTCCGGATTGGAGCCCTACTCCCAGAGGAGGCTCGTGACCGACTCCTCACCTTTCTGCGGGCTAATGCGGATGTCTTCGCCTGGTCAGCGTCCGACATGCCAGGGATTCCAGAAGAGGTGATTACCCACCAGCTTAACATTCGGACGGGGTGCCGACCTATCCGGCAGAAGAAAAGGAGTTTTGCCCCGACCGACAAAAGGCCGTGGATGAGGAGGTGCGGAAGCTGTTGGCGGTCGGTCACATCCGCGAGGTGTATTACCCAGACTGGCTGGCGAATGTCGTGATGGTTTGCAAGACCAGTGGGAGCTGGAGGATATGCGTGGACTTCACCGACCTCAACAAGTCGTGCCCCAAAGATAGCTTCCTGCTGCCCTGGATTGACCAGCTTGTGGACGCCACATCCGGGCATGAAACCCTTAGTTTCATGGATGCATTCTCGGGGTATAATCAGATCAGGATGAACCCGATGGATGAAGAAGCCACCTCCTTTATTACAAAAAGGGGATTTACTGTTATAAGGTGATGCCGTTTGGGTTGAAAAATACCGGGGCCACCTATCAAAGATTGATGAATAAGGTCTTTGAGGACCAGATATGGCGTAACATGGAGGTGTATATGGATGATATGCTGACCAAGAGCATCAGTGCAGCTAACCATGTCGCCGACCTCGAGGAGACCTTCAATAACCTGCGCCGGTATCGGATGAAGCTTAACCCCCACAAGTGTGCCTTTGGAGTGGCAGCAGGCAAGTTTCTGGGTTTTATGGTAACCAGCGAGGGATTGAAGCCAACCCTGACAAGATCAGGGCTATCTTGGAGATGAAGCCCCCAGCTAACAAGAAGGAGGTGCAACGCCTGATTGGGAGGGTGGCGGCTTTGAGTCGTTTCATGTCAAGATCGGCAGAAAGGTGCCTGCCCTTCTTTAAGGCGCTGCACAAGGTCAACGGCTTCGAGTGGACAAAAAGTGTTAGGGTGCCTTTGAGGAGTTGAAACAGTTTCTATCCACTCCCTCGCTGTTGTCCAAGCCTAAGAATGGAGAGGAGCTCTTCCTATATCTTGCAGCCTCCCGAAGCTGTCAGCTCTGTGCTCGTGCGCATGGACGTTGATGGGGTCCAAAGAGAAGGACGTCCATCTTCCTTGACGTTTGAAAAGGTACTTGGCGTCATCAGAAAGAATGATCAAATCTAAAATTCGATCATCTTCTTAACTCTTAAATCTACATAGTTCATAGATTTTAAAGATAAAAAAATAAAAAAAATAAGATGGTTTTTGAATTCTATAAATTTAAGAATAAAAAAGATGATCAAATATTAAACTTAGAAAAAATAGAAAAAAATATAAAAGAAAGATATACTTGGTAATACTCAAGCTTATCTTTCTTTTTTACATATATTATTTATTCATACTTTCTCCTAGTTAAGCCTCAAATTTAAACATACATAATAAATCAAGTCCGGCCAAGTATTATGGGCTAAAAATATAGATCCAAGTTCTAAAATTTTTTCAACCCCACGTTCTTGCCTGCCCCAACTCTTTCCTCACTATATATATATATATATATATATATACCACTAATATCCATCATAAATAAATCTAATATGGCGTGAAATTCAGATGTCCTGATGATGCAAAGAGGCATGAGAGGTCATAATTTAGCATTAGAGCTTGATGGGAAGAAAGTCCTAAAACTGCAAGCCTTAAGGTTGAAGTCCCGGTTGGGCAACTCATCTGAAACCATAGATCAAGATAGCTACATTATAAAATTCTTCAAGAATAAAGATCTAATACCAAGAGACAACGGCGGTCTCTTCGGAGGCGTTCGGAGAAGGACAACTGCAGATTCCACGATCATAGACAGTCGCAAATTCCAAGGTTGGTGGCAGAATGATACGCAAATGAGTTTGATAAGGTCCTAAAGCTTAGAGGGACGCGCTAAACATGTGACGATTAGTCTTGGAGTGCTAGCCCTCTGTTCCTTACGATTGAACAAAGCCACCCTCAAATTCATGGTTGACCAAAGCCACCCCAAACTTGCTGAAAATATCGCGGAACCGGTGAAGTAATCATAGGGCAATTAGGGCAATGGCGGAGGGACAAGCGGAGCAAGGTACTCACGAAGAAACTGATGTAAATAGAGCTATATTCAAGCATGATTGATATTCTTGTGATCCTTTGTCCTTCTCTAGCGGGTCAACTTATTAGATTCTTAATTTTGGTTACTTTTCTATTTGTAGACGCACGAATTCTAGCCATTCTTGAAGGCCAACTTGTCATATTCATAATCTCGACATACTTTTTATTTATGGGCATACGCTTTCTAGCTATTTTTGAAGACAACTTGTCACATTCGTAATCTCGACATACTTTCCAATTTGTGGACGCACGATTTCTAGTCATTCTTGGAGAACTTGTTAGATTCATAATCTCGACATATTTTTCTATTTGTGAAGCCCCATATATGTAATTTGGGGGTATCTTCTTAGGGATGACATTTCTAGTTTCCTTATCTATTATTTTTGAATATTTTCAGCCATTTTGGGATTAATTTCAGCTTGAAAAATGCCATTATAGTTTTTTCAAGTTAGCGGGCTCGACTCCTATATATATTGTAAACTCTTTAGTTTTATTTAGAGAGATCAAAGATGTAGAGATTATTATGAATTTGAGGTTTTGATTATCTTCTTATTTTTTGAGAAGATTATTGAACTTATTAAGTTAATTCTTGTGGCGTTCAAACAACTGACTTATCATTTAGATTTCTTGAGTGTTCTTGAGATTATCCGTAGTCCTTGGTTCTTATCTTGCTAGATAACGGTTCAGGGCTTAATAAACTTGTGCTTTGAAGATTCTGATGTTCGATTCCATATTTGATATCGGGTTTTGTCACCTTATCGGTGAGGTTTATATCATTTGGTATCAGAGCTTTGGTTCTAAGGCAAGTTTGGCTCAACAAACTTGTGCTTTGAAGATTCTCGGTTTGATTCTAGATTTGGTATCGTCACCTTGTCGGCGAGGTTCATATCATTTGGTATCAAAGCCTTGTTCTAAGCAAGTTTGTCTATCCTTTTAATTCTTATTTCTTTGATAAAAAAAGTCTTGAAGTCCTTTTTAATTTTTTTTTTCTAAACTTGTTCATTGTCTACTAGAACCTTTTTCGTTAAAACCCTACATTTGAGTATTTAAAAAAATCATCAGATTTCGATACAAATTTGGTTCATATGATTTTTTTTTTTAGTTTCTAGATTTGCTACTTGAATTCCTTTTTATTGTTATTTGGCTAGTTTTAAAAGAACTCAAAGAAAAAATTGAGTAACAAAAAAAAAAGGCAATAGTGGTGAGAACATCAAAACAAAAGGATTTGAACAAATCCTTTCCAAAAGGGGAGAATCATGTAAACGGAGCTACAACATGATTGGCATTCTCATGATCCTTTGTCTGTTACAAGCAGGCCAACTTGTTAGATTCATAATTTTGGCATACTTTTCTATTTGTAGGCTATGATTTATAGCCATTCTTAGAGGCCAACTTGTCATATTCGTAATCCCAGTATAATTTTCTGTTTATGGGCGCATGATTTCTAGCCATTTTTTGAGGCCAACTTATCAAATTCGTAATCTCAGCATACTTTCCAATTTATGGGCGTACGATTTCTAGCCATTCTTAGGCTAACTTGTCAAATTCGTAATCTCGACATACTTTCTTATTTGTGAGCTCTATATATGTAATTTGTGGGCACCTTTTAAGGGATGACATTTCTAGTTTCTTTATCTGTTATTTTTGTTTAACTATTTAGGGATTAATTTCAGCTTGAAAAATGCCATTATGGATTTTACAAGTTAGCATACTCAACTCTTATATATTGTAAACCCTTTGGTTTTATTTAGAGAGATCAGAGATGGAGAGATTATTATGAATTTGAGGTTTTATGTTCTTCTTATTTTCATGAGAAAACTATTGAACTTTTCAAGTTAATTTTATGGCGTTCAAACAACCAACTTATAATTTAGAGTTCTTGAGCGTTCTTGAGATTTTAGACGTGGCGTCTTCTTATCAACAGTCCTTATTCTTATCTTGCTAGGTAATGGGTCAGGGCTCAATAAACTTGTGTTTTGAAGATTCTAGGGTTTGATTCCATATTTAGTATCGAGTTTTATCTTTCGTTGCCTTGTCGGCGAGGTTCATACGAGAAACTGTGTAATCCATCGCCGTCCCAAAGCTCTTCAATCTTTCTTCTCCCTCTCCAACTCAAGCAGCCGCGGCCAATTCTCGCCGTTGCATCATCCTCGATGTTTCGGCAGAGACCAAGCCAAACAACCCGATCAGTGTAACCTTAGGCGGGAGGCCTTGTTTCGTGTCCCGATCTCCTATTTTGTTGTCGTCGCTACCGCTAGGGATTGGCTGGGATCAGAGGTCATTGGCCTACGATTTCGTCGTCCTTTTCCTGTTCCTTGTTTTTCTGTCGTAAATGGGCATATCGCCTGCGGGCTAGCATGAGTTGTGCAGAACGTCTCACAAAAGACACTACCGTATCGTGCTTGAAACCTTATGCTGTGCTAGGTTAGAGGCTGGAAACTTGCTAGCCAACATAGCCCAATAATAGCTAAAAGCGATTTTTATTAAAATATCATCTCTGAAGATATTCTGGTCGATTTAGCATACAAAATACATTAGAAAACAAAAAAAAGGTTGGCTTGCTAGTCGTGTTGGGATAGGGGTCTGGATTCTCTGCTCTTTTATAGGCATTTTGGAAGATGCTCCATATTTTTTTTGGAAGTAGTAGCCATCCTAATATTCTTGAAAGCTTAGTGAGATAGTAACTCTGCAATAAAATGTAGAGCTCCATAAAAATTTCTTCATATAACCTCTTTGAATGATGTCCCAGTCATCTTGAGAGAGCCCAAGCAGAATCCTCATTTGAATACTCTAATTTTCATGGTTAATGTTAATAAGTTTAGAAAATGAGGGTTAGATGAGGCTACTTTTTGTCATGTTGAGATACCATTTAATAAATTTTAAGAAAGAGTAATAGACAATAAAATATAAGTAACAAGCAGATAAAAGATGGAAATAAAAATAAAGATATCAAATACCAAGTTTTATTGACTATATAAGTCTCTATACTTTAAAATATTACATCCATAAGTGTGTGTGATATATATATATATATATATAGAAGAGAGAGAGGGAGAGAGGCACTAAGAAAAATTTTTAGATTTACAACTTCATAAATATAAAGTTATGCCATTTCTTTCCAAAGGGTCATGAGTTTAACCCGAGATTAATCTTTAAAAATACCTGCTTTGTATAATTATTTCAATTTTTGGGCACTCATTTCCATTTATAACAATACTTAGACTTCTACTCGCATTTATTTAACTTTTGGACTCCCTCACATATTTAATATAAAAATAAGTGGCTCATAAATACTCTACTATGCATTAAATTATAATTAAATTTATTTACTCAACGGGCAGCTATGATGGTGTTATATGTCTCGAACATCTCTTGTTGGTCTCTGGACACAGGCCCCTTTTCTTTTGTAAAGCCATCTCTTGAGGACTAAAGGGCTGATGCCCTCGAAGGGTTGCCAACTCGAAGGGACTGAACCCTGTTGCAGAGGATCGATGCAGATTATAACAAATTGAGCAGAGTCTAGCAACTTTACTCAATTTCGTTGATTTGCTGAGGCATAGTGCCGAAGATATTCCTTCAGAAGAGCATTCACCCGTTCAGTCAGTAGAGAACTTCAACTCTGAACCTGCCAATTGGAAGAGATAGGTCCAAAACCTTCCCGTGAACCGAGGATGATTGGCAGTAGAGAACCTCAACTTTGAACCTGCCAATTGGAAGAGATAGGTCCAAAACCTTCCCATGAACCGAGCATCCCGATCACTGATGATTTCTGCAGTTAACCCGAAGTGCTTCACCACATTCCGATAGAATAAGTCCGCAGTCACCCCTGCGGGACATTCTGCTGGTGTTGGGATAAAGATAGCATACTTGGAAAAGCGATCAACCACCACCAAGATGGATGATAGGCCATCAACCTTTGGAAACCCGCCAATGAAGTCCATGGACACCGAAATCCATGGCTTCTCTGCAACTGGAAGAGGTTACAGCAAGCCTGCTTCCTTCCACCTTTCTACCTTGTCTTATTGACAGATAAGACAAGACTTAACATAAGCTTCAATGTCTTGCTCTATTCTTGGCCAAATGAAGGAGTGAGATAAGAGAGCCATCATGCGCTCTCTGCTCGGATGACCAGCCCATTGAGGGTCATGAGTTTCCCTTAATAACTGGTTCCGCAGTCCTTCACCATGAGGAACATAAACTCGACCACCTTTTGCCACCAAAAGATCATCTTCCAGCCAATATCTTTGAGTTTCACCATCTCAGACTTGCTGAAGTAGTCTCTGATAACCCACATCCGACTGAGCTGTCTCTCGGATTTAATTAGAGAAATTTGCTTCAATTTGAGAGATAGCCGCAACCACCTCTTGGACGCCTCTTCTACTTAAGGCATCCGCAACCTAGTTATGCCTCCCAGGTTTATGCTCCCACTGAAAATCATATTCTGCAAGAAATTCTTGCCGTCGTGCTTGTTAGACAACTTCTTCTGAGTCAAGAAAAAAGTATTGGCCACATTATCCGTCTTCACCACGAACTTGGTCCCCATCAGGTAAACATGCCAAGTTTGTAGGCAATGCACCACTGCAAGCATCTCTTTCTCATGGGCAGGATATCTTTGCTCGGCATCCTTTAGTTTCCAACTCTCGAAGGCAACTGGGTGTCCATCTTGCACCATAACCCCTCCAACAGCCACATCAGAGGCATCTATATGGACTTCAAAAGGTTTGGCAAAGTCAGGCAACTGCAACACTGGTTCTGAAGAGATGGCTACTTTGATATCTTCAAAAGCCTTTTGGCATCCATTCGTCCATAGCTGAGAGTGGTCTTTCTTCAGAAAATCCGTCAGAGGAGAGACTTTTTTTGAGTAACCTGCCACAAATTTTCTATAATAATTGGCTAACTCAAGAAAACTTCTTAACTCTGTCACCTTGCTAGGTATTGGCCATTCAGTGATAGCCTGCACCTTCCTTGCATCTATCCTTACCAACCCATTACCCACAAGGTGCCCAAGGAACCGAATTTCCTTAAGGCAAAACTCACATTTTTCCTTCTTTGCATATAGGTCATTTTCCCTCAACCGAGCAAACACCTACCTCAAGTGTTCTAAGTGATCCTCAAAGGATTCACTGTACACAACAATATCATCCAGATAAACCACAACCAACTTATCGATATAGTTATGAAACACATTATTCATTAGATTGCAAAAGGTAGCAGGGGCATTCGTCAAGCCAAACGACATGACAAGAAATTCAAAAGATCCATATCGAGTAACTGTTGTGGTCTTCGGCTCATCCCCTTCCGCAATTCGAACTTGCCAATATCTTGATCGTAGGTCCAACTTGGTGAAATGTGTTGCCTTGGATAAGCGATCGAATAAGTTTGCAATCAAAGGCATCAGATACTTATTCTTTATAGTGACCTTGTTAAGGCCGCTATAATCAATACAGAGTCGAAGAGAGTCATCCTGCTTCTCTTGGAACAGCACCAGAGCACCGAAAGGGGCCTTCGAAGGTTGGATCTTTCCGGAATCCAGCAGTTCGCCCAACTCTTGCTTCAATTCGGCCAACTCCTTAGGCGACATACGATAGGGAGCCTTGGCAGGAGGTCTAGTGCCCGGCACCAGTTCGATGTGATGGTCCATGCTTCGCCGAGGTGGGAGCCCCTTAGGCAGATCAGAGGGCATAACACCATTGAATTCTTGCAGAATTGCAGCAACATCCTTTGGCACCTCTACCATTTCCTTTGGTCCTTCCTCCATAATCGCAGCAAGGTAGGTACCTTGGCCCTTTTTGCATCCGCGGGCAACTGCCTTGCAGAGATAAACTCCACTTTATAAACAGGATCCCTCCCTTGCCTAGAAACAAATCAAGGTTTTTTCTCATCCCCGATGAGGATTCCACCCATATGTGGAATAATGGCAACTTTGGCACCTATGAAAAAGTTGTTGCCAAGGATGACTTCAAAGTCATCAAGGAGCACCATCATCAGATCCAATCGGCCTTTCCACTTGCCGATGGACAACTTGACATCAAAGGCCATGCCCTTCATGGCCTGTGCTTAGGAATTCACTACCTTGATTTTGCTTGAGTGCTTGGACACTTTCAAGCCTAAAGGATTCACCATATTCTCGGCAACAAAACTATGAGTGGCACCAGTGTCTATCATAGACAAGACACGATGCCCATTGACTTTAGTCTGGACAAACATCAACCGGGGTCGATCTGTTGTTGCTTCCTCGGCTTGAAGAACACCAAGTACTTGAAGAGGAGCAACACGTTCAAGGCCCTCCGAATCTGAATCACTCTCCTCCGCAATGAGAGCATTCAATTTTTCCCTCTTTGGACAGTCTTTGAAGTAATGGGGGCCATTGCAGATATAACAACTCGGATGGAGAGTCTTCCCTTTGTCCTTCTTCGATGAAGAGCCATCCTCCTTGGCCTTCATCTTAGCCTTCCCGAAGTCCTTCGCTTTCTTCCCACCAACATCTTTCCATTTCAGAGTCTTATTAAGGAAATTGTTGGTGGGGCGGGACTTTTTCGAGGGACCTGATGGGGGCTTGATAACTCGGATGTCCACTAGTCGTTCCGCAGCAGAGAAGGCAGCAGACAAGTCAGTCACTCCTTGTCTCCGCAACTCCAATTGAGCCCAGGGTTGGAGGTCGGATAAGAAGTTAAACAATTTATCCGCCTCGGACATGTCTTTGATATCCAACATGAGAGAACTAAACTCCTTCACGTAGTCTCTCACATTGCCCTCTTGCTTCAATTTCTTCAGGCATCCCTGGCAACCCAAGAAGTGTTGCAGGGAAGGAATTGATCATTCAGTTCTTGCTTCAGGGCCTCCCAAGTTTGGATCTCGGGCTGTTCGAGGTCATTGGTCCATGTTTGCCACCACAGTTTGGCATCCTCCATTAGATAGGTACAAGTGATAGGAACCATCTCCTCCTCCAAGATACGAGCAGCCTTAAAATACTGCTCCATGTCCCAAAGAAAGTTTTCCAACTCTTAAGCACTCCGAGTGCCATTGTAAGTGTGGGGATCTCGGACCTTCATGTTGCTCCTTCCATCACCCTAAGAACAGGTTGGCACCACCGACTTGAGAAGTCAAATATCCAACACCATCTCGTCCATCCGAAGTTGGGCAGCGGCCACTGCCTCTTGAAGCATCAGCATGGTTTCTTGCAGAGCTTCTGTCTGTGCCCACAGAGGAGACACTTCTTCCGCTTGAGGCACCCCAATCATTACCGCTAGCCGGGACATCCTTTCCCTCAAGGCTTCCATGTTGTTACCGGCCGCTGGCATCAAGAATCCTTCAAAAGAGCTGATAACCGGGCTCTGATACCACTGTCACATGGCCGATTGTTTGGACTAAATTGTTTTCCTTGCAATGGCCTTGTGCGGCGCTAGACTTCTTCGAATCCAGCCAGCCTTTCCCACTTAAGACAGAATTAAAGAAGATTCTTTAATGAATTCCCAAGATATATCCACACACTCGACCTGCTCCAAAGGTCTTTGCCCAAGTGGTGTGTGTCCTCTGGCAAAAGGCATCAGGGCCTACATATAGCCGTGCAGTGCATAGTTCTCCTAATCGCTAGGAATTTTCAAACTCTTGGCAACCAAAACCCCACTCAGGCCTTCGGCCATCCACGCATCCGATCATGCGAGCCACGTGCCCGTCCGTGCCTTGCGTTCGCGCTCCGAGCATCGATCTGCCATATCATCCGACCTTTGCCATGTCACGGTCCCATCGTTGCCATGTGAAGTTCATGGCCATCCCTTGCCGGCGCAAGGTATGCCAAGGCCACGCCCATCCGATGCCGTGGCCATGCCCAATACCCATCATTGCCTTGAAGCAACCTACGAGTGCCTTCCCCTACTATTCTGGCGCAGCCTCCAGCCTTCTGCCACCCTGGGGGTTCAGGCAATCTGAGCAGCATTGTAGCCTGGCCGCTGACCCTGCGCATGCCAGCCCACCATTTTCCATGCGCAACCAAGGCCCTGCGTGGCCATGGCCCTGCATGGCCAAGGCACATGCGGCCAAGGCATGCGAGGCCAAGGCGCTGCATGGCCAAGGCCCGCGCGGCCATAGCCCTGCTTGGCCATGCGCCAGTGCGGTCAAGGTCCGTACGGCCAAGGCCTTGCGTGTCCATGGCCCTACGCGGCCATGCATCGGCGCGGCCAAGGCGTGTACAACCAAGGCCCTGCGCAGCCAAGGCGCGCACGGTCATGGCCTTTCGCGGCCAAGGCCCACGCAGACATGCGCCCATGCGGCTAAGTGTCGTCACGGCTACCAACCTCACGGTGCAGGCAGTGCACCCCTGGCCCATGCTGCCAACTCAGCGCAGTTCAAACTGGGTCTGACAGTAGACATGAAAGAGATAAAGGAAAGCAGCCACCGATGGTAATCTCGATACGACTTTGAGATGTTTGAGGAAGCGAGATAAGGATCAAATCACATATCTTAGCGGAAACAAGATAAGATCAAATCACATATCTTAAAAATTTAGTTAGCGCGATCTATACCCGTATTAATTTAATAACAAGAATAATAAAGAGATTAATAAATTTACCTTTCGTTCTTCACCAATACTACCTTGGAATCACCAAATCCTTTTGATCACCATGGATCTTTTCAAACGTTCTCCAGATTATGATGAACATGAACGAGTGGGTGTTCCTTTTGATTTGGATTGAGATTAATTGAGTTTAATTCACTTTGTATTCTCAACTCATGAGATAAAGTAAAGTTGAAAGAGGAAACTCTGGTTGATCATTATTGTTCGATGTTCTCCTCCCGTGAATCTTATATTCTCAGAGAATAATAATTATCAACCTCTCGTATTAATTAATCAATTAATTAATATTTAAAGATCACTTCCAACTCTTGGAATTACTTTAACGTATATCAATCCAACAACCAATTATTGGTTAGATATATTTTATAGATGTTATGGGAGAGAAAGATAATTTACCTCATGATCCCATATTTATTTCATATAGACTTTTCATATAATATACCTACGATGTGTTCCTTAGCATACCGTATAATAGAAATTAATCAAAAAATTTCTATATAGAAAATAATTTAGAATTCTCAATTCCAAATTAATAACTCAACCCAACAATCATAAAGTTCACATAATTTAATGAAGCCGTCCAGAGGAACATATACATTATAATTCTAAGCTCCAATAATTTTGACATTCAATTAACACCTTAATTAAAATATCGAAATTATTAATTCCAAATTACTCACTAAAATTTTGGAACTGCACTCTTAAAATTATAAAATTAATTATATTCAAAAGGATTTGAATCGTCCATTGATATAGTCACCACATATAAATCAATCCTCCATAAACGGTTCATGATTAAAGCTAGGCATTTTTCGTTAACCTCTTTAATCACATCTTTATCCATAAGTACCATTGATTCTATAATGAATAATATATTTATGATCAATCATAAATTGAGCGCTCTTATTATTCAAGTCCCAAATCAACACTTATGGGAACCGTCCATCTGACTTCATTACGAAGGAATGGATTTCATCTTGTATTAATATTCCCGGCTACTTATGTTATTATATTTCTAATATACCAAGAATTTGACACTATGTTTCTGTGTCATTATCTGGTAAGTTAAAAAATATAATACAATAAATAGGAGTCTATTAATTACTCAGAATTAAGATCGATTCACATATGACCATCATTGATTAATTTTGAATTCTCTATTTTAACAATGGAATTTATTAGAGATTCATAATTAATCATGTTCAGTCCTATATAATCAAATTATATAAAGCGCTTTCATTCCGATAATCTCATTATCAACAATCCGGATAAGATCGTTTCATTCAGAATGTAATGAACCGCGCTAGTAATTTTAAATTAAAGATCCCGATTGCAACTTTAATTTATAATTAAGGATAAATTTAGATTATTTTACTTTAAATATTATCCTCTGTATATAACACTTATATACAATATTTAAAGTCACATTTAAATAATCCAGGGATTTTTGATATTTATAAAGCATCATAACATGCATGCAAGTATAATAAAAAATTTCTCAAATATTCAGCAAAATAATAAATGTCATTTGTTTATGGGCACATATCCCAACAATCTCCCACTTGCCCTAAAGCAAATGCGACATGTCTCTAAGTCCCATCCCATCAAGATGTAGCTCAAAACCTCGAGCCGTAATGTCTTAGTAAACGGATCAGCTATATTGATCGCAGATGCGATCTTCTCAACTGAAACGTCTCCTCTACTGACAATCTCTCTCACAAGTGAAATTTTCTCTCTATATGCTTTCCTTTACGGTGGTTTCTGGGTTCCTTGGCATTGGCTACTGCGCCACTGTTGTCACAGTAGAGTCTAACTGGTTCATGCATATCTGGAACAACTTCTAGATCTTTCAAGAATTTTCGAAGCCAGACTGCCTCCTTAGCTGCTTCACAAGCCGCTACATATTCAGCCTCCATGGTTGAGTCAGCAATGCAGGTTTGCTTGACGCTTCTCCATATAATGGCTCCTCCTCCCAAAGTGAACACCGCTCCAGAAGTAGACTTCCTAGAGTCTCTATCTGATTGAAAATCAGAATCTGTATATCCAACAGGAATCAAATCCCTACTGGAATATACCAGCATATAGTTTCTCGTACGCCTCAGATATTTCAGAATATGCTTGACTGCAACCCAGTGATCCAATCCTGGGTTTGACTGGTATCGGCTAACCACTCCCACTGCAAAGCAGATGTCGGGTCTTGTACACAACATTGCATACATCAAACTACCAACTGCCGAAGCATAGGGAATCCATCTCATATCTTCCTCCTCTTGCGGTGTTTTAGGACACTGCTCTTTAGAAAGATGAACTCCATGTCGAGTAGGTAAATTACCTTTCTTAGAGTTTTGCATCGCAAATCTGACAAGCACCTTGTCAATATACGATGCCTGAGACAACGCCAAAAGCCTATTCTTGCGATCCCGTATAATTTGGATGCCAAGAATGTAGCTTGCTTCTCCCAAATCCTTCATTTGGAATTGGCTGGCTAGCCAGTTCTTTATTTTGGACAGAGATCCTACATCATTCCCAATGAGTAAAATGTCATCCACATAAAGAACTAAGAAGACCACTTTATTTCCTTCCTTTTGCTTATAGACACAAGGTTCACCTAAATTTTGTTCAAAACCATAAGATTTTATGGCTTCATTAAATCTGATGTTCCAAGATCTAGAAGCTTGCTTAAGCCCATAAATGGACCTTTGCAATTTGCAGACTTTCTGCTCTTGGCCTTTAACCACAAAACCCTCTGGTTGGACCATATGAATAGTCTCTTCAAGATGGCCGTTCAAAAACGTCTTGACATCCATTTGCCATATCTCATAATCATAATGAGCAGCAATGGACAAGAGAATCCGAATGGATTTTAGCATGGCTACTGGCGAAAAAGTATCCTCATAGTCTACTCCTTCCTTTTGGGTAAAACCCTTTGCCACTAACCTAGCCTTGAAAGTCTCTACTTTTCCATCGGCTCCTCTTTTTCTCTTATAGATCCATTTGCATCCAATAGGCTTTACGCCTTCTGGTAGATCTACAAGCTTCCAGACTGAATTAGAATACATTGATTCCATTTCGAGTTTCATGGCTTCCTGCCATTTCTCTTGATCAACATCCTCCATTGCCATCTTGTATGTCAATGGATCATCATCACTGCCATCGGTGACTGCAACTTGTGCTTCTCCATCCTGACCATAGCGGATGGGTAATCTTATTTTCCTCCCACTACGTCGTGGTGGCGGTGGTATTTGATCTTGAGTAGTGGTCTCAACTTTTTGTCGTTCAACAACTTTTGTTGGTGTGGGGCTGATCTCATCAGCTAGCAACTCTTCCAGAACTACTTTACTTCTAGGTTTGAATTCTGTCATATAATTGTACTCGAGAAACGTTGCATTTGTCGACACAAAAACTTGTTATCTTGAGCATTATAAAAAGTCCTCCTCTCGTTCCATTAGGGTACCCAACAAACATGCATACTTCTGAACGAGGTTCCAACTTCCCAGTCTTTCCCTTCAGCACATGGGCTGGACATCCCCATATGCGGATGTGTCTCAAACTAGGCTTGCGACCATTCCATAACTCTAAGGGAGTCTTAGGGATTGACTTAGATGGAACTAAGTTTAGAATGTATACAGCTGTTTGTAATGCATATCCCCAAAATGAGTTAGGCAAAGAAGAATAGCTTAACATTGATCTTATCATATCAAGCAAAGTGCGATTCCTTCTTTCAGCTACACCATTTTGCTGTGGTGTCGCAGGTGCCGTGAGCTGTGATAATATTCCATTCTCAATCAAGTGGTCCTGAAATTCATAATCCAAGTACTCTCCTCCTCGATCAGATCGAAGAGTTTTGATTGATTTACTGAGTTGTTTTTCTACTTCAGCATGGAATTCTTTGAACTTTTCAAAGGCCTCGGATTTTCTTTGCATCAGATATGCATATCCATATCTAGAATAATCATCAATGAATGTGATGAAATATTCATAGCCCCCTCTAGCTTTGACATTCAAAGGCCCACATACATCAGTATGTATGATCTCTAAAGGTGCTTTTGCTCTTTCACCTTTTGCTGAAAAAGGTCTTTTGGTCATTTTTCCTTCTAGACAGGATTCACAAACTGGTAGAGTGCCAACCCTTAGCTCTCTTAAAGGACCATCCTTCACTAGTCTTTCTATTCTGTCTATATTAATATGACCAAGCCTCAAATGCCATAAATACGTGTCATTATCATTATTCGCAACTTTTCTTCTTTTAGGAGTTGGTTCAGCGACTTTAAACATTTCGGTTTGAAGCAAGTTGTTGGAATTTGGTTTAACAAAATATAAACCATTTTCAACATACCCAGAACAAATATTTATTCCATTCTTATAAATTGTCAACACTAAAAGAAACAGAAATAAATTGTTCATGCAACTTTGACACCGAAATCAAATTCCGTTTGAAATCCGGAATATAATAAACATTGTCCAAAAGCAAATATTTATTATCAGCAAACGATAGTCGAACTATCCCTACTGCTGTCGCTGACACCTTTTCTCCACTGCCTACTCTCATTGTGAAATCTCCCACTTGAAGATCCGGGCAGACTCAAGCATCTGCAAAGAAACACAGACATGGTTAGATGCTCCTGAATCAATAATCCAGCTTGAGATCAGATCGAAGAGTTTTGATTGATTTACCTACTTATGGAATTCTTTGAACTTTTCAAAGGCCTCTTTTCTTTGCATCAGATATGGGAGAGATGAATGATGATATTCATACCCTCTACTTTGATATTTGCCCACATACATCAGTAATGATCTCAGGTGCTTTTGCACCTGCTGAAAAGGTCTCTTTTTCCTTCACCACAAAGGTAGAGGATTCCTATCTGAGGCAGACTAGATGCCTGCACTAGTCTTTCATTCTCTCCTAGGAGTCATGTCATTGACGGCCGAATTTCGGGACCGCAACGGTTTATTTGGCATCAAGCAACCAAAGAAAGTTTAGCATTTATTCCAGAAACCCACCAAATTTGAAATAAATTTTAAACTTTGACACCATGATTCCAATTGAATATAATAAACCTTGTCCAAAAGCTACCGAGCAAACGATAGTCGAACTGCTCGTCGCTGACCCTCTCTGTGAAATCTCTCCACCCCCGGGCAGACTCAAGCATCTGCAAAGAAACACAGACATGGTTAGATGCTCCTGAATGATCCAGCTTGAGAAATCATTCTCAACTAAGCATGTTTCCATGACATCTAATTTAGGTTTGTTTTTTTTTTTTTTCAAGGTACTTTTTACAGTTCCTTTTCCAATGGCCATCTTGATGATAGTGGAAACACTTTCCTTTAGGTTTAGGCTGAGCAGCAGCCTTTCCTTTCTTCTTCTGGATCTTCTTCTTGTTATCCTTTTTCTTTCCCACATAATTCTTCTTTTTTTCTTCGAAGAAGAAGGCTTTTCCTCAGCTGCGTTGGCTTCAGCAACAATTGCCTTACCACCCTTATCATCTATAAGAGTCTCATATATTTGCAGCTCATTCAGGAGTTCAGTCAGATTACACTTTTTATGATTCATAATGTAATTAGTCCTGAATTGGAGAAAAGCGGGAGATAGTGTCTCCAGAATCATGCCAACCTGAGTCTTTTCATCAATTTTAGCTCCATTGATCTCAGCCTCATTGAAATGATTGACCATTTTGAGGATGTGCTCACGAACAGAAGAACCATTCTCATTTTGCCATTCATAATGGCTTTTACAGCTTCGTAGCGAGCCTGATCAGATGGGCGTCCAAACATCTGCTGCAGAGATTCCATAATCTCTCTTGCAGTTTCAAAGGCCTCGTGCTTAGTTCTAAGCACCTCATTCATTGCTGCTAACAAGTAGCAGCGGGCTTTGTTGTTTGCAACAACCCAACGGTTGTACTCTTCAGTAGCAACCTTGGAGGCATTGGTTGGAGGCACTGGAGGACAATCCTCCTTAAGGACATAGTGGTAGTTTTCATTAATGAGAAGGATATTCATGTTGCTTTTCCACTTAACAAAATTTTCACCAGTTAATACTTGAGAGGCGAGAAGTGAGAAAATCGGGTTTGACATATTTGCTGAAAAATAAGAAAAATTTTAATAAATAATTACATAAATATCATTACACAATTTAAGGCAAAGTAAATAAGATGCATAAAAGCACATGTTAAAATACACAAAAACATGTTTACTTTAAAGGCCTAAGGAATTTTAATCTCCACAACTAAGTGCCGCCGTAGGGTAGGTCAAATAGTTGCTAATTAAAATGAGAACTTCTCAATTAATAAGTATCTCCGAAATATCTCATATTTCTAATACTCATTAATTTCCTTAATTTTGGTCAAGAAAGTAATTAACTAATTTAATTATTTCTTCATGAGTGTGACCCATCGTATCAGACCTTTTGAGACTTAACTTAGAAATTGCCGCCGTAGGGTAGGTCAATTCTAAAATACATCTTAAAAGTCCTATCGCATGGAAGACAACCTTGGTATTGCCATTAGTAGACACCCTCCGTAGGGAGGACGAAATCAAAGCGTCACGAGGCGCTACTAATAACTCACGGTGTTGTACTAACGATGGAGACCAAGGGTTTATATTGTCATATTACCCCTCCACTCATTATTTTGCAAAAGTGTATTTTATTTATAAAACAACTTTTGTTTCATAAACTCTTAGTTAATTTAAACAATTTAAATTACTAAGATTTTATAATGTTAAACACTTTAAAATTATAAAATAAGCTAAATGTGATAACTTAAATATAACATTTAAATTTAAAACATCACATTTGGCACATTAATTTTGCAAATCCAATTGCTCAATTAATTTACAAATTTAATCTCATTAAATTTATTGCAAAGTGCATTAAATATAATTTACTAAAAACTTTTTAGTAAAAAATAATAAAATAATACATATGCATGACATATATAATTAGGTAGACACATTTCTATCTAATATGCATATGCTAGGCATGAAATGTAATTATTATCGTCATAACAAAACATTTCATAAAAATCGAAACGGAAAAACTTTTAAGAGTAAATGTGATTATTATCAATATAACAAAGACATTTAATAAGAAGCGAAATGAATACATGACTCTTCACAGTGAGACTCATCGAATTCTTGGAACCGGTGAGGCTTTTTGAATCACTGAAAAATAGTGAGGCTCTTCGAATTCCTGGGAAACGATGAGGCTGAAGGGGTCTCTATCGGAATTCTCGGGAAATTCCGATGAGGCTCAGAGCCAAGGGAAGGGATTCCCCACTCAAAACCTCTTGGAAAAAATTCTATCGGATAGCCTTTAAAAAATTCTCAATGAAATAGGACTCTATAAGTATAAAAAAATTCTAATTGAGAACTTTTCTTAAACCATGAAGAACCCTTCTTCATCAATACAAAATGAATCATATATTCAATTGATCTAATCAAAAGGAAATTGCATAACTTATTCCATGGAATAGAAAAATTAACGCCAATCCATTCGCACATGCATTCATCATCATGAAAATATTAAAAAAACACATACCATTATGCATGAGTGCCTACCCAATTATCATATAATCTATTATTAAATTAATAGGGGTATAACCTGCTCTGATACCAATTGATGGTAATCTCAATACGACTTTGAGATGTTTGCGGAAGCGAGATAAGGATCAAATCACATATCTTAGCGGAAACAAGATAAGGATCAAATCACATATCTTAAAAATTTAGTTAGCGCGATCTATACCGTATTAATTTAATAACAAGAACAATAAGGAGATTAAAAATTTACCTTTCGTTCTCCACCAACACTACCTTGGAATCACCAAATCCTTTTGATTCACCACGGATCTTTCCAAACGTTCTCCAGATCTTTTGATTTGGGTTGAGATTACACAACTGAGTTTAATTCACTTTGTATTCTCAACTCATGAGATAAAGTGAAGTTGAAAGAGGAAACTATGGTTGATCATTATTTTTTGGTCTCCCGTGAATATTATATTCTAATAGAATAACAACTATCAACCTCCCGTATTAATTAATCAATTAATTAATATTTAAAGATCACTCTTGGAATTACTTTAATGTATATCAATTCAACAACCAATTTTTTGTTAGATATATTTATCATGGGACGTTACGGAGAGAGAAAGGCTCTCTCACGATCCCATATTTATTTCTCAACAACTAAATAATTTTCAAATAGACTTTTCTCGTGGAATATGCTTACGATGTATTCCTTAGCACACCGTATATAAAAATTAATCCAATTAATTTCTATATGAAAAATAATTTAGAATTCTCAATTCCAAATTAATAACTCAACCCAACATATCATAAAGTTCACATAATTTAATGAAGCCGTCCAAAGGAACTATGGACATTATAATTCTAAGCTCCAATAATTTTGACATTCAATTAACACCTTAATTAAAATATCAAAATTATTAATTCCAAATTACTCCACTAAAATTTTGGAACTGCACTCTTAAAATTATAAAATTAATTATATTCAAAAGGATTTGAATCATCCATTGATATAGTCACCACATATAAATCAATCCTGTTCATGATTAAAGCTAGGCATTTTCCGTTAACCTCTTTAATCACATCTTTATCCATAAGTACCATTGATTCTATAATGAATAATATATTTATGATTCAATCATAAATTGAGCGCTCTTATTATTCAAGTCCGAAACATTTATGGGACATCTGACTTCTTTACGAAAAAATGGATTTCATCTTGTATATTAATATTCCGGCTACTTATGTTATTATATTTCAATATACCAAGAATTTGACACTATGTTTCTGTGTCATTACCTGGTAAGTTAAAAATATAATACAATAAATAGGAGTCTATTAATTACTCAGAATTAAGATCGATTCATATATGATCATCATTGATTAATTTTGAATTCTCTATTTTAACAATGAATTTATTAGAGATTCATAATTAATCATGTTCCAGTCCTATATAATCAAATTATATAAAGCACTTTTATTCCGATAATCTCATTATCAACAATCCGGATAAGATCATTTCATTCAGAATGTAATGAACTGCGCTAGAAATTTTAATTAAAGATTCCGATTGCAACTTTAATTTATAATTATGGGCAAATTTAGATTATTTTACTTTAAATATTATCCTTTGTATATAACACTTATATACAATATTTAAATCACATTTAAATAATTCAGGATTTTTGATATTTATAAAGCATCATAACATGCATGCAAGTATAATATTGAAAAATTTCTTAAATATTCAGTAAAATAATAAATATCATTTGTTTATGGGTATATATCCCAACAGCCACTAATGAAGAGGAGAAGACTGAGAATTAAAATCCATCTAGAGGAGGCAACAAAGAAGTTGATCCAACAATTAGCAAAAGTATGATGAATCTTAAATCCATTGTTATTACTGCGATAGCTATAGATACTATTGGTTATAATGAAGGAAAGAATTTGGAAATGATGCAGATCTTATCTTCGGACGGCCTACAAAACGGCAGGATGAGCACACACGCTGGATTGTTTTGTTTGTTTTTTTTTTTTCCTCATATTAAATGTCATCGTTTGTCTATCTACAGGCAAAGAGTGACAGCGACACAAAAAGGGTGGGTGGATGAGTTTTACCCATCCACTACTTCCTAAGGACCTCCTTTAAACAAAGGGTCTTAACATGAAGTTTCCTGCAATAAAAATTAACGCTAATTTACTATTTTATTTAATTGTGTTCATCGAATCGGGAAGAAGAATTAGGCAAAAACCAAATTAACCTAAAAGATGTAACAAGTTCTTTTCCAATCTACGAGGAACTAAGAAATCCAACTTCATCCAATGACTAATATCTAGTAATTTCCTCAACAATTATCCCAAGCTCTTTCAAAAAAGTTTTGAAGGTTCTGCCTCTCTCCTTCCACCCTCTCCACCAGACTGCTGCTACAAGAATTGCAATAATTTTGGATTAGCGCCTTAGACTGAGATTTCAACTAATCTGAGACAAGAATTCACTCGTTATGCA
Source organism: Calamus simplicifolius (assembly GCA_900491605.1). Lineage (NCBI taxonomy): Eukaryota > Viridiplantae > Streptophyta > Magnoliopsida > Arecales > Arecaceae > Calamus > Calamus simplicifolius. The sequence goes on from UESW01004509.1 coordinate 554,483, forward strand.
TCTCCTAATAGATATTTATATTTTTAACTTGATTACACTTTCAAGTTTCATATTGTTCTGTACTTCAAGATTCACAAAACCAGAAGCGTGATACCGATACATACCAATGTACAGAACAAAGCAAAATACTCGGTAGACTCGGGTAAGACAAGCGTCAAAAGAAATGACTTTCTTATTGTCCCCTAATTTCTTCAACATCCTCATAAAGATGAGAAGAGGGAATTCCTTTTCTAATCCGTCTATTCTGCACCAAAACGCAAGGGAAGTTTCATTAGCCACTGTCAAAACTACCCTCTACTTGAATAGGTGAGAAAAGTTTGCAGGGACTGCACTGTTGCATGAAATTGTTAGCCACAGGTGTGTACCTTGTTAAAAAATTAGATTGGATTCCTTATTTCACTGCAAAATTTACAGAAACAAGATTGTGAGCCACAGGTAATTTCTTCAAATAGTGTCTAGTTTTGCCCAAAGGGGTCGTGTTGAAATTAAAAATATTTACAGAAACGAGATGCAAAATTTATGCAGAAACCTCTTTTAGCCATACATTCTCATCAGATAAATTCTCAAGACACTTGGCTAAGTTGTGTGCAACCATATTAATTACTAACTTAAGATTGATGATGGCAAGTGCAGTATTGGAAAGTAACGCCAATATAATTACACCTGCTAACGTAAAGCTGAATGAGATTAATCATCTTTCATATAAACTTGTACTAACGGTAGATCGCAATGTGCTGCTGAAACCTCTGCGATTCTAGCCTCATAGGCTCCTTGCCATTTCTTACTACTTATAGCTATGGCCTAATTAAGCTTCCAATCTCATATGATCATTCCAAAACCACAGCCATTAGTTCTGAAAATGGCCGCATTAGAATTAACCTCATAGGCTTCTGCTCGTAGATTAGTCTTTGTAGGTAAGATATCCTTAGATGCTCACTGTGCAAAATGTTTCGACCCTAGAGGGTATTTGCAATGACCAAAGATTGTTCCAAATTAGGGTAATTTGCAACTAGGAACTCCATAAATTTAAAGCCATGTTCTCTTGTATCTATTTTAAGGAAAAAATTGTAAGCACTTCTTATTGCTAATGATAATGCTTTATCAAATGTCACACTAACCTATCCAATGGTGGGTTAACACTATAGGAATGCTTTTTATTCACTTGGCTTCGAATGACAAAAAGATTTGATTGGTTAACTAATTTTTCTAACTTTTATTCTACCATTTGTTAAAATACTCACCATAGACACTGGATCAACAAAGCAAACTAGTGATAAAACTTTAAAGCTGTGCTACTTGGGAATCCACTTATCTTATTAAATTCTAATAGACCATCCATCCTCCACCTGCCATCTTGTTTCCTGTTCAACAATCCATCTAGCTCCCAATATACAAGTATAATGTGTATTGTGATCAATTGAGGCTTGCATATATGCCCTCAAGATTATACCAAGCCCTAATGACACGAGACAGTAAATAGGAATCATTATGAGATAACCTCGAGGCTTGCTTCACTAACATCATCTAATTAAAACATCCAAAATTCTTGAACCCCAACACACTGACCTTCTTAAAAGTGCATTCCTGGCGATCATATATTACATCTATATTATGATGGATCAAAGCTTGAAGTTAAAAGCAACTCATCACATAAATCGGTATTGATTGAGCCACCACCTTAATCAAAATTTCTTTCTTATCCCTCAAGAGAGTTTTTTCCTTCCATCCTTTAAGCTTACAACATACTAGGTCCCTGATCATTAGAAAAATAATCTATTTTTTGGATTTGCCTATCACTATAAGAAGACCTAAATACTTGTCATGCCTCTCCATTGCCCTCACCTCCATCCTACTATAGATTTGATTCTAAACATCTATGGGCACATCTTGGTTGAAGAGAATTTTAATCTATCTAAGTTTATTTTTTAATCAATGCTTGCTCGTACCAATATAGAATATAAATAAATATAGCACTTTTATTCAAAGAAATTCTTGTAAACACTATCGTGCCATTTAATAAGAAAAGGTAGGGCATCTTTGGAGCTTGTTTACAAACTTTTATTCCTTTTATACATATGAGAAACAAATATAGGAGAGAGAGAGAGAGAGGATCTCTTTGGTGGAGACCTTTACTAGGTATGAACCTCTTTCTAGGAACTTTGTTAATAAACAAAGAGTAGGAAACATTCAATATGCACCTCATAATTAATTTTACCCACCTATATCAAATCCCATTGTTAGCATAACCATTTCTAGCTAACATAATTCAACCCTATCATAAGTTTACTCATATCTAGCTCTAAGGACATATAACCTTATTTTCCTTTTTTTTTCTTTGTTTTCTTCATGTAATGGAAAACTTCAAAAGCTAGAAGTGCATTATTAATAATCAGGCAAAGCCCTTTGCTTCTCATTTATGATTTAGGGTAAGATGGGTTTAAGCCTATTGGTAATAGCCCTTGTAATAATTTTTGAAGATGATATTGCAATGACTAATAAGTCCAAAGTTCTTAGTAATTATAAGGTTTTTATTTTTTTTTTTAGGATTAAAACAATATAGGTATGGTTTTTATTAAGAATAGAAAAGGCATTACAAACGGCATCATTATCTACAATAATTAAAAATATTATATAGAAGAGAGGGGCATACCATCATGCCTGTTGCTTTTATGGGATGCATTTGCTTCTAACGCCCTAAAATTCTCTTCTTTAGAAAACTCCTTTGTAAAGTAAGCATTCATCCATTCCATAGGGGTACCAATTCATGTTGCCATATCAATTTCATGCTACATTGATCGGAGTATAAAATTATACGAGCCAATTGAATAGATATTAATTAATCATATCAAAAATCTCAACATGAATACAACTCGATTTTGAACGGGTAACATAATACATGTGCATAACTTGATAATAAATAAATTATATTGGATTGGCATACATAATTCACTTAACAATTTAGTTAACATGAATAGACATTACTTGCGTAACTCACTTAACATGAACATGTACAATCTGCTTAATACTAACCTCTAGTTTAATTTATTTAATATAAAAGCATACATTTTCTAACATAATGCTTAACCACTTAAAAATTCATCATAATATTAAATTATTTAAACTAAACAATTTAAGTTCCATCATTTATATGAAACTATTGCATAAACAAATAAAAACATAATAAATTTTAAATTAATCATATCATATATATCATTTTCGAGTTGATAAGTTAACACATGGCATGTCATGATCATTTCGTGTTGCCGTTATGTTTATGGCACAAACTCATGTAAAGTCAATCCAAACTTACTTATTTCGTATTAAATTTAAGTTATATTCATATGTCATGTCCAATTTTACTATCCTAGACCGGAGATTCAATTGAATATAGAACAACTTTAAAAAGCCTAATATATACACAATAGCGTCATTCAGGTGCAAGATCTTGGGCCCATCAACCTTTTCAAATCTACCAGCTTTTCAAAAAACAAAAAAAAAATCAAGGAAAAACTGACATTTTTAAAATTTATGGACAAAGTTAGCCTGATTTCTGGTTTTAATCCTATTATTCATTAGCCAAACCTTACATCTATAGTCATCGTGAACTGATGCACTTGGCTTGGATCTACTTATCAGAGGTTGCTAGGAACAGTGTCTATGAACCGAGGGCCGCCACCTGACCGACTGGTTTAGAGGCGTGCCCAGGTTAAGGTGAACAATAGGTGGGGCAAGGGCCTTCGCTTGCCTTTCCGCATGCGTTTCCTGGGAGCAATTGTCAATGCTCATAGACGTTGTAAGTTAACTTGAGGACGCACCGACCGTGCACAGAGCCTTTATTTTATTAGTTCTACAAGCTTTCTTTTTCTTTTTTTTTTTTAACTTTTTTGGGGCGCATAAATATGCATTTTTTTTTTTTTTGAAACAAACGGATGATCACACTAGTCTAACGTGAGTCAGTCTGATAGATCAGAATACAAAATTTGCTGCAATGGAGCAGGACAGGGGTCACCCGGCGTCAAAATCCATGGACCAGAAAGCAGAGCCACTGAAGCAGCAAACCAATCCGCCGCCGAGTTGGCTTCGCGATATATATGCCGGGTCTAGACGCATTCAATCTCCCGCAGAATTGCCCAAATATCCAACAAAATCGGATTAGAAAGAACAGGAGGGCAATTCTGCATCTGAATCCAAGAAATGACCGACATGGAGTCGCCCTCAATGCAAAGCCTCTGAGCATGAAGAACCCGAGCAGCATAAGAAATACCCGCCCAAGCCGCATGAAGCTCAGTCATGGGGACAGAGGAGTCGAGAGTACCAAAACCTTCAGCCGCCAAAAGGTCACCATGAGGACCTCTGATAATAAACGCAGAACCAGCACTTCTACCACGGACACTCCCGTCAAAATTGACTTTGATAAACCCTGGAGGGAGGGCTCCCAAGAGATAAAAACCGTATGCCGGTTCACTGCCGAAGCAGCAGGGGATCCCCAGTGGCCAAGATATCAAAACCAATACGAGCACAGTCCGCCGCCAATAATCTGATCTTCCTAGCAATCTTGTAAAGAGAAATAGTATCATCAGAGAAATAAGCTGGTTCCTAGCTAGCCAAATCTGATAAGCAGTGACCGCCCAGAGACCTTTCTTATACTGAGGGCACCTCCGAAGGTCCAGAAGGAAAGAAGAAAGCAGGGAGCCCGAGCCATCTGTCTGAACGGATATCCCATCATAAGCCAGACCCGTCTAGCCCTGGGGCAGATGAAAATAGCATGTTCAATAGATTCCTCCTCTAAGCTGCATAATGGGCAGATCAACTGAATAGGAAGACCCCCCGAGATAGGAGAGCACAGGTAGGAAGAGAGCCCCACAGAAGTTTTCAGATAAATAACTGAACTCTAGGAATAGTAGGAAGCTTCCAATCCACGCTGCGTCCACTAGGCGCTGAGGCTGAGGTCTTAACATCATCATCAGATCCCTGGTCGGAGCCTTAGAGAGACAGGATCTCTGCCAAAGTCTAACATCAGACGATCGACCAGGGAGAAGAGGCATCGATAAAATCCGCCGAGCAAGCTCAGCACCGAACAATCTGGTCACCGAGGGGATATGCCAAGCAGGAGGGTCTGAGGAGATCAAGTCCTTGACCCTTAAACTGGAAGGGGTCTCAATACTAATAAAGGAGGGCCACCGAGAGAGAGGAAGCTCTGAAATCCAGGTATCCTGAATAACATTAACCGAAGAACCGTCTCCGATCATCCAAGAGATATTGTCCAAGATAGCCTGACCATAGCAACAGACCTCCTTCCAAAAAGAGGAACAACCCCGAGGAGCAGATATCTGCATGGCAGCCGACCATTCTCCATATCTAATACGCATCAGAGAGCTCCAGAGACAATGTGGCTCAAGAAGAAATCTCGAAGCATGTCTGGCAATAAGGGCTTTCCTTCTAACAATCAAAGATGGGATACCGAGACCACCCTCACCGATAGGCATACAGACCAAATCCCAGGATAAGAGGTGAATCCCATGCCATCCTGACCAGAAGCCCATAGGAAATCACGAAAGCATCTCTCGATCCTTCTCAGGCACGTAATCGGAATGGCTGTATTCGACAGGATATGCAGGGGAAGAGAGAAAGAACTGATCGAATAATGGTAACCCTAGCCATCATCGAAAGACCGGTCACCTGCCATCCCTCAATGCGCTGGCGCACCCGTCTCTCGATCTCGGAGAAGTCAGAGCAACGGGGGCATCTCCCCATTATAGGGATCCCAAATACATAAATCTATCAGTCTGAGTGGAGATACCCGACAAACTGATGATGGCTTCTCTAGTGGATCTAGAGGTCTTCGGGCTAAAACAAATAGAAGACTTCAGAAAATTGACCTTCTGACCTGAAGCCTGGCAGTAGTTCTGTATAATAGAATGAAAGGAAGCCGCATTCTCAATAGAAGCATGGCCTAGGAGGATACAGTCATCAGCAAATAGGAGGTGGGAGACAAAGGGGCCCTCAGAACCAGCTATAACCGGGGCAATCCGCCAGTCCTGCTGAGCCTGACGTAAAGCACGAGAAAGATCATCCGCAGCCAGGATGAACAGCAAAGGAGATAAGGGGCAACCCTGCCTGAGACCAACACTAGAGTGGAAAAAATCAGTCGGGTTTCCATTGATGATTAGAGAAAAGGAGGGCTTATGAATGCACACCATAATCCATTCTATAAATAATTCATCAAACCCAAACTCCAGAAGAGAGTGGTACAAAAAAACCCAGCTCATTCTATCATAAGCACGCTCCATATCGAGCTTAACAGCCATAAGACATCGTCGGACCGGAGCTCTCTGAAGAGCATGCATGAACTCCTGAGCAATAAGAACATTGTCCGAAATAGACCTCCCTCTAATGAAAGCCCCCTGCTCCTCCGATATGAGACGAGGAATCACCAGACAAAGGCGGCGAGCTAAAAGACGAGCACAGACTTTATACAATGTAGTGCAAAGGCTAATGGGCCGAAAGTGCTGCGGAAGAGAAGCATCCACTCTCTTGGGCACCAAGGTAATGAAAGTCAGATTCCATTCAGAAGGAATGTGTCGATCTCGGAAAACATCCTGAATAGCTTGGACCACCTCCTGACCAACAATATCCCAATAGTGCCGAAAGAAAAAAGCGGAAACCCGTCAGGCCCAGGGGCCTTATTCGGACCAAGCTCCCACAGGGCCGCCCTAATCTCGTCCGCAGAGATCGGCCTGACAAGCATATCATTGTCCAGGGAGGAAACCTTCCTAGAAGCCGGAACCTGCACAACCGGGTCCCCATCACCAGAAGAGTCAGCCCATCTAGCCCGAAAAAAATGAAGAAGAAGGTCACTGATAGAGTGGAAATCCTCCCGAATATGCCCCCCTTCATCACTAACCTCCGAATCCGATTAGCAGCTCTCCGCTTCAGAGTGGCCTGATGGAAGAATCTGGTGTTACGATCCCCATCACAAATCCACTGAGCCCTTGATCTCTGCCACCAATACATCTCCTGCTGCCGCAAAAGGGAGTGGTGCCGAGCCAGCAAATCCCTAAGGAAAGAGAGGTCCGAGTCCGCCAAAAAACCTTCGTGATCCTCCTTAGCCTGCAGAATATTAATATCATTTTCAACCTGCTCAACTTGTCTAACCAGATCCCCCACCTCATTCCTATTCCATCTGGATAGTCTGTGTCTGGCTATCTTAAACCGACGAGATAACCGATAGACAGCATTGCCCCTAACAGGAATATGCCAGATCTGAGAAATAATAGAACGAGCAGCTGAAAGACCAGTCCAAAACTGCTCAAATCTAAACTGCTTCCGCATAATCTGATCAGCCTCCGTAGAAATCAAAATAGGGCAATGGTCAGAAGCAATCCTAGGAAGATGCGTGACAGTAACCATAGGGTATCTTTGGAGCCATTGGGGAGTGGCCAAGGCTCTATCAAGTCTCTCCCATACTCGAGCAGACCCCTGCCGATTATTGCACCAAGTGAATTGGGATCCCGAATACCCCAAATCCAAAAGCCCTGAAGAACCAATGAAAGTTCTGAATTCGTTGATATCAGCTGAGCCAGAAACCCGTCTGCCTCCACGTTTTTCATTAGCCTCAGTGATACAGTTGAAATCCCCCGCAACAATAGACGGCACACCTTGAGCAAGGAGGGAAAGCAGTTCAGACCAAAGAACCCTTCTCTCCCTATAGTCCGTGCTAGCATAAACTGCCGAAAGAAACCAGGGGCAGAAGATCCCTCAGAGATCATGAGACCAATATGCTGATTGCACTGATGAAAAGCATCAATCCTGACTGCAGAGGTGCGCCATATAGCCAAGATACCCCCCGACAGACCTTCAGCCTCCACAGCATAAGATGACCAAGTACGGGCAATCTGTCTACGAAAACGGAGAAGACTATCCCCCGAAAGTCTGGTCTCCAAGAGGACACATATATCAAAGTGGTGTAATTGCAATAATCTACTGAAGGAGGATCGAAAAGAAGGCTTTCGAGCTCCTCTAACATTCCATAGTAAAATCTTCATTTATAGGATGGAGGAAGATGGGACCCCTCCTTGATCCTCTATCATATCACTATCAACAAGACCCCCATTCAACTGAGTGCCGTCAGGCTTCAGTAATGGATTGATCAGCAGTCCATCCGAACCAGGATCAGACACATCTAAACAGGAAGACTGTGCCTGAGATAAGGAACCAGGGCCCAATCCCTTAGGTTCGCCAATAGCATCTGCCAATGGAAGACCGGCCCCCCCAACAGCTTGGACCCTCACCGCCTCCTGGGCACCAACCTGAAAACACGGGACCTGATCCGACTGGCTTGGAGAGAAGCAACTCACCTCACCCTTTTTGGAGAAAGGAACCTTCCCTTTTCCCTTCCTCTTATCTGATTTGGATAAAATCCTAGGAGCCAGGGAAACCTCCGGTCTAGCACGCTTAAGGGGACCTGAGCTGACTTCCCTACTCCCCAATTGACCATCATCATAAGCCACTGAAGCAAGAGAGGAGAAGGGGTTATGGATCACAGTTGGGTGGTTCAATTCGGGTTTTAGAGAACCCAGCTTATCAACAGATTTCAAGTTCAGAACTGGTGCCTTAGAAACGGCACGCAAGTCCTGAACCGGCACGGGATCCATCCCGTTGACCAACCGTCTTCTTCCTTCCCAGGGAGCGACACCACTGCTGCTGGCCTTGATACCAATCTCGAAGACGAGGAGGACCTCCGGTGAGCAATCTTAACCGGAGCTGCCCACCCATCAGCCGATTCACCAAGCCCGTAGAGAGCCCCTTCTTCACCGCCTGGGACGCTGAACCAGAGCCAGGAGATGAAGACGAAGCCGGCACCGAAGCCTTCCCCTTCACCACCATCTGAGGGTTAGAAGGAACCGCCCGCTTCCGGGTTGCAACCAGCCACGACCCAAACACGGAATTGGAATCGGAGCCAACCCCATCAGGACGTCCCGACTGGGAACAGGGGCCATCCAAATGCAGAGAGGCACATCTCAAGCAGACTCCCTCCAAGTTTTCATAGACGAAGCTCTGCCAAAACGGTTGAAAGCTCCCCTGAATCAGTGTGCCTGGCCGGAGAGGGCGACGAAGGTCGACGCAAAGACAGGCCCTCGCATAACCCCCCCTAGATTTCGCCAAGGTAGCCGCATCAACACAGAAGAAATCTCCAGCTGACACTAGAATGGCTCTGAGGAACTCCTCCTTCCAAAACTCGAGAGGCAGAAGCGGCAATCTCACCCATAATAGAGCAGAGACGGAGTCTCCGACAGAGTAAACTCCGGCCTCCACGGCTCAGTGCCAACCGCCTGGCCATTGATCACCCATGGTCGCTGCAGAACCAGGCTACAAGCTTCGTTGGAGTCGAATCGGAAAATATGGCATCTGAATGCCAGAGAAATAGGGACGATGGCGCCTGAGATTCCAGCTCGCCTGAATTCCCTGATGAAGGCTTCAGTCGGGATCCATCTGTGGAACGACCGGACAAGCACTGCCTTCTGCTGCCAGCCCAACTCCTCCGCTTCAAGCTCCGCCACCGGGACTTTAATCACCTCCGGGAACGAAGCCTGCAACAACTCCACAGCGGCTGGCAAAGGAGACTCGGTAACCCATTGAAAGCCGGCCGTCGACGTCCTCCTCCCAAGCATCCGGCTACCTTCAGCCGAATCAGAGGCCATAGGAATGGAGGGACAGACGAAGGGAAGAATCCAAGAGGCGGCGAAGCAACAGAGACGAAGAACAGCCAACGATCAGGGAAGAAGACCACGGATGCACGAATCTTAAAGCAGGGAGCAAGAGAAGAACCAGAGCACTAGGGCGCACGATTCTTAAAGCCAAAAAAAGTAGGTTTTAAATATGCATATTCAAATGCCCCTAACGATTTGCACTTGAGTGTATATTGGATACTCAAAATATGTTTCTTGAACATTTAGTAGATGCGTATTAGGTATTTTAAAATCGTAAATATATATTGCCCTATTTTTTTATGACAAAAATCCATCATAAATAAAAAGTTCTAACTTTTTTCAATGCAAACTAATTTATTTCTTTATTTTATTAAGGGTAAACTCATATGGCGGCTCTGCTAGTTATGATATGGGTCAGTCTAAAGGTTGAATTTTATATTGTTTAGAATCGATCATTGCAATCAAAGGAAAAATCTTTGTACACTGTCTTTGATGCACATGCTCTGCATCGAGTATGATGATTCATCAGTGCGTGGACCCGCACCGTAGGATTCATCCGTAGATCCTGCATTGCTTATGTGTGAATTTGTATATGGATGAATTATCATGCTCAATGCAGGTCATACTATTTTGGAGCGATGTACAAAGGCTTTTTCTTATACTTAATCCTTTTGAAAGAGGTTTAGTTTTGCTTGAGCCTGGCTCATCTACGTCTTGGATGCATCAGTCCCACCGATAGCCAACTACGCGGTCCATTCATCACCAGTGTGGGTGCAGCTCGTGCTGCAAACGAATTGGATTAGCAAAGCCTAACGCAATCAGCTATTAAACAAGGTCCACATCGGAGGTTTTCATCAGAATGCGTCACCCATTTATTTTCCTTGGAAGAAGCCTAGTGAGAATTAGACCTGGGTTAACTTGAACCATAAACATCAAATTCTGGTTCTGCAAGGGAAGAAAAGGAGGGCAACAATGACGCACGTATATTATTGGAAGCTCCACAAAACTCTAGGTGGCCATCTGGCCTTCCATGCTTAAGAAGATTCTTAGGCATTGTACTTCGAAGGAAAAAAAAAAAATACATGTTCAAAGCAGTGTGCTTCGCACCTCCCGTAACCAGTGCGTGCAGAAATTAATAGATTAATGTTTATTTGACTTAATCACGTCCGACTCATTGCCAGCAAAATCTGCGCCGAAAATATTGGTTGAGTACTTCCCACAAATATGTATTTTTATCTCATAAGGAACTCTTATATATATATATATGATGAGGGGTACAATCGTTATTTCACTAATACTTATGTATATGGCAAAAAGGATGATATTATTCTCGATTTCTTGCAGCTGTCATGACTCGACGATGCCGAGGCATCCTATGCCTCGATTAAACTGAGCTATCCATCTGCCTCGGTCTGACCGAATCATTTAAATGCCTCGGCGGATCCAAACTATTCATATGCCTCGGCAGAGCCGGGCTATTCACATTCCTCGGAAGGACCGAGGAACCCCTAAACCTCTGCGGAACCAAGCTATCCCCGCACCCAGCCTAGACGCATTCACCACCAACGGTCATGATGAGCCCTCCATACGGCCCTTAACAACCTTGAGCGGGAAATCAGGCCGATAATATCATAAGTGGCCTAGAGCCTACAAAGTCACCGAATCTTAAAGCATCAATTAGCTTCTCTAGCTGTCGATTCTCTAGCTAACCAGATACTGATGTTATCGGCCTCATAACAAACTTGATTTGAATATGATTCGAATCTTGACAATTTTGGACCCCCTGTGACACGTTCAAGGAATCAGGTGATCATCACATCAACAACCTATAAATATCTTGGTCCTAAACCTCTTCAGGTACGCAAAAAAAAGTTTTTTCACTCACTCTTGCTGAAAACTTTATTAAAGCTCAAGCGAAGTTCAGAGCTCTCGAGAGGCCATTTCTTAAGGGACTCCTTTGCGAGAGCCTTCTCCTCACATCTGCTTGATGTGAATCTCCGCTGACTTGGGCATCGGAGGGTCTTCTGTAGAGGGCCACTCCCAACACTCTCTGTGTGAAGACTATTTTGTAGGTTCCATCTGGACGAGAGATCAACGTCCAGATCCAGAGTCGAACCGCACCTGAGTTGGAGAGCAGATTTTCGCAGCAACAGATTGGCGCTAGAGGAAGGCCTCAAGTCCCATAAACTTGTAACCCAGAAGACAAGGTTTGAGATTAGGAGAAGAATCCTCTAATGGCCAATCGAAAGAATGCCAATTCCGATGCTCCGGATCAGACCGCTTCTCAGAGGCCTGATCCTATAAATAGTGTAGCACCTTTGCTACCGCCACCGGTCGAGACTCCTTCACCAATAGCAACCATGGTGACTCAGGATCAGTTTGCTACGCTGATTCAGCAGGTTCAAGCTTTGACCCAGCTGGTTCAAGGGCTCCATAGAGTTCCCCTCCCAGCCGTTCCTGCTCCACAGCTCCATGAGGGAACTGCCGCCTCTGCCCCACCGGCGATCTCTTCTTCCAGCCCGCCTGAGGCCATGGGTCATCCTCATCGACCCACAGGAACTAGACCGACTCTACAATGGGCTAGGAGGAAGAGCCCGCTTAGATCCCGGTGAGCTTGCTCTTTCTCCCGGTGTCCTCCCACAATTCGACACCACTGTCGTGCTCCCCTCGACCAGTCCCTCCTGCCACTCGGGATAAAGGGATCTGGCGGCAAATGCAGTAGATGCATCGGGAATGGCGTCAAGAGTTGGACTCCACCAAGCAATCCCTTTCTCCGAGAAGATCATATGGGAAGTGATCCCTCCTCATGTCAAGCTTCCCACCATCGAGCCATATCATAGATCTTCTGATCCTGATTACCACCTGAGCAGCTTTAGATCCTTCATGATGTTCCATAGAGCGTCATATGCGATCCTGTGCCGAGCCTTCCCCTCTACCCTTAGAGGGTCTGCCAGAACCTGGTTCAATGGCCTGAAGCCAGTTTCCATTGATTCTTTCGATGAGCTTAGCCGCTTATTCATCAGCCAGTTCGTTAGTAGCCATCGCCATCAATGGAGATCTGATTCCCTCTCCAAGGTCAAGCAGCGGGAGGGGGAATCCCTGAAGAATTACCTCGGCTGCTTTAACGTGGCCATGTTGGAAGTTGACCACCTTAATCACGAGGTGGACATGTCTGCTTTGGCAGAAGGAGTATCGAAGGAAGGTGACTTCTACCTACCTCTAGAAGTCAATTATCCAAGAAGCCTCTCCGATATGATGGCCTTGGCAGACAAGTATGCCAGGGTTAAGGAGTTACGGAGATCAGCCCGAGCTGAACAATCGAAGAAAAGGAGGCAAAAGGCTCATAAAAGTACCAATTCTTCCACCATGCAAGCCTACCTCGTCGCCAGAGAGCTCCTCCACCACCACCTCAAGATCGAACCCAAAGCCCGGCTCGAAGGTTCGACCAGTACACCCCCCTCACCGCGCTGAGGGCACAAATCCTGAAGGAGATTGAGCACCAAATTCCTTGGTGCCTCCTCTCCAGGGCAATGTGGCTTGGAGAGATATGACCAATTATTGCCACTTCCATTGAGACCACGGGCACGACACCGAGGAGTGCTGGCAGCTTCGAAATGAAATTGAACAGCTCATCCGACGGGATAGGCTAGACTGATTCAGGAGGGCCCATGAGCCAAACAATGGGGGAGATCGCCAGCCTAAACCTCGCCAGCCCCCGCCACCGACTCCTTCGGTCATTGGCAATGTCAATATGATAGCGACGATCGACTCTTCATCAGCTTGGCTAGATGAGGAGGAAAATCCATCAAAGAGGACTCGAGTCGGTGCTTTCTTTTTCAGATGAGGATCTCCGGGAGGTGCAGTACCCTTATGATGATACCCTGGTTGTATCCCTTAATATGAACGACTATGATGTACACCGCATTTTGATTGATAGTGGAAGCTCTGTTAATGTTTTGTACTTTGATGCCTTTGTGAGATTGAAACTGCAAGTTGAAAGCCTCCGAGCCATAGAATCCACCTTAGTGGATTTTACAGGTGATGCCATAATCCCCGAGGGGGTTGTCACCTTGACAGTCCGAGCAGGCGCTTGGCCCACTATAGCTACTACACTCATGGACTTTCTCGTGACCAAGCTTCGGTCTCCTTACAATGCCATCCTCGGCAGGCCAGGACAGATGTCCCTCAAAGCTGTCATTTCTATTCCCCATCTTGCCATCAAGTTCCCCATTGAGTGGGGAGTGGGGGTTGTCCGAGAAAGTCAGGCCGTAGCTCAACACTACTTCGTTGCTGACCTACAGTCCAGAAAGCCCGAGGTTGATGGGTTGGATGCTCAAGAAGATTTTATTGAGCAACGGGGGGAACTAGCCGAGGAGCTTGAGGAAGTGCCACTTGATGAAACTCGGTCAGATCAATCCGTAAGGGTTGGGTCAGCTAAAAGGAAAGCTTCGGCAGGATTTGATCGAGTTTCTTTGAAGAAATGCCGATGTCTTTGCTTGGTCTGCTTTGGACATGCCCGAAATCAACCCAGATGTCCTCGTTCATCGCCTCAATGTGGACGAGGCATTTCGACCAATTAAGCAGAAGAAGAGAAGTTTGCTCCCGAACGCCAAAAGGCTATTGAAGAAGAGGTAGACAAGCTAATCAAGGCCAACTTCATTCGGGAAGTGAATTATCCCGACTGGCTGGCGAATTTGTCATAGTGAAGAAGTCAAATGACAAATGGAGGATTGCATTGACTTCACTGATCTCAACAAAGCTTGCCTAAAGGTAGCTTCCCCCTTTCTCGAATGATCAGCTTGTGGATTCAACCTCAGGCCACCAGATGTGACTTCCATGGATGCTTATTCAGGCTACAATCAGATTTGGATGGCACCCGAAGATGAGGAAAAGACCACCTTCATCACCGACCGAGGTATCTATTGCTACCAAGTCATGCCTTTTGGTTTGAAAAATGCAGGCACAACCTACCAAAGACTGGTCAATAAGGTTTTTAAGGAACAAATCGATCAAAACATGGAGGTGTATGTTGATGACATGTTGGTTAAGAGTAGAGAGGCATCCCAGCATATTGAAGATCTCACAGAAGCTTCGCAACACTCTGGAGGTATCAGATGAAGCTTAACCCAACTAAATATGCTTTCGGAGTTAACTCCGAAAAGTTCTTAGGCTTCATAGTCTCCCAACGAGGCATCGAAGCAAACCCATAGAAAATCCGAGCCCTGCAGCAAATGGCACCTCCAAGGTCGATTAAAGAGGTGTAGCGCCTCACGAAGGATAACAGCTCTCAATCGTTTTGTCACTCGGTCAGCTGAGAGATGTTTACCTTTCTTTAAAGTGCTCCGATCGGCCAAGAATTTTTAATGGACCTCGGACTGTCAGATATCTTTTGAAGATCTCAAGAAATACCTTGGCTCACCACCTCTTCTTAGCAGTCCAAAGCTAGGAGAAAGGTTGTATCTATATCTGGCAATCTCTAAGGGCGTTGTTGGTTCCGTGCTGGTCAGAGAGGAAAACAAAACTCAGATACCAATCTATTATGTTAGTAAATTGCTCTGGGACGCCGAGACGAGGTATACCCAATTTGAGAAGATGGTGTTGGCTTTAATAGCATCGGTCCAAAAGTTGTGGCCATATTTCTAAGCACACATTGTGATAGTCTTAATCGACAAACCTATCAAGTCGGTTATCCATCGTCCGGAGGCGTCTGGAAGGATGACCAAGTGAGCTGTTGAATTAAGCGAGCACGATATCTAGTATCAGCCTCGCCCAGCCATCAAAGCATAGGTCATGGTGGATTTTCTTCTTAAGTGCACCATACCTGAAGATGGTTCCACTCCGAACACCCCCGAACAAAAAGGCCCAGTGCTCTGTGGCTGCTCCATGCTGACAGGTCCTTCAGTGCAAGCGGTTCTGGTGCTAGTTTGGTCCTCACTAGCTCGGAGGGGACAACCTTCGAGTATGGGTCTATTTCTCATTCCCAGCCTCCAACAACAAGGCAGAATATGAAGCTCTACTTGCTGGACTTCGCATTGCTCGCGAGCTCAAAGTTGAAAAGCTGAACACCTACATCGACTCCCAATTAGTGGTTAGCCATGTGTAGGGGGAATTCGAGGCTCGGAAGCCGAATATGATTCGGTATCTTCAAAAGGTGCACGATTTATCCTCCTGCTTTACTGAGTTTAAGGTTATTCAGATCCCAAGGGCTGAGAATGCATGTGCCAACCTCTTATCCCGCTTGACAACCACGGACTCGATGGGTCTCGAGCGGAAAATTCACTTGGAGGTCTTGGAAAAGTCCAGCATGATGATGCTGGTCAAGTAATGCAAATTGATGCTGAACCGTCCTGGTTAGACTCGATACTCAAGTATCTCAAAGAAGGGTTGTTCCCTACTAATAAAAAGAAAGTAAGGAAACTAGGATGCAATCATCTCATTATGTCCTACTTGATGATCGGCTATACAAACGATCCTTTTCTATGTCGTTACTTAAGTTCCTTCGCCCGTCAAGGCTGATTATGCCCTTCAAGAGGTTCACGAAGGCATCTGTGGTAATCACCTTGGTGGCTGAGCTTTGTGCTACAAAGTGCTGCGCCAGGGGTATTATTGGCCCACCATGCAAAGGGATGCTGACGACCTTGTCTGAGCTTGCGACTCATGCCAACGACACTCAAGTTCAGAGGCTCCCCTCTGCCCACTTAACACCTATATCATCCGTCTGGCCTTTTGCTAAGTGGGGAATGACATTTTTGGTCCTTTTTCCCTTGCTATAGGACAGAGAAAGTTTCTATTTGTAGCGATCGACTATTTTACCAAGTGGGTCGAGACCGAGGCAGTCGCTCAGATCACTGAGGCTCGGGCTAGGGACTTTGTATAGAGATCCATCATTTATCGGTTTGGCCTTTCGTATACCATCATCACCGACAACGGCAGATAGTTTAACAATCCTAAATTTTGAAAATTCTATGAGGATCACAACATCTGCCATCGTCTCAACTCGGTTGGACATCCTTAGGCCAATGGGAAGGCCAAAAGTAACTAATCGAACCCTTCTGCAAGGAATTAAAGCCTGGCTCAACAAAGTGCGAGGCAGATGGACAAAGAGCTTCATCATGTGCTATGGGCTTATCGAACCATTGAGAGGATTCCCACAGGCAAGACTCCATTCATAATGGCTTTCGGCATGGAAGCTGTCATCCTTGTGGAGATCAGGCTCCATCCCCTCGGGTGGAAAGTTACTCAGAGGAGTCCAATGACGAGTGGCTCCAAACCAATCTCGACTTGATATAAGAGATAGAGAGAAAGCCCGGATTTGAATGGCATCCTACCAACAGAGAGTAGCTCGTTACCATTCTTCCAGAGTTAAGGGAAAATCCTTCCTCCCTAGCGATCTTGTGCTTCGGAAAGCATCTGTTTCCAAGCCGTTGGAGCAGGAAAAGCTGTCTCCAATTGGGAAAGCCCCTATCGAGTCATCGAGGTAATCAGGTACGACACTTACAAACTCCAGGATCTAGATGAAAACTCTATCCCCAGGACATGGAGCTCGGATAATCTTCATGCATATCACCAGTAAAGTATGCCTCCACAAACTTATTCTGTTTACAACAACAAAATTTCATTTTTAATCAGCAATGTTCTTGTCCCAATCATTTTTCCAAAGACTGTAATGAGAAGCAGGTCTTGCTCAATTTCCTTTCAAGCCTCGGCAGGGCCGAGCGGTTTCTCGTACCTTGGCAGCGCCAAGTAAAATATAATCTCTTCAAGCCTTGGCAGGGCCGAGCGGTTTCTTCGTACCTTAGCAGCGCCAAGTAAAATATAATCTCTTCAAGCCTCGGCAGGGCCGAGCAGTTTCTCCATACCTTGGCAGTGCCAAGTAAAATATAATCTCTTCAAGCCTCGGCAGGGCCGAGCGGTTTATCCATACCTTAGTAGCGCCAAGTAAATATAATATCTTCAAGCCTGGCAGGGCCGAGCGGTTTTCTGTACCTTGGCAGCACCAAGTAAAATATAATCTCTTCAACCTCAGCACGACCGAGTGATTCTTTCAAGCCTCGACAAGGTTACAACATTTTATTGTGCTTCGACCAATTCAAGCAATTTGTTTCTTGCCTCACCAAAGTAAGGTAAGACTTATCTCGTCTTTTGGCATGACGAGCTCATATTGAGAATTGGCAGGGTCGCCCCGACCTCCTTCTAACCTAAGTCGAGGCAAATACCCTCTCCGCAAAATACTAATTAAAGCTAAATCATCAAAACGCCAGGCGAGGCAAAGTGCCTAAGACGTTACTAACGTTATGAGCAAGCGCTGCCACTTGAAAGGCAAGACCCGGGGACATTAAGTGTTCGTTCCCCTTTCTTATAGCAGGAGAGATACCTTGCTGGGTATTCCTGTGGTTCGAAAGTCTTGAGCTTTCGTCCCACACCCCGTTCGAATCAGAATATTCCAATGATTTTTGTATTGGGATGATGCAAATACGTGAACATATCAAGAGAATTGATATTCAATGGAAAAGAAACAAAACAGCAAGAGGAGAGAGGTGAAAAGAAAACACTTCTTTATTGCTTAGAAGACATTACAACCTCTTTGGAGGTATTACAAGTGCATTACAACACAGGAGATAAAAGAAAATAAATTGAAAAGCTTGGACAAACATGTCCGACCAACAACATGGCTTCCACTTTCGATCTAAGAAATCAAAAAATCTGACAACTCCGTCGAGTTCACTGAGTTGTTGGTCAACGTCACAAAACAAAGAAAGCGGCCCAGTACTGCTTATCTTCTTCCTCATTAGAAGCCGACTGACGGATCCTCGAATAGATGAATTGAGAGATCCAACATGGCACCCATTTAAGGGCTAAGAATGAAGGAACACCGCTGGATGCCAGGGCCCATTAAAAGATTGCATTTCCGATAGTCTCTAGGGCCCCATAGCAAGTGAAAGAAGCCATACAGGGGGCACTTACGTGCGCTCCCCGTATATGACCCCTGTATCCCTTCCTTTGCGCTCTCTGTATGATCCCCGTGATTCCTCCTTTGAGGATTGCTTGCTCTTCAACAACTCCCTCATCGCCCCAATCATCAAAGTTAGGCCAAATCTTGAAAGAGAAGTCTGGCCTCACCACTCTCAATCTCAACAAGAGGGAGGCCATGAAAGTTTCTTCCTATTCACGAAGCAAGAGAGTTTTTTTTGGGTGTGCTTAGGCACCTTCTGCTCTCCCCCATTTTATAGGCACTAAACTGAAGACAACCATTAATGAGAGAAGAATTCGGAACTCGGGACACCACAATTGCACCGCATCAAAGCCATGTGGCGTGCCAGGGTAGAACTCGGTGCATCTTGAGATGCGTGGGGTACGTATCCCATACCATGATAGAAGGAGAAAGATCTCTTTCGATCTCGAATCAAGAGTCTTAAATATCAAGAACCGCCTGCAAATCTTTGGGATATGAATAAGCCCGGGAAATCCTTCGTTGAAAATGATGCGGTCCAATAGCGATCGAATACTTGGCATATATGAAAAGCGAACTCATATCGGAAAAGACAAGGCATTAAAAGTGAGATAAATGCCCTGAAAAGAAATAAGATATACTTCGGCAAACCCAAGCCACTTTATGTGCTTTGGCCAAGTCAAATAACTCTCTCTATTTTAAAAAATCGAACTATTTCCTCTATCTCGGCAAAGCGAGCCATTCTTCTTGCCTCGATAAAGCCGAGCTATCTTCATGTACTTTGGCCAGACCGAGGTATTCTTATGCCTTGGCAGAGCCGGGCTATTCATGTCCTCGGCAAATTCGATCGGATTGATCCTAATGAGGCCAAGCAACTTCTTCGATTTGATAAAGTCATTTAAAGATTTTTTGAGCAATAACGGAGCTGGACTATTCATTTGGCCTTGCAGTAAGCCAAGCTTTAGCAGGGCGTGGACAAGCCAAAATCCATTCAATACGAAAAACCAAAATGGTGAAACACATAGAGAAAAACAGAACGATTCATTCATGTCATAATGTGTCCATGTTACAAAAATGAAGCAAAAATATGGAAAGATGGATCTCTAAGTTCTGTTTTCATGATCGAAGGCAATCCCAGCAATGTCAGCAGCACGCTGATCTGGTGACCCTCTCCACTGCTAGGCCCTAAGGACGGGTCCTCTTTGGAAATGTTTGTGAAACCCCGGCTTCCTCAACGTGGGCCTCGAGGTCTCTGTTTCCCTGATAATTTCTATAGGAGCCTATGTTGGATCTCCTTCTGGGACCACTTCAAAATCAATGCTGGGGGCATCTTCATCATCATCACCATTATCAGATGGAGAGGTCGCCGCCAATGCTTTGGATGCTAGTGATGGAAAATAATACCCCTCATCCTCAAAAAATGAGAGGTTAATGTCCGGGTACTCTTGAATTACCATTGCCCGAACATCGCTTGCCCTAACTCTGTACGCCTCCTTTGAAAATTGAATCCACGATGAGCGAATTCTTCGAGCTCTTATATTTTTCGATCGCCAGGGCGATCTCATTTTCTACCTGACTGTCCGTTCTCGCTCAGAGCACTTCTTCTGGCTCAAGGACAAATCCCTAGTTAGCGTCGTTATTTGATCAACCGATTCGCCCTTGATTTTATCCAGCTAGAGAAGGAGAATGACAAATGGTCAGGTTGACTTTAACTATGGGAAAGAGATGAACCAATGTAAAAACAGTAAGAGGGCATACCTCTTCGGTGTGGCTAGCAGCCTCGGCTTTTGCTTTCTTGGCTCTTTTCCGAGCCTTATCCCTCTCTTTTCTGCATTTACTCATGTCCCTCCAGCGTGTTCAAGATTCATCTGGTCCCTGGAGCCATCAGATCGCGCTTGGCGCAATTCGGCCATAAGGTCGGAAATCTGTCTTTGGTAGGACTCGAGCTGAGCTTCAAAACAGGACTTTCTTTAACGACCCTGTTATTAAGGAAGTCGACTTCCTTTTGGGCCTCTTCTGGAATCTCGACAGTTCTGATTGAGCTCCATCGGCCAGTCTACGAGCCTCTCAAGCTCGGCCACCTCCGCTGAAGTTGTCATGCCTTGGATCGGGCATCCTCACCCAATCGCTTGACTTCATCAAGTTAGCTTGCGCTTTCGCCAACTCTTCTGAACATTGATTGGCCGATCTTGTTTTGGCACGGAGTGCCTCAACCTCATGTGAGATCTGTCTGTTGCATTCTTGGACCGAGAATAGATGCCTAAAAAGTGCCCTCTAGAGAAGAATCACCTGCAACCGAGCTAAACGGTTAGATTTGAAAAACTGCACAGAGCATTTGAGGAAGCATAGAAGGAAAGAGAACTCACCCGAATGCAGGAAATATTTATATCCCTTAGGATGTACGAGTTAGGGACTAATGCACAGTCTTCCAAGCCAGAGGGCAACTCAAATCCCTCAATCAAAATGAAAATTTTCTGACGACCGCCTTCTCCCCCTTCGGGGTAAGCGGCTTGCCCCTCCTTGTAAAAAACACTAAAAAAGTTGTCGCAAGCTAAACGGTTAAGAAAACTACTAAGCCGACTTATCTCTTCTTCATCGCTTGCCGATATCCCCAAGGCCCTGGCTCTCCCATCCTCATCGGGGGACCCCCTGCTCCACCCGGTGAGCCTCTTCTTTCCCTTCTTCCTCTTCAATCCCATAGGAGGAGGGTTCGCTGGAGGTGGAGCAAGACTCACTGCAAGTTTAGCCGCCCGGTCCTGAAGGATAATTCCCTCAGCTTTTGTTGACTCATGGAACCCTCCCCTTCAGGGGAAGGTGCATCGATAACCATAGGATAGAGAAATTCTCACTTGAAAATCCTCACTCGATGGCTCGGGTGGAGGGCCACGCTCCTGCTCCACCCGATCCACTACCTCTTCGGCCTCATCACCAGCTGTTGGCCCAGCGAATTCCAGCGCTAGGGGGGGAGTTGGGGTTGGCTTCCTTATGATGTCACCCCTCGGTGGGCTCGAAGGTTGGGGCTCGGTCATTTCTTGTGAATGGCTCAGTAAAGCCAGCTGCAGTATGGAGGGAGAAGAGGATGGCCTCCACTCAGACCTGGCCCTCTTCTCCCTTACAGGGGCTGATGATACAGTACAACATCGCTTGGTGCTTCTCTTTCCGCTCGAATCACCATAATTGATTGTGAGTGCTCCTCTTATCTGAGCCCCAAACTCAGATCTGATCCCTGCAAATCATGGAATGATCAATTACGTCTCTGCAAAGACATCTAGACATAAGGAAGGAGGTGTCATACTTACTTAAAGGATCGACTTGACTTAGCCCGATATTATGGAGCTCCTCTTCGGTCAAAAGGGCATCCATGGGGACCACTTTATTGCCATAAAAACGTTGAAGTCTGCGTTCTCCACTTTTGATAGCATCGGATGTTGGTTTGGGTCTGTTGGAAGAAGCCCCCATTGATGAGGGAAGTCGAATGCATCATTCCATTGACCATAAAAAATCGCGACATCCATCCTTTAACAAAACTCAAAAACCTTTGAAAACTCTTAAAATTTTTTCGAGGCCCAATATAATGCCAAGAAGAATCTTTGAAAGATATGAGGCTATGACAAGCCGAAACAGGGGAACCGTCACCGTTGTCCCCATAAACGCACATAAGGAAATGAATCCATTGATATAACGCCAGCTGTTTGGCATATCATCGTTGGGCAGATACCATAATACTTCATTATATCACCCACCAATGGGTTAAGGGAAAAACGGCGTCTCATCTTAAAGCTTTCTTCATAGAAAGACACCTCTGACTCCAGTTGATCTGACATCCTCTGTTTGGGACCGAGGACTTGCATCCGAAGATCACTGGTAAACTAGTAGTCCCGATGGATCCTCACCAAATCTGCAGCCATCATCATCGAAGCCAAGTTGATGGGGCATCCCTTGTCTCCAAGATCAGCAAGGAAAACGTCGGCCATGTCTGACTCTAGGATAAGAATGTTCGATGGAAGAAGATGGGGAAAAGGCGCAACAGAAGGCAGCCCACCACCCACCTCTATTTAAATTGTTTCAACAAGACGATAATCCCCATGCATTGCCAGATCTTGGGCCTGCCATGCGCCATTCTGTCCATGGCTGGCAGCGAAAGGCGAGGGGTTTTCCTTCTCGTGCGATGAGAAGAAATGATGAAGCGGCGGCCTAGCATTTATGAGGGCCTCAAAATATGACTCCACCTTTGAATTTCTCTAATCAGATAAAGCCATCCAAAATTCTACTTCCTATGCCCGAACCTACGCTTCGGACTAGAAGTACGGGGCATGTGATGAGGGGTACAATCGTCATTGCACCAATCCTCGTGCATACGACAACAAGGATGATATCATTCTCGATTTTCTGGCCTGCCAGCTATCATGACTCGACGATGCTGAGGCATCCTATGCCTCGGTTAAACCGAGCTATCTATCTGCCTCGGTCTGACCGAATCACTCAAATGCCTCGATGGATCTGAACTATTCATATGCCTCGATAGAGCCAGGCTATTCACATTCCTCGGAAGGACTGAGGAACCCTTGAACCTCTGTGGAACCAAGCTATCCCCGCACCAGCCCAGACGCATTCACCACCAACGATCATGATGAGCCCTACATATAGCCCTTAACAACCTTGAGCGGGAAATCAGGCCCATAATATTAGAAGTGGCCTAGAGCTACAAAGTCATCGAATATTAAAGCATCAATTAGCTTCTCTAGCCATCGATTATCTAACTAACCAGATACTGATGTTACCGATTTCATAACAAACAAACTTGATTCGAATTCTGATTCGAATCTTGACAGTTTCGGACCTCCTGTGATACGTTAAAGGAATTAGGTGATCGCCTATCATCACATCTGCAACCTATAAATACCTTGGTCCTAAAGCTCTTTAGGTACACAAAAAAAAGTTTTTACATTCACACTCTTGCTGAAAACTCTATTAAAGCTCAAACAGAGCTCAGAGCTCTCGAGAGGCCATTTCTTGATGGATTCCTTTGCGAGAGCCTTCTCCTCACATCTACTTGTTGTGAATCTCTGCTGACTTGGGCGTCGAAAGGTCTTCCGCAAAGGGCCACCCCCGATACTCTATGTGTGAAGACTATCTTGCAGGTTCCATCCGGATGAGAGATCGGCATCCAGATCCGAAGTCAAACTGCATCCGAGTTGAAAAACAGATTTCCTCAGCAACAATATATATTTTGAAGCATGCTCACCCTTCTAGTTTTAAATAATGTTATCAGCAATTTCCTGCATCAATCAATAGTAATTTTGTGAAGAAAATATGTCCATTTATAATTGGTCCCAACTCATGCCAACATTAATGGTATGTGTTGCGTGCTCACCTAACTTCTACTGCTTACCGAACTCCTCCACTCCATCCTTCCTTATCGTCGTCATGATCATCATCAAAATTTTCAACCATATTATTCCTCCACTCCATCCTTCCTTATCGTCGTCATGATCATCATCAAATTCTTCAACTATATAATTAAAAGATTTATCAATGTGGTTCATGCTTATCAACATCACCATCATCGGAAGAGAGCTTCACCAAATGGGTCAGCCTGAAGGTCGAATTTCATATTGTTTAGAACCGATCATTGCAACCAAAGGAAAATCTTTGTACACTGCCTTTGATGCATATGGTTTGCATCGAGCGCGATGATTCATCAGCTTGCGGATCCGTACTATGGGATTCAACCGTAGATCCTGCATTACTTATGTGTGGATCTACATACGGACGAATTACCATGCTCGGTGCAGGCCATGCTGCATCGAGGCGATGTACAAAGACTTTTTCTTGCACCTAATCCTTTTGAAAGAGGTTAAGTTTTGCCTGAGCCCGGCTCATCTATGTCTTGGATGCATCAGTCCCACCGATAGCCAACTACGCGGTCCATTCATCACCAGTGTGGGTGCAGCTCGTGCTGCAAACGAATTGGATTAGCAAAGCCTAACGCAATCAGCTATTAAACAAGGTCCACATCGGAGGTTTTTATCAGAATGCGTCACCCATTTATTTTCCTTGGAAGAAGCCTAGTTGAGAATTAGACCTGGGTTAACTTGAACCATAAACATCAAATTCTCGTTCTGCAAGGGAAGAAAAGGAGGGCAACAATGACGCACGTATATTATTTGGAAGCTCCACCCAACTCTAGGTGGCCATCTGGCCTTCCATGCTTAAGAAGATTCTTAGGCACTGTACTTCGAAAGAAAAAAAAATTACATGTTCAAAGCAGTGTGCTTCACACCTCACGTAACCAATGCATGCAGAAATTAATAAATTAATGTTTATTTGACTTAATCACGTCCGACTCATTGCCAGCAAAATCTGCGCCGAAAATATTGGTTGAGTACTTTCCACAAATATGTATTTTTATCTCATAAGGAACTCTTATATATATATATATATATATATATATATATATATATATATATATATATATATGTATACACATATGTATACATACATATGTATACACATATGTATACATACATATGTATACACATATGTATACATACATATGTATATATATATATATATATATATATATATATATATATCCAAGCATGCCCACCCTTCTAGTTTTAAATAATGTTACCGGCAATTTCCTGCATCAATCAATAGTAATTTTGTGAAGAAAATCTGTCCATCTAGAATCGGTCCCAACTCGTGCCAATATTAATGGTGTGTGTCGCGTGCTCACCTAACTTCTACTGCTTACTGAACTCCTCCACTCCATCCTTCCTTATCGTCGTCATGATCATCATCAAAATTCTTCAACCATATTATTCCTCCACTGCATCCTTCCTTATCGTCGTCATGATCATCATCAAAATTCTTCAACCATATTATTAAAAATTTATCAATGTGGTTCAACATCACCGTCATCGGATGAGAGCTTCACCAATGGGCTTGCATCTATTCTACGTGGCTATTTATTTCTTACGATGGCTTTAACTAAGTTATAATTATACCATTTAAAAATTTAAGTAATATTAAAAAAAGAATCGGACACTTAACCAGGCTTAAAATTAATGTATATGGAACAATTAGCCTTATTTAAATAATTAAATAAAACAATAATGTACTATTGATGTAAAACATGTAGGTCAAGCTAGAAGTGAAATAAGATCAGAAAGGGTTAGAGAAAGTTGCACTTCTGCAAGTCGGTAAGTAAACCCTGAACCAGTCCCAGGGGTTGGTTGCCAATGCATACTTGCACCCAATGCTCCGTTCTATCTTTTCACCTGGCCTTAGAAGGATGAATTCGTCACAGAGAAGTCAATGGTTCTTAATTATCCTCCAAAAATGATGACTTGATCCGAGTCTTCAGGTTCTTCACGTCAGAAAGATAATCCCATCCTTCAAATATACTTACTTGAACCGTAGAAGCATCTCTAAGCATCACATCTCAATCTAATGCCAAGCACTATGGTATAAATATGGGTAGCTGAACCTAGATGGCCTAACACAAAAACAACAGTCCATAGGCTAAGAAGCATATATATCAACGATGTTGAGGAACATAGCTACGAGGTGGAGGGAGCTCGTGGCTTGGATAACTGGAAGGGCCTCTTGGCTCCCCTAGATATCGACCTCCGCCGCAACGTCCTCCTCTATGGCGAGATGGCAGAGGCAACCTACGATGCATTCATCACCGAGAAGAAGTCCCGATATGCCGGCGACAGTCGGTATGCCCCAAGGGACTTCTTCGACAAGGTGGCCACGTCGATGGGTCAGCCATCTTTGTATCGAGTGACAAAGTTTTTCTATGCGACTTCGAGCATCGACGTTCCCGACGCATTCTTAGTAAAGTCATTGTCGAGGGAGGCATGGAGCAAGGAGTCAAACTGGATGGGATACGTTGCGGTGGCCACCGACGAGGGGAAGAAGGTGCTGGGGAGGAGGGACGTGGTGGTGACTTGGAGGGGAACGATGCAGGCATTGGAGTGGATCAAAGATCTGGACTTTACCTTGGTCTCGGCTTCGGGGATAATCGGCAAGGAACATTCAGGTAATCCAAAGGTGCACAGAGGCTCGTTGTCAATCTACACCTCCGATGATCCCGAGTCACCGTATAACAAGGATAGTGCGAGGAACCAGGTAAATTTTTTTTTTTTCTCTGCTCCAGTTGTCCGCGTTAAATTGAGCCATTACTCCATGTGCGTACCAAAATTCTGAATCTTGTCTTGCGTAACCAACAATATTTTAAGCCCTGATATAAGCTTGATTGCAGTACCCATCATAGCACAAATATAAATCATGGGAGTATCAGCAAAATCCAATGGCCTTCGTGAATCACGCTTTACAGCAACGATTGCAACCGTATGAACTAGATTTTTGGAGTGATCAGATTGGAAACGAAAAAAATGGAATCTAGCAAGATGACCACAAATTAATTAACTTTGATCCGAGTGCCCGCTGCAACGTGACCAGAATGAATCGTTTAGCTAACGAGATTACAAGAATTAGGTAAAAATTACACATGCTATAGACCAGTAATTTTTTAAAGTGCTGTAAATCATCTTATAAAAGATAAGATGAAAACGCCGAGTGCAAAATCCAACTCGCCTTTTGGTATAAAAATGAAATGCTCATGACCAACCAGAGATTGCGTTTGGCATGACAATGCTCACGAGTCCTGACCAACCAGAGTTGGAAACCAACGTTACACCCTCTTAATTACATGCATTGTGGGGTGGATAGGGGATCGAGTAGTGGCTTTTTATTCTATAGTTTACAAGTATAATAAAAAACTAACGCTTTTAATTATTCATTTGATTCAAGTTATTAAGATAATAGATTTTAAAATAATACAACCAGAACTGAGATCTTGATCACTAGAAATAACCTCCAATAATTTTATCGATCGGCTAAACTAATTAACATCCACCTATATTTTACCTATATTATTTGTGTTGGTGTAACAGCCAAGTATGAAATTTTTTTGTTTCAAAGCTTGATGCAAGTATATAATTCTCAATAATATTTGTAAACATATCATGTTTCACACCACTAGGAACCCAAATCATGAACCACATGATCTATGGATGATATTAGGAACCAGTCACATTTCATGTCATGCTCTCCCCTACATGTCATGTCCTGTACAACAGCTTACTTTCGATGGCTGCACGGAATGTGAACTCCGTGTCACGAAGTAAAAACGAGCTAAATTCTTATCTTGAAAGCAAACTTTAGGACATCGCCTATTTGCCCGGATCAAAAAAGGAACGAAGAAAGCAGGGGAATCCTTTTGCTAATCAGAGGCATATTTATACGCTCCTCATTTACGTAGGTCCAAATACAATTTGCAGGTCCTGAGCGAGATCCGAAGACTAATGGACGAATACCAGGACGAGGAGACCAGCATCACCATAACCGGTCACAGTCTGGGCGGTGCGCTCTCCACTCTCAATGCCGCGGATATCGCCTCCAATGGCTTGAACAAATCCAAAGCTCGCCCGAACGAGAACTCCCCGGTCACAGCCTTTGTCTTCGCCAGCCCCCGGGTTGGAGACTCCGACTTCCAAAAGGCCTTCTCCAATATCCCAGGGCTGAGACTTCTCCGAATCAGCAACTTTCGCGACCCAGTCCCAAACTATCCGCTGCCAGGGCTGGGCTACGTTGACGTTGGCGTCGAGCTACCAATAAACACTCTAAAATCCCAATACTTGAAGAGCCCTGGAAACTTAACTTCATCGCACAACTTGGAGGTGTATCTCCATGGGGTCGCAGGAACAAATGGGGCCAACGGAGCGTTCAAGTTGGAGGTTGATCGCGACGTGGCTTTGGTGAACAAGGAGATTGATGTAGTCAAGGATGAGTACCGGGTTCCAGCTTCGTGGTGGGTGGAGAAGAACAAGGGCATGATGAAGGGCGCCGATGGGCATTGGACGTTGATGGACCATGAGGACGACAGCGTGCGCGATAATTAGGACTCCTTCAAGCCCAAGGGTGATACCGATAAGTTATTGCTTGGATTTCAGTTGCAGTAGGTTTGTTTGTTAGAATAAATCCCTAATTATTACTATGTTAGTTGCTTAGTTTGATGAGTTTTTTGTTACTTGTACCATGATGCTTTAGTTGAGCATTAGTTGGCCTGCTATTTCTCTTTTCTGGTAGAATGCTTTGTAAAGGCTATTTTAAGCCGAGTTCAACCGTTGAATAAGTGAAGTCATTCCCAAATTGTTTAGTGTTCTTGACTTGCAGTTCCTTGTGTGTGATCAAATTCCTTATAATTTGGTATCAGAGCCAGCCGACTGAGGCTTGAAAAAAAGGAAAGCGGCATTCTTTCGAGTAATTTTCAAACATCAAACACAGAAGAGAGAAAAGATAGGATGAGTTAAGAGAAGAATTTCGTGCAACCTGCCAAACCATGCTTTGATGGTCATTATGACCATTGGAGCATGCTTATGAAAAACCTCTTGCGATCCAAGGATTACTGGAGTTTAGTTGAAACTAGTTATGAAGAACCAGAGGTAGGAGCAGTGTTATTTGAGGCGCAGCAAAAGCAATTGGAGGATTTGGTGGTCAAGGATCTCAAAGTGAAGAATTACCTGTTCCAAGCAATTGACAGGATAATTCTTGAGCAAATCCTGGAGAAACACACCTCGAAGCAGATATGGGATTCGATGAAAAAAAAATTCGAGGGGAATGGTAGGGTTAAGTTCTCGGCTCATCAAGCACTGAGGAGAGATTTTGAAATTCTGGAGATGAAGGTAAGTGAAACTATTACTGAATATTTTGCTCGTGTCATGAGTGTAGCAAATAAAATGAGGAGTAATGGAGAGCAGATGAGGGATGTCACTATTGTGGAAAAGATTCTTAGGACTTTGACCGAGAAATTCAACTATGTTGTTGTCTTGATCGAAGAATCTAAGGACATCGATGCACTCACAATTGATGAACTACAAAGTTCACTCATTGTGCATGAACAGAAGTTCCACAGGAGCAATGGAGAGGAGCAGGCATTGAAGGTGACTGTGGATGGAAAAAATGAAGGAAGAGGTGGAGGCAGAGGTGGAGGCAGAGGTGGTTATAGAGGCAAGGGTAGAGGTAGAGGTCGACAAGCTTTCAATAAGGCTATTGTTGAATGCTACAATTGCCATAAGCTTGCTTTTTCAGAATGAGTGTCCGACTTGGGTGAAGGAGGCCAACTATGCTGAATTAAATGAACACGAAGAGATGCTCTTGATGTTATATGTCGAGATGAATCAGGCAGAACGAGAAGATATTTGGTTCCTTGATTCAGGCTGCTCAGATCATATGACTGGTAACAAGGTTGCATTTTGTGAGTTAAATGAGACTTTCGGCAAATGGTGAACTCGGGAAATAATACCAAAATGAGAGTGCTTGGGAATTAGGAAGGGTGAGAGTGCACATCAATGGTAGTAACCATCTGATAACAGATGTCTTCTACGACCCAGAGCTGAAGAATAATCTCCTAAGCATTGGACAGCTTCAAGAGCGTGGTCTTGCAATATTTCTGATTCAATCAGGAAAGTGTCACATATATCATCCAGAGAGAGGGCTTATTATTCAGTCCGAGATGACAGCCAACAGAATGTTCATATTGTTGGTCAAATTCCAGTCCAAGAAAGAGGAGGATACCTGCTTTCACACAACTATCTCAGATCTAGCTCACCTTTGGCACTGCAGGTATGGACACTTAAGCTATAAAGGCTTAAGAACACTACAGTTTAAGAAGATGGTTCATGGTCTTCCACAACTCCCCACATCAACTGTGACTTGCACTGACTGCATGGTGGGAAAACAGCATAGAAATCCTATTCCCAAGAAGAGCACATGGAGAGCCACACAGAAGTTGCAGTTGATACACGCAGACATTTGCAGTCCAATCTCTCCAATGTGGAACAGCAAGAAAGGGTACTCACTGTGCTTCATAGATGATTTCAGTAGGAAGCATAGATTTATTTCTTGAGTGAGAAGTCTGAAGCATTCAACATGTTTAACTGTTTTAAGAAGCTTGTTGAGAATGAAACTGGTTTGTCCATTAAATGCCTACGTACTGATAGAGGTGGGGAATTTAATTCTGAAGATTTTAATGAGTTTTGCAAGCAGCATGGTGTTAAGAGACAGTTAATAGCAGCATACACTCCACAGCAAAATGGAGTGGCAGAACGCAAAAATCGGACAGTGATGAATATGGTGAGGAGTATGTTGTCTGGGAAGAAGATGTCGAAGAACTTTTGGCCCGAGGCTATTAACTAGACAATTTATGTACTAAACAGGAGTCCACATTAGCAGTAAAAGATGCCACACCACAGGAAGCATGGAGCGGGGTAAAACCTATAGTGGAGCATTTCAGGGTCTTTGAATGCATCTCACATGTTCATATCCCTGATGCAAGGAGGACAAAGTTGGCCAGTAAGAGTTTTGTGTGTGTTCTTTTGGGTGTCAGTGAAGAATCAAAGGCATATCGACTATATGATCCTATATCAAAGAGGGTTATAGTAAGTCAAGATGTCATTTTTGAAGAGGAGAAGCAATGGGACTGGGATAAGAGTTTTAAAGAGCAAATTTTGGCGGACCTAGAATGGGGAGATGATGAGGGCTATGCTGATTTGGTTGAAGATAATGTTGATAACAGTGAAGGAGGCAGCAATGAAAATATGGGAATGGTGAATGATGAGCTGAATTCAGTCTCTCCAAGCACATCAACATAAGCTAATTTAAATGAAGGAGAAAGAGTCCGACGTGCTCCAGCTTATTTGAATGATTATGTCACTGGTGAGGAACTTTTAGAGGAAGAGATTGAGGTTAACATGGCTCAAATCATGTCTGCAGATCCATCAAATTTTGAAGAGGCTGAGAAGAGTTCTAAATGGAGGTTGGTAATGAATGCTGAGATGAAGGCAATTGAGAGAAATGAGACATGGAAACTAACTGAGTTGCCTGCAGGTGCCAAGAAAATTGGGGTAAAGTGGATTTATAAGACAAAATTCAATGAACTTGGACAGGTGGACAAATACAAAGCAAGGTTGGTGGCCAAGGGTTATTCACAGTAGCAAGGAGTGGACTACACTGAAGTCTATGCTCCAGTGGCAAGGATGGATACAGTTCGCATGATAATTGCTTTGGCAGCTCAAAGAGGATGGAAGATTTTTCAACTCGATGTGAAGTCATCCTTCTTTCATGGAGAATTAAGTAAAGATGTCTATGCAGATTGTAACGATCCGGGCCCTGGGCCCACAGCACCCACAGACCCATTCCATTACAAGAAAGCAAAACGACAAGGCCCACACCAACTTACACTACCACAGTCGAAAAGGGATCCAATTGGTACTTGTCCATCTTCCTTAACTGGTTATAAACCATATAACCAACTCTCAATTTTTTAATATGGGACTATTGAGATGGGCATCACAATCTACCTCTCTTACTGAGGCGACGTCCTCGTTGCCAGGGGCACATGATCATAACCACCAGGCACTCCTATTCTCATGGATGTAGCACTTTGCCTATGTGAGACTTAGCTCCCTGCACTTTCGGCTGGTGCGCAGCTCTGATACCATATTGCAACGACCCAAGCCCTGAGCCCGTAGCACCCACGGATCTGTTCCGTTACAAGAAAGCAAGATGGACAAGGCCCACACCAACTTGGGCCACCATAGCCCAAAAGGGATCCAATTAGTACTTGTCCATCTTTTTAACTGGTTATAAACCATATAACCAACTCCCAATTTTTTGATATGGGACTATTGGGAGGGCATCACAATCTACCTCCCTTATAGAGGCAATGTCCTCATCGTCAGGGGCACATGATCATAACCACCAGGTTCTAAGTTACACAGTGATGAAGGAGGAGTCAAAGTTGACGAGACAAATTTTAGGCAAATAGTGGGCAGCCTCATACCTCACCACCACTAGACCTGATATGATGTTCACAGTGAGTTTAATTAGTCGTTACATGTCCAAGCCTACAGAGCTACATTTGCAAGTTGCTAAAAGAGCTCTCAGATACTTGAAAGGGATAGTGAACTATGGGATACACTACAAGAAGGGTGGAGCTGAAGAGTTTTTTGCATTCACGGACAGTGATTACGCCGAAGATGTTGAGGACAGGAGAAGCACCTATGGATATGTATTTTTGATGAATTCAGGAGCTGTATCTTGGTCTTCAAGGAAACAACCATTGGTCACACTATCAACCACTGAGGCTTAATTTGTGGTAGCTGCAGCCTGTGCTTGTCAGGCTATTTGGATGAGGAGAATACTAGAGAAGTTGGGGCATCTATAGGAAGGTAGCACCACAATAATGTGTGACAGCAGCTCAGCTATTAAACTCTCCAAAAATCCAGTTATGCATGGCAGAAGCAAGCACATAGATGTGCGATTCCATTTTCTTCGAGATTTGGTTAAAGATGGCATTATTGAGCTGGTCTTTTGCAGCACGAAGGATCAACTAGCTGATGTGATGACTAAGCCTCTGAAGTTGGAAGATTTTCTGAGATTGCAAGAGTTGCTGAGAGTGTATGAAATACCTGATAAATTAAGTACTTGAAATGCTTAGTTTAAGGAAGGGAATGATAAGTTATTGCTTATTTTAAGGATTTCAGTTGCAGTAGGTTTGTTTGTTAGAATAAATCCCTAATTGTTAGGATGTTAGTTGCTTAGTTTGACGAGTTCTTTGTTACTTGTACCATGATGCTTTAGTTGTGCATTAGTGGGGCTGCTATTTCTCTTTTCTGTTAGGATGCCCTGTAAAGGCTATTTTAAGCCGAGTTTAACTGTTGAATAAGTGAAGTCATTCCCAAATTGTTTAGTATTCTTGATCTGCAGTTCCTTGTGTGTGATCAAATTCCTTACAAATACATGTATGATTCCATTAACCAAGATGTTGAAAAGAGAGAATAAACAAGTTAATGATTTCACAAAGTTGCAAAAGAATAAGTTCGATCTCTTAATCAGGTCGAAGTCTGAATTCTGCTAAAAGTAGATTACCTAGTGCATCTGATAGCAAGTTGCATTTCAGTCATGGTTGGAATATGGACTCTATTAATTTTTCTGTCCTATCTAGAGGTATAATTGTTGTATGGAGAAAAGGAATTGGTATAGATTTTTTCTTAAAAAAATCTAACCAATGCGTCTACTGCATTAATTATAGAGATAGATGTCTATCCTTCAGGCTCTTACTGCTATTTATGCTAGTACTAATGGGTTGACCCAAAGATAATTATGGGTTGAGATTCAAGGGGCTTTTCGTCTCTGATTTTTGGATTTTGATTGTACTCAAAGGAAAAGAGTCAGGGTGGCCTCAGATTCACTGATTTTTTGGAAATCTAACAAGTTCAAAAACTTTATGAAGGATAATACTAAGGTTGATTTGGATTTTTTTTTAAAATCTAGCTTCCTATGGTGCAACAATAGAAGCAGAGGACCTAGAATCTGGAAGAGGCTTGATGGGGTTTTGATACAAAATTATAATCCTATGTATGGTTTGACCATTTCTTGATAAAAAATTAGACAATTACCCCGCATAAGCTTTGACCATTGCCCATTAATGCTAAGTGTGTTGGGCATGATGTGGTACTATCAAGGTCAGGGGGGCTAATTTGTATTGGCTGGGTGTGGGTCTAAGGGTTAAGATTAAATCAAGTCATGGGTGTACACGGGCTTGGGGATTAGTTTAATCTCATTGGGTTAGTTCATGGAAGTTTTTGTTGAGTCTGGGCTTGACCCATTAGTGGATGTATTTAAATCCTAGTCGCTAGGGTTTGGATGTGAACAGTCTTTTCTCAGCTCCTTCACTCTTTCCTCACATGGCTCAACGGTTGATAAAATCCAAAGAGCAAAGGGGTTGCGGTGGGATTTGAACCCGAGATCAAGGGGTTTGAAGACAAGCACATTACCACTACACCAATCTAATTATTGGCAACAAAGGATGAAAGCTCAGGATACTTCTCTAGCAAGGTTAATCCTACTGCCATTCATCGAGCACTAAACCCCAACAATTGGTGAGCCTGGTTCAGGAAAAAGTTGGTTGGATATCTTCAAGGGCTGAAAAAATTTCAGCAAGGCCTCATCAGGGTACTCTCTATTTTTTAAATATTTTGTGCTATTTTTGGTTGAGATTTGGCCATGGGTAGTAGCATAAAATTAGATTTTGAGAAGTTTGATGGGAAGAAAAGTTGGAAAAGGACAGGTTCTTAGATTAGAGGAAAGGCCAGAGATTCATCTTATTCAGGTGTTGGAGGAGAAAACCCGAAGGAACTCTGGTCGAAGTTGCAAGCCCTCTATATGGGAAAGAATATGTGCAATAAATTGATGTTAAAGAAGCGCCTCTATAACCTTCGGATGTTAGAAGGTGGAGATATGTTGGGCGTGTTCGACCAGGTGAGCAATGAATTACTGAATGTCGGGATAAGATGAAGGAGAAAGATAAGTCACTTTAGCTATTGTGTTCGCTACCCACATCACATGACTCATTGGTCACGCCGCTGCTCTACGGAAAGGAGACATTGTTCTATGAAGATATAGTCTCGGTGCTTCAGACGAATGAGCAGAGGAGAAGATGATAAAGGATGCTATTCCCCAAGAGGATCTATTAGTTGAGGGAAGGGTCAGGCAGAGGCAGGGACAGGAGTAGGCCTAGGAGACGATTATAGTCCAGGAAGGTTAAGTGCTACAAATATGGTGAGGTAGGACATTTTAAAAGGGATTGTCCTAAGTAGAAAAAGGAAGAAAAGGGAGGATCTGAATCTATGAGTACAGTTGCAGGACAGAAGGTGAAGGATGATCTCTTGATAGTATCAGATGGTCACAGTCACAGCACAGAGATATGGACCTTGGATTCAGCTTGTTCTCATCATTAAACTCCCAACCGGTCGTGGTTCAGCACTTACATAGAGGTTGATGAGGGGTGTGTGACTCTTGGAGATGATTACCCTTGCAAGGTGGTAGGGATTAGCATAGTGAGGGTAGGGATGTTTGATGACATGGTATGCATACTTATTAGCATGAAGCATATCCTAGAACTCAAGAAGAATATGGCGTCACTGTGTACCTGGAGCAGAAAGGATACAGCTTCAGCAGTCATGCCAGGAGTGGAGTTTTGAGCATCTCCAATGGAGCTATAATAGTGATGAGAGAGGAGGCTGGAGAACAACCTATACAGGTTAGAGGGCTATGTGGTGACCAGGAAATCTGAGGCAGCAACTGTGGATAGGATCCTGGGATGTGTATAGGTTGTGGCATTACCATCTAGGCCACATGGGAGATAGGAGGATAAAAGAACTAAGAAAGAGAGGACTACTTCTGGACCTGAATGGTGGAGTCATGAAGATCTGTGAGCCATGTCAAATGGGGAAGTAGATGAGAATGCAGTTCTTGGTCAGCACAGTTAGGAGTGCAGAACCCTGGAGCTAGTACATATGGATGTCTGGGGACTAGCTCCTGTTTCTGCAAGGAATGAGGCCAGATACATCTTTATCCTGATAGATAATTTCTTAGGGAAGCAGTGGATCTAATTCATGAAGGAGAAATCAGAGATCTTCACTAAGTTCAGAATCTGGAAGGCTAAGGTGGAGAAGGAGCAGGGTAGGAGTGTAGTGTCTGAGGTCAGACAATGGCAAAGAATATACCAGCAGGGAGTTCTAGAGATTTCGTGAGGAGTGGGGCATCAAAAGGCACTTCTCGGTGATGAAAACTTCTCAATAGGAAGGGGTGGCTGAGAGGATGAATAGAACACTGTTGAAAAAAACAAGGTGCTTAAGGCTACAGGCAGGGCTTTCAAAGATGTTCTGGGTTGACGCAGTAGATGTAGCCAGTTACTTGGTCAATCGGTCACTGCACACCAGGTTGGATGGAGGCATTCTAGAGGAGATATGGTCTGAAGGAAAGAGAAGCATGAACCATCTGAGGGTGTTTGGATGCATGGCATATGTGCATGTTGGTGCTAGGGAGCGGAGTAAGTTGGACGCTAAGTCTAAGAAGATGGTGTTCTAGGCTACCCGCATGAAATCAAGGGGTATCGGCTATAGGACCCCTTGGAGAAGAAGGTTAACATCAGCAGAGATGTGACCTTTGATAAGAGCTGATCCTTCGGAGAAAAGATGGTACAGATGCACAGCAGGATTGCAGGAGGTTAAACACGGTAACACTAGTCAGATGACTTTCTACACAGTCGTGCCATTTGCTAGTAGACTAGGAGGATTTGAGATTCAGGTGGAGAGGACTGACAGAGAGGTCAAAAGCCAGAAAGTTCAGCAGGATGTAGCTGAGCAGAGGACTCAGGAGGATGCAGCTGGACAGAGGGCCGATACTGGGATCGCACTGCACATGACCAGAAGGAACGTGCAACCACTAGTTTGATAAGACTTTGAGGATTCGATGTCATATGACAGCGAATGAAGACCATTACACCTATCAGGAGGCTATAGAGAGCCAGAACAGTCAGGACAGAGATAGGTGGGTCCAAGCTATGGTAGGAGATGCAGTCTATGGCAGAGAAGATGCAGTCTCTCCATAGGACTAGCACATGGTAGGTTGTCCAGTTTTCACAAGGAAAGAAATCCATTAGTTGCAAATGGATTTATCAGCGCAAGAAAGGGCTTTCAGAACAAGGAGGTATCAGGTACAAGGCAGGACTAGTGGCCAGAGGATACTCTTGGAAGGAAGGCTTCGACTACAGAGATCTGGTGGAAGAAGGTAGAGTGGAGCTGATGAAGGTACATATCAAGAAGAACCCAGCAATGCACTGACCAAGGTTCTTTCGCGGGATAACTTTCACGAGGTAACTTTCATAGTGATGCAAGCAAATTACCACTGCACCAATCTAATTGTTAGCAACAAAGGATGAAAGCCCAGGGTACTTCTCCAGAGAAGTTGATCCCACTATCGTTCATCGAGCACTAAACCCCAACAAAGTGCGGGCTCTTATTTGGGTGGATCTAATTTTTTGGGTTCGAAAATTTTTGATTCACTTTGAAAAAATATTTTCCTATAGTTAATAATGCCTCAAAATGTTGTTCATAATTATAATCCTATGTATGGTTTGATTAGGCAACTCCAAAATACGAAGGTTGCCCTTAGCAGATGAAATAAAGTAAGGTTAGAGATATGTGTAAGAGTTTTATTTAATTGAGAAGGAGATTATGAGACTTCAATGAATGGAAGAAGAGCATGGTGGTCTAACAGAAGATAATTCGTAGTCTCTCAAGGGGCTAAAGGAACATATTTTCTTGATGCATCTTTAGGAAATTTTTGGCATCATAAATTAAGCTGCAGTCGATTAAAGATGGATATCAGAATACATTACTTTTCCAAAGACCCACCCTCATTAGAATACATCGGAATAGAATTCTCGGTTTTCAAGATAACTCAAGATGGTTATGTGATGATGATGGTAGTATTAGAGGCATATTTCTGCAATACTATAAGAGTAGATGGTCCTAATTGAATGAAAGGAACCCTCCTAATTTACCCTCACCTAGATTCACTCTAAATGAGGAGGACCAGAGATTCTTACAAAACCCAGTGACTGATAATGAAATTATGAAAGCTTTAAAATCTTTGGATCTACTAAAGCAACAGGACCTCACACTTCTCTCCTAGGATTTTTTTTTTACAGATATTGGAGTCTAGTATCTCATGATATTTGCAGAGCAGTTAAGAAGCTTTTTTGATTCAAGTTAGATGCCTAAAGCTTCGAAAGCTACTTTTCTTGCACTGATTCCTAAGTGTCAAAATCCTTTAAGACCCATTAGTCTTTGTAATATTGTTTATAAAATTATCGCTAAAATTATTATGTTGAGACTGAAAAAGGTTACGCTAAAATTGATATTTAAGAAACAATTAGCCTTCCTATTAGGAAGAAGCATCATTAATAACATAATTATTGCCCAATAGGATGTACATTCATTATACATGGCTCATCCTAAAAGATTTCTAAGGGCAATAAAATTGGATATAGAAAAAGCCTATAATAGAGTAAACTAGATGTATTTGTTAGCTATGCTTGATCACTTCAAATTTTTTGACCTTATAATCAAATGGATTAAGGGTTGCATTAGATCACTTCTCTTTGTTGTTCTAGTTAATATATCTCCTTCTATGTTCTTTCCTCCTCAAATGGGACCAAGGCGAGGTTGTCCTTTATCTTCAAACCTTTTTATTTTGTGTTATGAAATGTTGTCCATTAAAGTTTTTATTTAGCACTAGAAAGGAAGTAAATTTAGAGCTACAACCCTAAAAGAGTAGGTTTCTATCTTAGTCATCTATTATTTGCTAATGATTGCTCGTTATTTTTTAAAGTATATCCATCAAACTATACTTATCATAAGGAAGCGATCAAAGAGTATTTTTTAGCATCAAATTATTTTTTGGCTACACCCCTCCCCCAAACGTAGGGTATCACTATTTTTTTAAGTACATCCATCAAACTATACTTATCATAAGGAAGTGATCAAAGAGTGCTTTTTAGCATCAAATTATTTTTTTGCGCCCCCCTTCCCCCCAACGTAGGGTATCAAAATTAATTTTAATGGATCTGTTCATCCAAATTTAGTCGGTGCTGGATTTGTCATCTGTAATTCTTTAAGACGGATTTTAGTTGCTACATCTATTCTCCTTAACAGAGCTCCAATCCTGTCCATTAAGATTGCAGCCTATTATAGGTTGTGATGTGGCTGATCAAGCCACGTTAGGGCTAACGGGAGGGGCGACTGATCGAATCTCAGACTCCAGGTCCCCCTTGAACTCAGACTCTAGGTCCCCTTCGGCCTCGAACTCCCGGTCCCCCTCAGCCTTGAACTCCAGGTCCCCTTCTGCCTCGGACTCCATGTCCCCTTCAGCCTTGGACTCTCGGTCCCCCTGGGCCTCGGACTCCCGGTCCCTTTCGGCCTCAAACTCCAGGTCCCCTTCGGCCTCGAACTACTATCGCCATATGGCCCACTGGCCATCTGCAACCACCACACGACCCACTAACCACCTACAATCGCGGGTGGCCACTACACATTATGGTGCATGCCTGACATGACTAGGCGCACCTACCGCTTGTGGCACCGCATCTGGTAGGGGACTGGCAGGATGAGCCCTCTCTGACATGCTCATTATTTGTTACGACCTGTCCTCGTCAGTTTATTGTCTGTCCACTACCAGAAAATAATGTCTTGGAACCAACAACCTTCTATAAGTGAGTAAAATGGACCTCCGGACAGGTATAAGAACCTTCGCTCATAACGAGAGAAGGGATATGAACTCCAAGTTCTCTAGCTAATTCCTTTAGCTATTTCTTGACTGTTCCCAAGTTGCTTACTTAAGCGTCGGAGGGTCCCCACCGGTGCAACTGGTCCTCGGAGACTTTCTTGCAGGAATCCCGTTGATGAGGAGGTGTCGAAAGATTCCCCCGCCGCCCTAGCAGCCCTCTGGATCATCTTCGTTATCCGACGTTTGAGAAGCATGATTTGGCGGCAAAAGATTGGCGCGCCAGGTAGGGGGATAAGAGGAATAAAGCTTCGAACCAGCCAGCTACAGACCTTTTTCCCTAAGCAAGCAAGAAGATGGTGGTAATGCACAACCAGAAGATTTTTACCAGCTGCGCTGGGGGGCATCGCCACGGAGCTGAGCAGCCGAAGACCAATCTCCTAGCTCCCCAGGCCGGTGTTCCTGCATAGCCATTGCCACCATCCCAGGATGATCGAATCGCTGCCCTTACCATGCAAGTTCAATCACTTGTGGCGGGGGTCCAGAAGCTGCAACAATAGCCAGTGGCCACGCAGCAGCACCCGAGGCCACCCTCACTGGGTGCGGGCATGGTTCAACCCAATTAACAGTCCATCCGTGGGAGATCCCCTCTCTGGGAGACCCGACGCCACCGTGCCTTGCCCAGGCATCGCCGCCGGGAGGCTTTCAAGAGGCCCCGATCCCCTTCTTGCCATGCTAGCGCTTCTCCCAAGCGACGGCATGGGAAGGAGACCGAGCGCGCACATCCCCACTGGCACGACCCCTCCCCATCCTCGAGGTCATCAAGGGAGAGGTCCTTCGATTGCCAGATTGCTTGCCAGGCTGAGCGACGACTAGATGAGTACAATCAGCGATTGAAGGAGCTCAGCCGCAGAATCACGAATCCACCGGAGGCGGACTATGATAGCCGCCCTCCGCTGTCCCGCTGCATCATGGAGGAGCCGATCTCGATCCGGTTCCACCTTCCTCAGCTGGACCCCTACAATGGTTCCACCAATTCTTTGGACCATCTGAAGAGCTATAAAGTCCTCATGCAGGTCCAGGGGACGACCGACTCCCTTCTCTGCATCTTCTTCCCCGCCACCCTTCGAAAAGCTGCATGTTTTTGGTACTCCCGCTTGCAGCCACACAGCATCAACTTCTTCCGACAACTGGAGAGGGCCTTCCTAGCGCACTTCGATGCATGCCTGAAGATCCCATGGATGGCCGACAGCTTATTCATCATTCAGCAAAGGAGCGGCGAGTCGTTGAGGGACTTCATGGCCCAGCTTAAGGAGACCATGCTCAAAGTCTACAATCTTGAAGACTCTGTGGCCACTCTGGCCTTAAAGCGAGGGCTTCACCCATCCTGCTTCACCTACTCCCTTGACAAGAAGCCCCCAGTTCTTATGCCGAGCTGCTGAGCTGGGCATAGAAGTACATCTGCACCGACGAGGCCGACTCTTCTTGGTGCGAGGCGGACGAAGGTTCCAGCAAGAAGCAGGCCTGTCCAGAGCCTGTTGAGGCTCCACCCAAGAGGCCTAAGCCTCCTTACCGGTCGGACAACCGTCCACTAACACTCGCCCCCAGGGATGGACCCTTTACCCCCCTACTCGCCCCGATATCCCATATTCTGATGAAAATCAAGGGCGAGTCGTATCTTCAGCGCTCTTCTCCCATGAAGCCAGGGGCCCCCACAATAAATATTTCTACTATCATTTTCATCGGGACCATGGCCATGACACATAAGACTATTGCCAGCTGAAGAAGGCGATTGAAGACCTCATCCAATGCGGCCACCTAGGAAAATTTGTCCATAGGGGGAATCCGACTGCGCTAGGCCCGTCAGCACCTCCACCTTCCCAG
This sequence comes from Calamus simplicifolius, assembly GCA_900491605.1. Classification (NCBI taxonomy): domain Eukaryota; kingdom Viridiplantae; phylum Streptophyta; class Magnoliopsida; order Arecales; family Arecaceae; genus Calamus; species Calamus simplicifolius. Next base: position 596,231 of record UESW01004509.1, read on the forward strand.
ATCGGGATCGATAACGCCCCAACTGAGAAGAGCATGGCTATGATTTCTTGGGGGGCGGGCGGCACTTCCAAGAGGCCACGGGGGGATAAGGGGTTAGACTTTGTAATTCTCTTTTTTAAAAGGAACCTAAAGGGGGTAGTTAATAATAATGATGACAGCATCATCGTGTCTATAACAATCGCAAAACATCATGTAAAGAAAATTTTGGTTGACAGTGAAAGTTCGGTCGGCGTTCTCAGTTACGATGCTTTTGTTCGAATAACTTGTCCCCTAGCTCCTTTCGGCATGTGACCATGCCCCTTCATTGGAGACTCTGTGAGGGTTGAGGAAGAAATCACTCTCTCGGTCATAGCCGGGATGCCGTCATGCCAAAACACTATCTTCATGAATTTTTTGGTCGTCTGAGTTCCCTTGGCCTACAACACCATCCTTGGGAGACCCGATCTGAATCTCCAAGATGTCTTCATCTCCACCAAGAGACTACTGGTGAGATTTCCTACTAGTGAGGGAGTCGAGGAGATGTGCGAAGAGCGAAACCCCATGCCGCTCTGCTATCACATAGCTCCCACCCCTAGGGGATGATGGCTTAGCCGGTGCCTGAGTCGCTTGATCCCAGAGATTCAAAGAGGAGGGGGGAGCTGTCCGAGCATTTGTTGACCTTTCCACTGGGGGAGGACCCAACGAGGACGGTCCAAGTTGGGGCCCTTCTCCCCGAGGAGGTGCGAAATCAACTTCTTGCCTTCCTGTGAATGAATTCGGACATCTTTGCTTGGTCGGCGTCCGACATGTCAGGCATACCTAGAGAGGTAATCACCCATAAGCTCAACATCAACCCAGGGTGTTGGGCTGTCCGATAGAAGGAGAGGAGCTTTGCCCCCAATCGACAAAAAGCCATCGACGAGAAGGTCCGCAAGCTAGTAGCCACCAGCCACATTCAAGAGGTACACTACCGGACTTGCAAGCCAACGTGGTGATGGTCCGTAAGGCCAGTGGAAGCTGGAGGATGTGTGTCAACTTCATCGACCTTAACAAGGCATGCCCCAAGGATAGCTTTCCACTGCCTCAGATCGACCAACTGGTGGATGCTATATCTGGCCACGAGACCCTCAGTTTCATGGATGCCTTCTCGGGGTATAACCAAATCAAGATGGACCCATCGGACGAGGAGGCCACTTCATTCGTGACCGAGAAGGGCATCTACTATTACAAGGTAATGCCCTTTGGACTAAAGAATGCAGGGGTCATGTACCAAAAGCTGATGAACAAGGTCTTCGAGGATCAGATCTGGCGCAACATGGAGGTGTACATGGATGACATGCTATCCAAAAGTATTCGCACCGCTGACCATGTTACTGACCTGGCGAAGACTTTCGGCAACCTCCTCTGATCTCAGATGAGGCTGAACCCCCACAAGTATGCTTTCAAGGTTATATCGGGTAAGTTCTTGGGGTTTATGGCGATCCAACGGGGGATCAAAGCGAACCCTGACAAGATCCAAGCCATCCTCGACATGAGGCCCCCGGCCAACAAGAAGGAGGTACAGCGTTTGATCGAGAGAGTGGCAGCTCTGAGTCATTTCCTGTCCAAGTCATTTCTTCAAAGCCCTGTGCAAGGTCAACAGTTTTGAGTGGATTAAGGAGTGCCAGAAAGCCTTCGAAGAACTGAAGGAGTTCCTATCTACTCTGTCATTGCTGTCCAAGCCACGCAGGGAGGAGGAGCTCTTCCTCTATCTTGCAGCTTCCTTCGAGACGGTCAGCTCCGTGCTCATCCATGTGGACGCCAACAGGACACAGAGGCCAGTTTATTACACCAGTAAGGTGCTTCATGACGCGGAGACCAGGTATTCCAAAATCAAAAAGATCATTTTTGCCTTGATTGTCTCTGCTCAGCGTTTCAGGCCCTACTTCAAAGCCTACCTGATCGTGGTGCTTATGGACAAGCTGCTCAAAGCGATCTTGTCTCATCCTAACACCTCCGGCCAGCTGGCGAAGTGGACTATCAAGCTGGAAGAATTTAACCTGTCATTCCGACCAAGGTCGGCCATAAAGTCCCAAGTATTAGCTGACTTCCTGGTTGAGTGCACTTGAGCCGAGGAAGCAATCGGAGGAGCCCCACTCGGTGTCCTCAAACATGACGACTGAGGCAAGGAGAGAGGATTGGATCCTCCATGTGGATGGTGCATCAAACTCCCAGGGGAGTGGAGCTGGACTCATCCTAGCGAGCCCGAAGGGAGAGGCGATGGAGTATGCCCTCCGGTTCCTTTTCCCCACCATCAACAATCAAGCAGAATATGAAGCCTTGCTAGCGGAAAAGAAGCTAGCCAAGGAGCTTGGGGTAAAGCATCTCAGAGCCTTCACCGACTCCCAACTTGTCTTCGGATAAGTCGCTGGAGAGTACGAGGCCCGAGATACCATTATGTTCTATTATCTGAGTATGGTCCAATAATAGGCTCCCCTTTTTGCTTATTTTAGTGTCAGCTATATTCTCAAGGGTAAGAATGCCAGAGCCGACGTGTTGTCTCATTTAGCCACCTCGGCCGACGGGGCCCTGGGAAGGACATATGTGGAGCATCTAAAAGTCCTAAGCATTGAGGTCACCGAAGAGGCCCTGCTGGTCAGCCAAGAGCCTGCTTGGATGGATGCTTACATTCGGTACCTCACCAATGGCGCCCTCCCCGAAGACCCAGCGAGGCCAGGCTGCTCAAACGGCGACCCGCAAGTTTCTGATACTGAACAGGCAGCTGTACCGAAGGTCCTTCTCATACCCAATCCTTAAGTGTATTGGCCCTACAGACACTGATTACATCCTCCGTGAGATCCACGAAGGCATCTGTGGGAGCCACCTAAGGAGGAGAGCGTTGGTATACAAGGCTCTGTGCCAGGGGTATTACTGGCTCACGATGAAGGAGGATGCTACCGAGCTGGTTTGAAGATGCAATAGCTATCAACGACATGCCAATATCCAGCGATAGCTGACCTCTCAGCTAAGCCTCCTAGCAGCTCCGTGGCCCTTTGCTCAGTGGGGAATGAACATCCTGGGCTGGGACCATTTCCTTCGGCCTTCGGTCAGCGGAGGTTCCTACTCATTGCCATCAACCACTTCACCAAGTGGGTGGAGGCTGAGGCACTAGCGAAGATAACAGAGAGCAAGGTGAGATCCTTCTTCTGAAGTCCATTATCTACATTTGGGTTGTCCCACACCATCATCACCAACAATGGCCGATAATTTGACAATGCCCCCTTCAGAGGATTCTGCGCTGAGCTGGGCATCCACCAGCAGTTTACCTCCGTAAGCCATCCCCAAACAAACGGGGCGGCTGAGGTGACAAACCGCACCATCCTCCAAGGGCTCAGAGTACGGCTAGATGACTTCAAAGGAAGATGGGTGGAGGAGCTCCCCAACGTGCTCTGGGCCTATCACACGACGCTGTGGGATTCCACCGGGAAGACCCCCTTCAGCCTCATGTTTGGATCTAAGGCTGTCATCCCTGTGGAGATTGGCATCCCGAGTCCTCGAATGGAGTCATACAACGAGGAGGGTAACTCGAGCTGGCTGCGAGCCAACCTTGACCTCATCGAGGAGTGCATGATCACGCGTGGCTCAGGATGGCTGCCTATTGCCAGCAAGCCATCAGATACTACAACACTCGTGTTGCCCTAGAGCATTCCTGCTAGGGGACCTGGTCCTCATATGGGCTGAGGTCTCGAAGCCGATGGAAGGAGGAAAGTTGTCACCGAATTGGGAAGGACCCTACCAGGTCATCGAGGCCCTCCACTACGCAGCATATCGAATTGAGGGACTTGATGGGAAGCCACTCCCCCGAACCTAGAATTCTGATAACCTCCGTCGGTACTACCAGTAATGTACACTAACATTTGATTATGAATTTGAGTATTTCATTCTTTTGGGTTTGAATACATCATCTTCTTGGCTAAAAAAAATATGTTCAAATATCTCATCCTTTCAGCCAAAGCCCGACTCTGGTCGGCACTGAAAGCCCGAGGCCAGCTCAGCACTAAAGCCCAACTTCGGTTGGCACTAAAGCCTGAGGGCAGCTCAGCATTAAAAGCCCGAGGCCAGCTCGGCACCAAAGCCTGACTTCGATCGGCACTGAAACCTGACTCCGGTCGGCACTGAAAGCCCAAGGTCAGCTCAGCACCAAAGCCCGACTCCGGTCAGCACTGAAAGTTTGAGGCCAGCTCGGCACCAAAGCTTGCCTTTGGTCAGCACTGAAAACTCGAGGCTAGCTTGGCACCAAAGCCCGAGGCCAGCTCAGCACCAAAGCCAGTCTCTGGTGGGCACTGAAAGCCCGAGGCCAGCTCGGCACCAAAGCCCAACCCTGGTTGGCACTAAAAGCCCGAGGCTAGCTCGGCACCAAAGCCCAACTTTGATCGGCACTGAAAGCCCGAGACTAGCCCGGAACCAAAGCCTGACTCCAATCGGCACTGAGAGCCTAAAGACAACTCGGCACCAAAGCCCGACTTCGATCGGCACTGAAAGCCCGAGGCTAGCTCGGCACCAAAGCCCGATGCCAGCTCAGCACCAAAGCCCAACTTTGATCAGTGCTAAAAGCCCGAGGCCAGCTTGACACCAAAGCCCGAGTCCATCTTGGTACTAAGACCAGCTCTAGCTCGACACCCAAAGAATGACCCCAGTCAGCACGGAAGCCCTGCTGCAAATCGGCGCCATAGGCCTATTGCAAGACCAATGCCCCAGGGCCGTCCTTGAGTTTTTGCAAAGGCAAGTTCCAGAGCCGGCCTCAACACTTTCCTTGGGATTCGCTCCCATATAGCAACTAAGTCTCAGACTTACTCAAGGTGAGCAAACGAATACTATGACCCCACCAGGATCAGTGCAGCCCTATCGAGGATCCTACAAATGCGGACTAAGTGGAAAGCATACTACTTTGAGCTAAGTGTTCGGAGAGTCTTTAAGACACCAATTTTAAGAAAAGTCAATTATTTTCATTACTTAGTGAATGTTTACAAAATGCTGACTCAGGTCAGACTTTGATACAATAACAGAAATAAAAGAAAAGGTACTGGAGGGGGCCCTCAGGCGTCGGCCAGCGCATATTCACCATTAGTCGACTCCTTCCGCTCCTCGAAGGTGTTGGGCTCAAGGTCATTAAGGCTAGCGACACTGGAGACCCGTGTGGCCTTCTCCTTCCCATGATGGAAGCCCTAGAGATAGGCATCGGTGGAGCCCTCCGCCACCTCTTTGGCAAAGGCAACGGAGCCCTGGAAGTGCTCCACGGCCTCTCTACCACCCTCTCTACCGCCACGGCCCTTTCCTTAGCGGTTCGTGCTCTCATGAGGGCGATGCTTGCTTGGGCAACAGCGTCGGCAGCCCGGGCATCGGCCATTCGGGCGATCTCTTCGACATTTTCAGCCCGGCCCTCGAACTCCTTCGCCTCCTAGCTTGTTATATCCGATCGAAGTCGGCAAGCCCCCAGCTTGGCACGGGCACGCCCCAAGTTGGCCGCTCCCTGTTGCCTAGTCTCCTCGACCTCCACCTGGAATATCCTTAGGGTCCTCTTGACCTCCTCAGCCTCCCTCCGGGCCACCCCCAGCACCCTCTCGGTCACCTCGGCCTCCCTTCGGGCTGCCCCCAGTGCCCTCTCGATCACCTCGGCCTCCCTTTGAGCTGCCTCCAGCGCACCCTCGACCTCCCTTCGGGCTGCCTCCAGTGCACCCTCGGCCTCCTCAGCACTGGTCACGGTGGCCAAGGTTGCTTGGTGGGCACAGTTGCTCTGGAAGGTAGTGTCCCTTAGTGCCGACAAGGAGTTCACCACCTACACGAGGAGAGCCTTTGTTAGTGCACAATAAAGCAGAAAAATTCAAGGGGGACAAAAGAGACACTTACCCATAGATGCGCCACGAAGGCATCCCAAAGAATGGTGGGGGCGTCCGATTGGCCAAACTCCACTTGGAGCTCCAACAGACAAACCCTGGCCATCAGTTGCTCTACGGTACGATCATTATATGCAAGGGACACCCGAGAGGGGTCTTCCTCGGTCCTCCCCCCCATGGGATCAGTCGAGGCCGAGGGTGTGGATGTCGCCCTTGCGGCATTCCTCTACGGCCCCTGCCCATCGAGGTGTCCTCTGTGGTTGCTCCCTCCACTACCGTGGCACCCCTACTCGCCGGTGGGCCTTCCTCCAATACTTGTGTGGCTGCAGGCTCAGACGGTTCCGCACCCAAGACAACCGGCTCTACATTCGGGTGAACTGTCGTGGCCCTCGGATCCTCTGGGGGTGTGTCAGCAGTTAGGTTAATCGCTAGGGCAGCCGATGGGGTGGCCGATGGAGCGGTCGGCGGGGCTGCTGGCTAGAGGACCGACGGGGCGACCTCCTTGCCCGCCCGCTGGTCATCAGGTGGGTGAGCAAGGGACCGAGGCCGAGGCCTCTTCTTCGATCCTCCTGCCTCGCTCGCAGCCCTCCATCTCTTCGCGACCACCCTCATCAGCATCTCTATCGATGGCCTCATATCTATGTAAGCCAAGGCAGCTCAGAGCCACTCAAAAAAAAAGAAGAAAAAGACAAGGAGAGGGGAGAAAAGGTTTGTGACTGATCACCACCGCTCGGGAGGATACCCGCGAGCCGAAGATTCTCCTCAGACAGAAGCTGGTTGCAGCGAGAGACCACTGCCATCAGCAGCTACCCGAATGCCTCCTTGTCCCCTGGGACCATCGACTGATCCATGTTAGGCCCCATGTCTGGGTCTCCCCACCTCGGCCTCACCCCCTCAAGGTCGGCAAAGAAGAATCGGGTCTTCCATCCCTTGACAGATGTAGGAAGACCCAGCTTAAGGGTTCAGCCAGGCCTAAGCTAGAACAACCACCAGCCGACCATTGGCAAAGGGTTTAAAGATAGCGAAAGAGGAAAACCCTAGCCTCTATGCCTTGGAGGTGACATAACACTATAAAGCCGCAGATGGTCCGAACGAAATTTGGAACCAACTGTGCGGGTGTTAGGGAGTATCGTTCAAGGAGGTTATTGACAAAGGGAGGAAAGGGCAGGCAAAAACCCGCCCTAAGGGATACTTCATACAGGGTAATTCCCCAAGGCCGAGAGGAAGTCACCCTAACATTGGGAGTAGGGATGAACAGCCAGACACTGCTCAGAATCCTGTATCGAGCCCTAAGGTTTGCTAGCTCTTGGCCGATTATGGTGGAGGCGGCCCCTTCTGAGAATTTTGCTCTAACCCTAAATGAGGGACCAGCAGCCATCGGATGACTCCTGATGGGGGCCCGGCTGACGATCTGCCGCTGGAATAGAGGAACAAGGTCCTCGAAGAAAGAGAAGGAGAGAAGGACCATGCAAGTGTGGGGGATGGGGAAGCTCACACCCGTGAGGAGGACAAACGATCCTCGGATGGGGTAAAGGATGACCAGGAAGGAGAAAAAGAAGTCATGATAAAGTAAAAATAGGGAAGGATTGGAAGGACTAACCTGGGTAAAGGAGGAAGAACGGTGAGGAAAACAACAAGGTTCGGGGGGGAAGGCTCAGGCAAGGTACGGGCTCGAGGACGAAGATGAAGGTCTCAGAAGTGAAGTATCATATCCAGAACCCCCCCTCCTGCTTTACATCATTTTCGAATCATCCTGTTTGGTCCAGCAAGCCATGTGCACACCCACTATTGGAGAAGTTGCCTCGACCAACATTCGATGCGCGGAACATGCTGTTTATAGCTAGTCATGGGACATCGATAATGTCAGTACAATGATGGCAATAATGGTAGTGGCCTTTCCTTGGGCTCCGAAAGGACTTTCCCATTTCGAGAAAGATCTTCATGTATCCGATGGTGAGGATTGACCGAGGCAGAGGCGTTATGACTCTCTATACCACCTAGAGTCTCTGCCCCCGAGGACACGTGCCCCTCCATAATTGGCAACGCATCGGGATCAGCCACCTGTAGCTTTCGCTTCCCTTTCGCCAGGCGGGGTGTGGACACATTCGTCTCAGGGGCGGGAAGGCATCTAATGTGGCTGATCAAGCCACATTAGGACTAACAGGTGCGGGCACCAGGATCAAGCAGAGGATTCTTAACCCTCTGTGGATATTTGATTATTTATGATTCAAGTCTTGAGATGAAAATAAAGTTTAGTTTATTTTAAGTCTCATCCAGTTCATTTTATTCTAAATTGAGTCCTATCCAGTTCAGTTTATTTTAATGTGAGTCCTGTAGTAAGTTCATCAACTTACAAGAGGAGACATCAATATTGGAGCAGAAGACAAGACCATCACAGTCAGACAGAGTAGCTGCTAAATTCAAGTTGGTACCACATCTACTTCAAGCAGCCCACATGCCACCTAGCAGAGCAAGCAATCTTCCTGATCTGAATGATCATTTTTCTTATCTGACCGATACCGATTTCATGCCAAATCAAGCTGCTGCCAATTGCATATGATCGCTTTCAAAGATACCTTCCTCATTTAGATGTTACAGATTTCATGCCAAATTAAGCTGCCGCTGATTGCATCTCAATCATATCTAGAAGATCACCTGCCTCATCTGGATGCCACAGATTTTATGCCGAATCCAGCTACCGCTGATTACATCTAAAAGATCACCTTTCTCATCTGGACGCTGCAAATTTCATGCCAAATTTGATTAGGGTGCCTTTTTTTCTTTTCTCTCTTTCCATATTTGTATTTTCTTGGGCCCCAAGTCTCTTGCTTTATAAAAGAGACCCTCTTGTATGAATGATGTATCTTTTATTATTAATCAATCAATCCAAGTTTTGAGTTATTTTGATTTTTGTTAGTTGGTTCTCTGGTGCTCTTGTTTCCCTCATCCTGCGCGTGCCAACATCCCAAGTCTCCAGGAGAAACCTTGGCCGCCCTCTCCTTTTCTCTACTCCTTCCTTTTCTCTTGGCCTCTATTCTAAATTTTCTCTATTATTCTTTAACCCTTGTATGGTGATTTGCAGATCCCTCAGTAGCCACGAATCTACGATTCAAGGTGATCATCATCTAGGTTAGCGGATACTTGGCCGTAGATCCGTGGGCTCAAGGCTTGGTCATCTAGGATGCATCCGCTAGGTAGAGCAACCCCTTCAACACTTTGATCTTTCCCCTCTTGCCAGGTACACCCCTTTAATCTACTAGTAACTTTATTGTAGGAGAGCAAGCCCTACCGAGGCTTCTTAGCCTTGGCGGTTCATCTTCTTTATTTTTTTTAGGAACTATTTTGCGTGCGGATTTACTGTGAATTTTCTGAATCCCTCTTAGGCTATTACTTTGGGAGAATAATTAATTGCAATCATTAATCATTAAAAAAAAAAAAAAATTACTTGCATGCAAATCGATCCTGCATCAATTTGGTATCAGAGTATAGTTAGGGCTTAATTTTAATTCACATTATTATCAGTATATCATCTGTTAATTGAATTATTTCTACTTGCATACACATCAAAAAATTAAAAAATTTATTTCTCTAGATTTTTTATAATTTAACGTATTTTTTATTATTTTTAAGAATTTAGTTCAATCTATGAATTAATTGCATGCCTGATTACTCATAAAAAAATATGAAAATTCATGAGATTTTGGTAATTTTTGATGATTTAATTCGAGCTGTAAAAAAAAATTCTGAGATTTATTGCTATTTACAGATTTTTAGATTAGGATTTGTGTTTTACATGTCATTCATCTACATTAAATTACTCTTAAGGATTTTCATTGATGTCAGATAAGGGAGAGATTGAGACCCCTTCCTTGGCCCAAAACAACCAACCGTGCATTCCGATCCCAAGCCTCTAATTTAAAACTAAGTAGCAACTTAATTGACATTTGCCCTAGAGGACTAGGGATACCAACAGTCGGTTTAGTGTACTGGAGGAGACTAGTACAAATCAATCTAGCGTGTGCTCTGAAATTGGTCTCTAGAAGGGAGGTCAAATGTCAAACGACTTAAGCAGAGTGTTGGGGTTATTCTAATTAGGTACCTACAATTTGCGGGACAAGCCTCCCCCCCTTCTACCTGTCCCAACTGGCCAATTGAAGAGTTACTGTTAGATTGGCTTGCATTAAGCCAAATCCTTTACTCTGGATGACTAGGTCTAGCATACTGTAGTCCGAGTCAGTCTAAGTCTTGTATGCTTGATTGTGCTTGCATGTGCACTAGTTCAGGAGCATCTTTTCGCCTGTCACCACCTCCATTACAGGCTGAACCCATAGCTAATCAAAGCATTGATGATCACTTAAGGATCATCACTGAACAACTAGCCCGAATGAACCAAGACATCAAGCAATTTAAGGCTAGATTAGGGTCCAGATTTGATCAAGTTGAAACTAGGTTGGGCATCCTAGAAGAAGCCTGTGAGCCCATACTGAGTCTGATCATGAGACCCCACCTCATCCTAGGAGAGCCCAACAGCCTGACCTCTACATAAGGCCAAACCCTAGGAGAACACTTCGACCTGATCCAGTCCTAGATGTCCTCCCTAGGAGACCCAATCATGAGGCAGTAGACCAAGAAGAAAGAGCCCTTAGAAGTGTCAGACTTGAAACACCTACTTTCGATGGCTCTATGGACCCTAAGGACTACCTAGATTGGGAGGAAGGGATGGACCAGTACTTTGACTGGTTTGACATGTTTGAAGAGTGTAAGTTTAAGTTTGTCAAGCTCAAGTTAGTACGACAGGCTAGGTTATACTGGGCCACTTTAGAGCGAAGGCAATTATTAGAGGGAAGAGACCCCATAGTCACCTGGCATGCCATGAAGGCTAGACTTAGGTCCAATTATGTCCCCACATCGTATGAACAGAGCCTATTGGACCAGTGGCAGGGATTAATTCAGGGTAGTAAAACTGTGAATGAATACATTGCTACATTCCAAGAGTATACCATGAGGTGTAATATCGTTCAGTCTAAGAAAGTCACCCTATCCAAGTTTAGGTATGGCCTGAGAGCAGATATTCAAAGAGAATCTACCTAAGAAGGGTACACGATTTAGAAGAAGCTTACCAAGTTGCTAGGGATTATGAATATTTTCAGAGAGGGCCACCCTATCGTAAATCAGAGGCTACCAAGAGCCCTAGCCCATATCCAGGATCTAGCCAGGCCTATCCTAGTCATCCCAGACCTACCCAGTACTCAGACCCCTGCCAGACTATTCTGAGTCGACCCAACACTAGCCGACCTAGTACAAGCTGAACTGAGCTGAGTCAACCCCAGAATAGTATCCCTATACCCCAGAGAGAGGATAAGGGAAAATCTGTAGAGGTCCAAAGAAATTCCAACCCCCAGATCAAATGCTTTAAATGCAACAAACCGGGACATATGATCAGCCAGTGCCCAGTCAGATCCCTTCATATAGATGAGTTACCTGAGACTGAATTCGAGTCCCTAGTTGAGCCTGAGGGAGAGGTCTATGAGGCTGATACCCATATGATAGATGAGTGCGATGGAGAGAGGAAACATTTGAGTCTGAAGACCTACTAGGAGTGGTTAGATGTATCATGACCCAGACTCAAACTAAGGACCAGGAAGATTGGCGTAGGACTAACATCCTATAGACTTTTGTTAAGATAAGGAATAAGATGCTCAAGATCATAGTGGATAGCGGGAGTTGTATCAATGCCGTCTCTGCCAATACAGTTAAGTCATTAGGATTGACCACAGTTCCCCATCCTAGTCCCTATAAGGTCTCGTGGGTAGATTCCACCTCTATCCCAATCAAGTCCAGATGCCAAATACTAATCAAATTGTAAAATTATGAGGAAAAGGTCTGGTGCGAAGTAATTCCTATGGGTGTTAGTAGTATTATATTAGGTCAACCTTGGCTTTACGATCACGATGCCACCTTGTTTGATCGATCCAACATCTGCTCTTTTAAATACAATGGGAACATGTATGTGATACATCCAACTGCACCTAGGGACCCAATCAAGAAAGGATTTAGCAACCTTAAGGATAGCAAGCCAAGAGTTAATCTGATTAAAACTAAAGAATTAGAAAAGGACATCACTGAGAAACATTCAACATGCCATTGACAATCCCAGGATCCACCCTTCCAAACCTTCCCCATTACAGGATGAACCCCACTGAGCATCAAGAACTACAAAAACAAGTGGGAGAATTACTTAGGAAAGGTTTCATTAGGGAGAGCTTAAGTCCTTGTGCAGTTCCTACACTATTAACCCCTAAGAAGGATGGTACCTGAAGAATTTGCATGGACAGTAGGGCCATCAACAAAATCACTATCAAGTATAGGTTCCCTATCCCCAGACTAGATGACATGTTGGACATGATGGCGGGTGCCACTATCTTTTCCAAAATAGACCTTAAGAGTGGCTACCATCAAGTTAGAATTAGACCAGGGGATGAGTGGAAGACTGCATTTAAGACTAGAGATGGTCTGTTTGAGTGGGTCGTGATGCCTTTTGGGCTGTCAAATGCACCTAACACATTCATGAGAATCATGACCCAGGTTCTGAAAGAGTACACAGGAAAATTCTTAGTGGCCTATTTTGATGATATATTAATTTATAGCAAGACCAAAGAGGACCATCTTAACCATCTCAGATTAATTTGTCAGACCCTTAGAGAGAATAGCCTATATGCAAACCTTAAGAAGTGTGATTTATGACGCATAGGGTTATCTTTCTAGGTTTTGTGGTAACCCCAGAAGGTGTTTCAGCGGATCCTGAAAAGGTTAGGTCGGTCGTAGAGTGGCCGGTACCCATGAACGTCCATGATGTCCGTAGCTTTCATGGCCTAGCAACCTTTTACAGGAGATTCATTAGGGGATTTAGCACCATCGTCACACCCATCACTGATTGTATTAGGAAGGATAATTTTGAGTGGACTAAGTCAGCTAATAAGGCCTTCCTAGAGCTTAAGGATATGATGACTCATGCACCCATACTTAGACTTCCATACTTTTCTAAGGTGTTTGAGGTTACGTGCGACGCGTCGGGAGTTGGCATAGGTGGAGTGTTAAACCAAGAAAATCACTCCATAGCTTTCTTTAGTGAAAAACTAAATGAAGCTAAACTTAGATATTCCACCTACTTAGATATTCCACCTATGAGGAATTCTATGCGGTAGTATAAGCCCTTAAGTATTGGAGACATTACTTACTACCGCAGGAGTTTGTCTTATTTTCTGATCATAAGGCACTTCGATTTCTGAACTCCCAAAAGAAGCTAAATTCTAGGCACGACAAATGGGTTGAATACATTCAGGCATACACTTTTGTCCTGAAATACTATGCCGGTATAGAAAATAAGGTAGCAGATGCCCTAAGCCGTAAGTCTTTGTTGTTGAGTACTGTTAGCACCAAAGTTATATGATTCGACCAAATAAAAGATGAGTATGAGACATGTTATGACTTTGGTAAAATTTATAAGATCCTTCAGCTAGGGCCATCCAGTACCAGTGGAGATTATACCATCTAGGATGGTTACCTTTTTAGGGGCAATAGACTTTGTATCCCTAGGACGTCACTTAGAGAATTTCTAGTCTAGGAAACACATGCAAGGAGATTAGCTGATCATTTTGGAAGAGATAAGACTATTCTAGCGATAGAGGACCAATTTTATTGGCCAGGATTAAAAAGGCTCATTGCCCTGATAATAGCCCGATGTCAAACTTGTGCCGTGGCAAAACAGTAGAAGCAGAACACTGGTCTATATACTCCTTTGCCAGTGCCTGATCGTCCTTGGCAAGACCTCAGTATAGACTTCATTCTAGGATTACCTAAAACCTAGAAGAAGCACGACTCCATCTTTATAGTGGTCGATAGGTTCTCTAAGATGGCTCATTTCATCCCTTGTTTGCAAACCTTTGACGCATCTACGGTAGCCCAACTTTTCTTAGACAGCGTGGTCAATCTCCATGGCCTACCTAAGACCACTTTTTCTGATAGGGATGTTAGGTTCACCAGCTACTTTTGGAAAACACTATGGCATTTGTTAGGGACCAAACTTAATTTTTCCACAGCCTTTCACCCCCAAACGGATGGGCAAACTGAAGTGGTGAACCGTAGTCTAGGAAACCTTCTTAGGTGCCTTGAAGGCGAACACCTAGGGATGTGGAATTTATTACTGCCTCATGCAGAGTTCGCCTACAATAGCTCAATGAACAGGTCCATGGGCAAGAGTCCATTTGAGATAGTCCATGGGTACGAGCCTAATCGTCCACTTGATCTAATTCCTTTACCCCTCCACACACGAGTCTCAGAGTCCGCACAAGCATTTGCACAGCATATCAAATACTTACATAAGGACATTAGCTAGAAAATAAATCTAAGTAATGAAACTTATAAAAGACTGGCTAACTCCAAAGAAGAGCCAAAGAGTTCGGTGTAGGGGATTATGTCATGGTTAGGCTTAGGCCTGAACGATTCCCATCAGGTACCGTTAAGAAACTTCACGCTTGCGGAGCTGGTCCCTTTAAAAAAATAGAGAAGGTAGGACCCAATGCCTATGTGCTAGATCTGCCCTCAGATTGGGGCATTAGCTCTACCTTCAATATTGCAGACCTAGTAGAATATATGGAACCGGCAGCGATTCCTGGTGAGTACTTTGGACCTAACCTTCCTTTCATGAGCGAACCTACCCAAGAGTGTTCACCACCAATTTTACCTGAGCGAGGAGAGCGGATCGAGCATATCCTAGACGATCAAGCCATTACGACCCGGAACTGCAGTTATCAACGCTACCTGGTCTGATGGCAGGGTCGCCCCGAATCTGACGATTCATGGATTACTCGAAAGGACTTGCAACACCTCGACCTAGACCTACTAGAGAGATAACAGAGCCAGAATGACCCATACTCGACGGGGTCGAGTTCTTCCCATCCTGGGAGAATTGGTGCGGACACCAGGATCAAGCAGAAGATTCTTAACCCTCTTTGGATATCTGATTAGTTATGATTCAAGTCTTGAGTTGGGAAATAAAGTTTAGTTTATTTTGAGTTCCGTCCAATTCATTTTATTCTAAATTGAGTCCTATCCAGTTCAGTTTATTTTAATGTGAGTCCTGTAGTAAGTTCATCAACTTACAAGAGGAGACATCAGTATTGGAGCAGAAGATAAGGCCATCATAGTTAGACAGAGCAGCTGCTAAATTCAAGTTGGTGCCACACCTACTTCAAGCAGCCCACATGCCACCTAGCAGAGCAAGTAACCTTCCCGATCTGGATGATCATTTTCTTCATCTGGCCGATGCCGATTTCATGCCAAATCAAGCTACTGCCAATTGCATCTGACTTCTTTCCAAGATTACCTTCCTCATCTAGACGTTACAGATTTCATGCCAAATTAAGCTGCCGCTGATTGCATCTCAATCATATCTAGAAGATCACCTGCCTCATCTGAACGCCACAGATTTCATGTCAAATCCAGCTGCCGCTGATTGCATCTAGAAGATCACTATCCTCATCTGGACACTGCAAATTTCATGCCAAATTTGATTAGGGCACCTTTTTTTCTTTTCTCTCTTTCCATATCTGTATTTTCTTGGGCCCCAAGTCTCTTGCTCTATAAAAGAGACCCTATTGTATGAATGATGTATCTTTTATTATTAATCAATCAATCCAAGTTTTGAGTTATTGTGATTTTTTGTTAGTTGGTTCTCTGGTGCTCTTGTTTCCCTCCTCCTGCGCGTGCCAACATCCCAAGTCTCCAGGAGAAACCTTAGCTGCCCTCTCATTTTCTCTACTCCTTCCTTGTCTCTTGGTCTCTATTCTAAATTTTCTCTATTATTCTTTAACCCTTGTATGGTGATCTTGCAGATTCCTCAGTAACCACGAATTCAGGATTCAAGGTGATCGTCATCCAGGTCAGCGGATACTTGGCCGCAGATCCGTGAGCTCAAGGCTTGGTCATCTAGGGTGCATCCGCCAGGCAGAGAAACCCCTTCAACCCTTTGATCTTCCCCCTCTTGCTAGGTACACCCCTCTAATCTACTAGTAACTTTATTGTGGAGAGCAAGCCCTACCGGGGCTTCTTATCCTCGGTGGTCCTTCTTCTTTATTTTTTTAGGAACTGTTTCGCGTGCGGATTTACTGTGAATTTTTTGAATCCCTCTTAGGCTATTACTTTGGGAGAATAATCAACTGCAATCATTAATCATTAAAAAAAATAAAAAATTACTTGCATGCGAATCGGTCCTGCATCACTAACGGGAGGAGCGACTGACGGAACCTCAAATTTCAGGTCCCCCTCGAACTCGGACTCCAGGTTCCCCTCGGCCTCGGACTCTCGATCCCCCTCGACCTCGAACTCGAGGTCCCCCTTGGCCTCGGACTCCCAATCCCCTTCGGCCTCGGACTCCCGATCCCCCTTCGGCCTCGGACTCCCAGTCCCCCTCGGCCTCAAACTCCAGGTCCCCCTCGGCCTCGGACTGCTACCGCCATGTGGTCCACTGACCATCTGCAATCGCCGCGTGGCCCACTAACCACCTGCAATCGCGTGTGGCCACTACCTATTATAGCGCACGCCTGACATGACTAGGCCCACCTACCGCCTGTGGCGCCGCGTCTAGCAGGGGGCTGGCAGGATGAGCCCCTCTGACATGCTCAGTGTTTGTTACGACCTGTCCTCGTTAGTTTGCTGCCTGTCCACTACCAGACAATAGTATCTCGAAACCAACAACCTTCTATAAGCGGGTAAAAGGGACCTCCGGACAGGTATAAGAACCTTCACTCATAACGAGAGAAGGGGTCTAAACTTCAAGTTCTCTAGCTAATTCCTTTAGCTTTCTTGACTATTCCCAAGTTGCTTGCTTAACCGTTGAAGGGTCCCTACCGGTGCAATCAGTCTCTGGGGACTTTCTTGCAGGAATCCGGTTGAGGAGGAGGCATCGAAAGATTCCTCCACCATCCTAGTGGCCCTCCAAATCCTCTCCATTACTCGACGTTCGAGGAGCGTGATTTGATGACAACATATTGAAGTATGGGCTTCGGTATACTGTAAAGGTTCAAGGATATTGGTATTATTCTTGAAGATGATTTGACAAATCATTTCTTAGATCAATGATAACCCTAAGTCTTTACATCCAAAATTATAATGTATCAAATCCAAGATTGCCACTTTGCCTAATCTTTGGTGTCATCTTCTTACAAATTAGGATAATATTATTATTCAACCATTTTTTGTTACAATAATTTTTTTTCATCAAACTATGTCTTTTCACTGACAATGATGCAAATTTGTTACAATAATTGTTTTTATGTATAAAAAATAGTAATAGTGAGCATGTTAGGCCTATTATAACAAGACTCAAGAAACCATTTAGTATTTGATTTTTGTTATTTTTTTACCGGCAATTTGTCGCTATGAAATCTGTCAAGCCCCATTAAAAAGTAATAATTAATAGTTACTGTACTTGCATCTCCTAGTCGCTTTCATTTTAATGCATTAACAATTTAAATTAGCTATAAAAAAAATGAGAGGTTGATGTGCCCCTCCGCATCAGATGATATAAGACAGTCCAAACTTGGCTCAAGAACTATAGAGGTTCGAAACACCATCTATTTCTTGTAGAATCGGATCAGATTGAACCAAAAATTTTAAATCAGATCAAATTTTAGATCATGCTCAAACTTAGAAAAATTAAATTCGACCTAACTTAATAAATATATATATATATTATATTTTTAAAAATATTATATATTTACTATATATTTTTATATATATAAATATCTTTTTTTATACATTTTTATTTGCCTTTTTTTATCCTTTTGAAAAGATTAGATGGGATTCAAACCTGGAGAAGAAAGTTAAGGGCAAAACCATTAACTAATCCACTCATCTTAACCTTGTGGTTATATTTATAAATATATTATATAATTATATAACTATAATATATAATTGCAGTTTGATCAGATTCGGCCTGGGCCTTTAGAGATACTTGTTGGATTGAATTTGGGCTGGCCATAAATAATCCGAGATTAGAATCCATCCGATCAAATACCTCGGGCTATCCTTTTTTTTAATAATAATATAAAGAAACATCATAATTAGCAAATCATATAGGATTAGAGTAAATATGTACGTTCATGTGCCCATATGGTTGCAGGTGTATATGCATGCAAACATAATAAATATATAAATATTTTTTTAATTATTAATGATATAGTTGGAGTTCAGAATCAACTTCTAAATGCCAACAAATGTAACAATGAGATCTTACCCAACACAATATGGATCCGAATTGAGGATAAATTCCTACAAAACGGCTGAAAGAAGTCTCGAGATATTCTCATGTGATTTTTGATGCTCAAAGTAGTATAGAGACTGAGAAAGAATAATTAAAAAGTAGGATCTAAGTCTTCTATCATCTATGTATGGAGGATCATTTATAATGGTGTGAAAAGTTTTTCTAATTTGATCTATTTAATAACAAAGGAAAAAATATTCACAACTTTAGGCAACATTTTTTATGGGTTTTTTTTCTGTACAAAATTTACTTCTTTTGGATCATTATATGTCACCAAGTTGATTGATCATCTTTTGCCAAATCACCTGTTCTTCTTTTGATAGTTGAGTTCCATTTCCATAAATAGTACTAAATCAAATGACATCTAAAATTAGCTTTCAAACATTTGAGGATGGAAGCTCTCCTGACAAAATACAAACTATGAAGCTTAATGATAGATTTCTATAGAAGAGCTGGATGAAAGGAAATACTTCAATGCTCGAGTTAGTATAGAGATCAAAGGAAAAAAAATAATTTAAAAAGATCTAAATCTCTTTTTTTTTTGGTATAGTCGACGATCACACCATTCTAGGATGAGTAAAACCCGATATATCAAAGTACAAAATTTGGGATAAAACAGGCGGATAAGTATCACCCTGATTCGAACTCCAGAAGCCAAAATGATCAGCAACCCTGGCGGTGATCCAATCGGCCGCAGAGTTGGCTTTTCTGAAGACAAGCAGAATAAGGGCACTGTGAATACCCTGAAGACTGGCACGAATGTCAATAATCAAAGGATTGGCTGGCACACAGACACCAGGGTCTTGACGAATCCAACGAATGACAGTGATGGAGTCACCCTCGATAATAAGACTGCAGATGCCCAGGTCATGGATGGCACAGGTGATACCTGCCCAAGCAGCAGTCAACTCTGCCAGGGGAAGATCTAAATCCTTTTCCATAGCAATGTGTGGAGGATCATTTATAAGGATATGGAGAGTTCTTCTAATAGTTCTTCTGATTTGACCTGTTTAGTTATGGATGGGTGCATAAGCACAACTTTCAAAGTAGGTAATGCTTTTGGTAGGCTTTGTTTTTCATACAAAACACAACACATTCTCTCTCTCTCTCTCTCTTTCTTTCTTTCTTTCAGTATCTTAGACTTGCTTAGTTTGCTAAGAGTAATAGATGACACTTGGAGGTTGGTGTAGCATTGCTTGTGGCTCCATCAATCTTAGGCTTCTTAGAAAGATGGGTGAGCTAGGATATGGCAAGTCATGATCCTTAACGTTACCGACTGATAGTTATATTAACAATTTTTGAATCGTTGTTAAATTTCATATTTTTATTTATTTATTTATTAAATTTCCAGCTGTTCAGGTTCTTCATGTCAGGAAGATTAATCCATCCTTTAGATATACTTCTTCAATCGTAGAAGCATGTCTAAGCATCACATCTTTCAAATTAGAGACTATTTCATCGTCTGGTGGTCCACACTACCAACTAAACAAAGCCAGCAATGATTTCCGCCGGCAGAGTTATAATAGTCATTTTGAGAAGAAAATCTGTCCATTTAGGACCGGTCTCGACTCATGCCAACGAATATAGTACGTGTCACGTGCTCACCAAACTTCTCGTCCCCGACTGCTTCCGAACTCCTCCAGTCCATCCTTCCTTATCGTCGTCATGATCATCATCAAAATTTTTAAACATATTATTATTATTATTATTATTATTATTATTAATACAAACGGACGATCACACTAGCCTAGTGCGATTCAGCCCAGAAAGATCCGATTACAAAATTTGCTATAAAAAAGAAGGGCAGGGATCGCTCGGCTTCCAGATCCACGAACCAGCATGCTGGACCACAAAAGACGCTACCCAGTCCACCGCCGAATTGGCTTCTCGATAAATGTGGCGAATCTGAGCACAGTCGACCTCATTAAGGATAGACCAAATGTCCATAAGCATCGGATTAGCAGGGCCAAAATGATAATTCTCCTTCTAAAGCCAGGAAATAACCGATATGGAATCACCCTCAATAAATAACCTCTGAGCCTGAAGAGTCCTAACAGCATAAGAAATGCTCACCCAAGCCGCATAAAGCTCTGACATCAGGACTGAGGAGTCAATAGTACCAAAACCACCCGCTCCCAGTAACTCACCCTGAGGGCCACGGATGACGAATCCAGAACCAGCAGCTCTGCCACGGACACTACCATCAAAATTGATTTTGACGAACCCTAGAGGAGGGGGATCCTAGGAGATGAACACCGTATGCCGGTTCGCTGCCGTAGCAGCAAGGGATCCCCAGAGGCCAGAGACGTCAGAACCAACCCGTGCACAGTCCGCGACCAAAGATCTGATTTTCCTCATAATCCTGAGGGAAGACATAGGATCATTCGTGAAAAGAATCTGGTTTCTCGATAACCAGATATGATAAGTCGTGGCAACCCAACGGCTACACCTCTGCAGAGAAGCTCTACGAATATCCAGGAAGAAAGAAGAGCGAGGTGAACCCAGATCGTCCATCCTGATAGAATAACCCACCATATGCCAGATCTATCTCGCCCTGGGGCAAATAAAGATAGCATGCTCAAAGGATTCCTCCTCCACCCTACATAAAGAACAGCACGGTTGGATCGACAGACCCCTCCGAGAGAGAAGAAGACAGGTAGGGAGACAATCCCACAGAAGCTTCCAAATAAATAGCTGCACTTTGGGGAGAGTGGGAAGCTTCCAAATCCAAGCAGCATCCATCGAACGCTGGGAACCCGGCCTGAAAATCATCATCAAATCCCTGGTAGGAGCCCTAGAGAGACAGGATCTCTGCCAAAGCCTGGAGTCAGATGAACGACCAAGGATAACGGGCATCGAGAGAATACGTCTAGAAAGCTCCAGCCCAAAGAAACGGGTCACTGAGGGGATATGCCAGGCAGGGGGATCAGAAGAAATCAAATCCTTAACCCGTAGACTGTAAGGGATGTCAATACTGATAAAAGAGGGCCATCGAGAGAGAGGAAGCTCAGAAAACCAAATGTCCTGAATAACATCGATTGATGATCCATCTCCAATCATCCACGTAACATTACCCCTGATAGACTGTCCAAATCTACAAACTTCCTTCCAAAAGAGGAGCAACCTCGAGGTGGCCTAATATATAAATCCGGCATCCAGGCACCATACCTAGCACGCATCAGGGTACTCCAAAGGCATTACGGCTCCAGAAGGAATCTAGAAGCATGTCTGGCAAGAAGGGCATCCCTTCTAACAATCAGAGACTGGATCCCAAGCCCGCCATCTTGGATAGGCATGCAGACCGTATCCCAGGATAATAGATGAGTACCATGACCTTCTTGCATAGAAGCCCACAGAAAATCATGAAAACATCTCTCAATCCTCTTAAGACAAGTAATAGGAATAACAGAATTAGATAGAAGGTACAGGGGAAGAGAGGAGAGAACCGAGTGGATAATGATAATTCTAGCCATCATTGAAAGGCCAGTAACCTGCCACCCCTCCAAACGCTGATGAACCCTCCTCTCAAGCTCATAGTAGTCAGAGCAACGGGGACGTCTCCCTGTGATAGGAATCCCCAAATACATAAATCTGTCAGCCTGAGTAGAAATACCCGACAAAGTAATAATGGCTTCCCTGATAGATCTAGGAGTCTTCGGGCTAAAACATATAGTGGACTTTAGAAAATTAACCTTCTGGCCCGAAGCCTCACTGAATAATAGAATAGAAAGACGACGCATTATCAATAGAAGCCTGGCCCAAGAGAATGCAATCGTCCGCAAACAGGAGTTGGGAAACCATAGGGGCCTCCACACCAGCCATAAATGGGGCAATCCTTCGTTCTAGCTGAGCCTGATGGAAAGCACGAGACAGATCATCCATAGCCAGAATAAACAACAAAGGGGATAAAGGGCATCCCTGTCGAATCCCCACGGTAGAGTGAAAAAACATGGTCGGACTCCCATTAATAATTATAGAAAAAGACAGCGTCTATATGCAAGCCATAATCCACTCAATGAACAAGCCATCGAACCCAAACTCCGTAAGAGAGCGGTGCAAAAAGGCCCAACTCAGTCTATCATAGGCTCTCTCCATATCAAGTTTAACATCCATAAGACATCTCCTGACCGGAGCTCTCTGCAAATCAAACATAAATTCCTGGGTGATGAAGATATTATCTGAAATAGAATGCCCTCTAATAAATGCCTCTTGTTCAACTGAAATGAGGTGAGGAATCACCAGAGAAAGACGACAACTAAAAGCCGAGCACAGACCTTATAAAGAGTAGTGCAAAGACTAATGGGCCAAAAATATTGTGGAAGGAAGGCATCAGAATGCTTGAGCACCAAAGAAAAAATATATTATATATTATTAAAAAAATATCAATGTAAAATTGTTTCGAACTTATTATCATCAGTACCGTCAACATCACCCTCACCATCTGAACAGAGTTTCACGAAATGGGCTTGCATCTATTTTTGTCAATGAAGGTCATGACTTTAACTAAGCTATAATTTTACCCTTTAAAAAATTAAGTACCACTACAAAAAAAATTTTATTTTAGGGATGCCAAAATGCATCGCTAATGTATCGCTCAATCCATTTAGCGACACAATTTGGTAGTCGCTGTAAATTTCATCATAAATAGCAATCCCTCGCAAAAATTAAATGCGTCACTAATGCATTGTAAAATTATGAATTTAATTTTTTTTTAAAATTACGATGAAAAATTTTCATTGCAATAACGTCACTAATTAATTTTTTTAAAAAAATTAAAATGTTATAAATTTCATTGCATTCAAATATTGATCGAAACATTCATCATAAAATTTTTAATAATATATAAAAATTTAATATATTAATAATTATAAATTTTGATATGCAAAATATAAGTAGAAAAAAATACATCAAGAATCCACACGATCACGGGAAGGCTGCGGAGGCTGGAATGAACCCTGCGATATTTGGCGAACCAAATCTTGCATCTGATGCATCTGCTCTCTCATTTCTGCAAGCTCCTGCCGAACCTCCTCTGTAATAGATCTTTGAATGTCGTCTAAAAGTTTAGAAGGAATATCGCTAGAATAGTCTGAACTAGAGCCGAAAAAATATCTAGAAGCTTTAGCGCCTAGACCGTAGACCCTATGGTCTCGCTACCGGGCACTAACAGCATCCAAAAATACATGTCGACTCTCCTGTGGTGAGAGTTCGACGGGCAGCCCTCCATCAGTGGAGTCGACCTGCGATGCCTGGGACCGAAGCTCCTTGACTCATCGTGCCTTTGAATTATAGAATAAACGATAAATGAATCATTATACAAACCTGAAAAAAAGTTTAGAAATTAAACAGATAAAATATAAGACTAATTTCTTACCGCAACCTTTTGTGATCGTGCATCAACCCAGGACCGTCCTTCCTGGTGTGTGTCGCCCTGAATAGGTGAAACTTACCAGGATCTTTTCCCTCATGCTCAGACTACAAAAGCAGAAGAAATTATATAAATATAAGTATTTACAAATAACTAAATTAGTAATTAAATTATTTATGTTTTCTTACCATACGGCGTCTGTGCTTCTGAATCGAAATGGACCCCGCAGTGTGGCAGGAGAGACCCATGCCACGACTGGCCTTCTCGGATCGGCAGTTCGTAGTGGCTGATGCAGACCTCCTTTGCTATGCCTCAGACTGCCACACCTGCTGTCAGTCGTGCCAAATACCCGTCGGTACATGCATAGGACGCTCACTTGATCTCCTTCAACGATGAAGCATGTCGAAGTATCGGCGTATTGCAAGAACATTCCATGCTGCTCTAATGGCATCATGGATGATAGGATCCCACGTAAACATTTTTAGTATTGAATTAAATAGTTAGTTTAAGAATATATTAAGATTAAGAAATTTTATATAAGTGATAAATTGTATTTAATAAGTTTACGTTAAACTATAAAAAATAAAACTTCCTCATGGCACCAGATACATGGTGTCAATCATAGCCAGTGGGATCAGCACTTCTCTAGAATATGGAGCTGATCCGGCTTGATACAGTATGCTGCTCAATAAAGCTGTTAAAAAAATGCATGTTTATAAGTAATTGACTTTAAAACATAAACATATATTTACAATTAGTATATACTTACTGCCCATCAGCATCCAATCGAAGTACGGTGCGACCGATGTAGGAAGAACTCTAAGAGGTCTGTGCCGATTGGCTATGAGACTCGAAGGCTGTAGATATGAACTCTCCATCTCCAATGCTCATGAAGTGATATGATGCGACAGGGCTACGTCTCTGCTCGCTCTATCCATCGGCGAAAGATCTATCTCGGCCCAACATACTGAAAATACTAAAGATCCATACAATATAAATACAAATAATGATTGAATATGTACAAATTTAGCACTTATTTAAATTAATTGAAATTGAATAAACCTTTATATTTAATCAGTCTCATTTGTTTCGTCAAATATTGGTTCAACATCTGATGCCGTATCGGATTGTGATTCAGTGTCATTATCATCGGAAGGAAACCGAACATTTGCATCCTCAATTTCTTGGACATAACCATTTGGATCTCTAACTGATATATCAAGAGCCCTTGTGTCGTCCTCAATTGCATGCATTTTCATTCTATCCTCTTAAAATGCAGGGCACTCAGTTGATTGACTTGATGAACTCTCGTCTAATATGATTGTTGAACGTTGGATGATTTTAGA
Organism: Calamus simplicifolius; assembly: GCA_900491605.1. Taxonomy (NCBI): domain Eukaryota; kingdom Viridiplantae; phylum Streptophyta; class Magnoliopsida; order Arecales; family Arecaceae; genus Calamus; species Calamus simplicifolius. The sequence goes on from UESW01004509.1 coordinate 621,119, forward strand.
AACAACCCACCAATCACGCTTGTCATTGAGCAAACTTGGATATCCGCAGTAAAACACTTGCTGAGCTTGGGATGCAAGGATGAATGGTTCATATTTCTGCAATCTTTGCCGATAGTTGACTTCAACTATATTGTAGTCGTTATGAACCCTTTTCTTGACTATTATACATATTTTGATTGTGGTCTATAGTCACTAACTTCTAAAACTGATATTATGTCAAAGATAATTACCTTAATCCAATATTTATGCATAGTATTATCTAATAATACTATGGTTTTAATATTGGATAGGCTGGACCGAAATTTTTCATAACACATCAACCGTGGCACATCTATTAAAGCCATAGATAATCTCATTACCAAAATAACATATCCCTATATCATGTTCTTGTAACTTAAATCAAAGCCTAAGTCATAACCATTTGATAAAAAAAATAAGATGCAACAACATATGTATGTTCATCAGTAAACTACCACGCATAGTTTATAATGCTGAGAAATTGAACCATAATTATATAAAAACCACTAATCAATAATGACTTAATTAATTTAAAACAGAAGCACTAATTAATCATATAGTAATTTATTTAATTAATTTACTATCAGAATCACTAATTAGCAAATATTACAAAGATGTTACATTGCAATCATTATTTATTAGAATACCATAATTTATTATTATATTATATTATATTATTATAAACTAATATAAGTTAATATATTATAATATAATATTATTAATATTATGTCATAATATAATTATTATGCAATAATTACATTATAATTATTACATAATAATTTTTTTGGGCACGTGGTTGGGTTTTTTTTTTTTTTTGCAAGGCCACAGACCGTGGCCAGGCCATGGTCATGGCCATGGCCAGGACAAGAGGGGGCTGGGGGGTTTTTGTTAAAAAATTTTTTGGCCTTGCCGTGGCCTGGCCACGGTTGGCCGCCAGCCCGCCACGGTCGTGGCTGGCGACGGGAGGGGGAGGGCCGGAGGGGGCTTGGGGGGGTTGAATTTTTTTTATTGCCATGGCCTGGCCACCGTGGCCAACCGGCTGCCGGTGGCCAGGCCATGACCGACAGCCGGTCGGCCACAGCCAAGCACGATCGTGGCCAGGGAGGACGGTCACAGCCACTGCCGCGGCCGGCGATGGGAGGGGGAGGGCCGGAGGGGGCTTGGGGGGGGGGGGTTGAATTTTTTTTATTTGGCCTTGCCGTGGCCTTGCCACCGTGGCCAGGACATGGCCAGCAGCCAGCCGGCCACGGCCGGGAGGACGGCCACGGCCACTACCGTGGCTGGTGACGGGAGGTGGAGGGCCGGAGGGGGCTTGGGGGGTGGGTTTTGAAATTTCTTTTTTATTTGGCCTTGCCATGACCTAGCCATTGTGGCCAAGCCACGTCTGCGCCGCGGGGAGGACGGCCACGGCCACTACCGTGGCCGGCGACGGGAGGGGGAGGGGGGAGGGGGAGGGCTGGAGGGGCTTGGGGGGTGGGTTTTGAAATTTCTTTTTTTATTTGGCCTTGCCATGACCTGGCCACTATGGCCAAGCCACGGCCGGGCGCGGCCGTGGCCGGGGAGGACGGCCACGACCACTACCGTGGTCGGCGATGGGAGGGGGAGGGCTGGAGGGCGCTTTGGGGGGTTTGAAATTTTTTTTAAATTGCCCTTGTTGTGGCCTGGCCACCAGGCCACGGCTGGCAGCCAATCGGCCATGACCGGGCGCGGTTGTGACCAGGGAGAATAGCCACAGCTACTGCCGTGGCCAGCGACGGGGGCTTGGGTGGGGGGGGGGGGGGGGTTTTTTTTTTTTTTTTTTGCCCTTGCCGTGGCCTGGCCACCATGGCCAAGTGGAGGGGGCTTGGGTGGGGCTTTGAAATTTTTTTTTTTTATTTTCCCTTGTCATAGCCTGGCCATGGTGGCCAGGGCACGGCCGGCAGCCAACCGGCCATTGCCACTGCTGTGGCTGGCGACGGGAGGGGGAGGGCGGGGGGAGATGGGGTGGAGGGGCAGGGGGGAGGGAGGTTGGGGTTTACCCGGAAATAGGAGTCGCCGGCGAGATGGTCGGGTACCGGAGGGCCACCGGAGTGCCGCCGGAGGTAGGGAAGAGGAAGGAGAGAAAGAGGGAGGGAGAAGAGCAGCCGGTTGGGAGGGGGGAGGGGGTTATTTATATATTAAGATTAGCGATGCAATTTTGCGTCTCGCTAATTTGCCGCCTTAGCGACGCAGAATTGCATCGCTAAATAGCGACGCATGAATATACGTAGCTAAATGCGTCACTATTTAGCGATGTTATGCGTTGCTAAATATTAATATTTTATAATATTATTATTATTTAGTAATTATTATATTTTATCATATATAATATTACATAGTGACAATTTTATATATTAATATATTATAATCTATGCCGTTTCGCTGGAGCTTCGGGGTGACGTGGATCGTGGCCGCGATGTTACATGTCTGCTTCCTTTGGGAACCTCCCATGGGCGGCGGCCTTGCCCCTTCCTCTTATCGCGATGTTATATGACTTATTTATATCGTTAATGCGTCGCTATTTAGCAACTCATTAGTCGACGCATTAATGCGTTGCTAAACATTAATGGGTCGTTGTTTACATTAACGACTGTTTAGCAACGCATTAAGCATTAATGCGTGGTTTGCTTAATGCGTTATAATGCATCGCTAAACAGCTATGCATATAAATGAGTCGCTATTTAGCAATGAGAATTTTTGGAGTCGCTAAATCAGTCGCTATTTAGCGACTGATTTAAATGTGTCCATAAATTGCAGATTTCGTGAGTTGCAATTGCATCATAATTTTATCATTATTTTACGATAAATATTTACTTCGCTATTTCATTAATTTTTTGTAGTGATAATATATTACTCGGACACTTAACCAAGCTTAAAATGTATATGAATCAACTAGCCTTATTCAAATAATTAAGTAAAACAATAATGTATTGATAATGTAAAACTTGTATGTACGTCAAGAAGTGAAATAAGAGAAACGGTCAGAGAAAGTTGCACTTCTGCAAGCCGGCAAGTAAACCCTGAACCAGTCCCACAGGGTTGCGAATGTTTACTCCGTGTCATGAAGTAAAAACGAGCTAAATTGTTCTTGCCTTGAAATCAAACTTTAAAACATCGCGCGCCTATTTGCCCGGATCAATAAAGGAAAAAAGAAAGGAAGGAATCCTTTTGCTCTAATAAATAATAGGAGCATACTCCAAACACAATTTGCAGGTTCTGAGCGAGATCCGAAGACTAATGGACGAATACCTGGACGAGGAGACCAGCATCACCATAACTGGTCACAGTCTGGGCGCTGCGCTCTCCACTCTCAATGCCGCGGATATCGCCTCCAATGGCTTGAACAAATCGAAAGCTCGCCCAAATGAGAACTCCCTGGTCACCGCCATTGTCTTCGCCAGCCCTCGGGTTGGAGACTCCGAGTTCCGAAAGGCCTTCTCCAATATCCCAGGGCTGAGACTTCTCCGAATCTGCAACTTGCCCGACCTAGTCCCAAACTATCCACTGCTGGGCTACGATGACGTTGGCGTCGAGCTACCAATAGACACTCGATCGAACATCCCAATACTTGAAGAGCCCCGGAAACTTAACTTGATGGCACAACTTGGAGGCGTGTCTCCATGGGGTCGCAGGAACAAATGGGGCCAAGGGAGCGTTCAAGTTGGAGGTTGATCGCGACGTGGCTTTGGTGAACAAGGGGATGGGGATGCGGTAAAGGATGAGTACCTGGTTCCAGCTTTCTGGTGGATGGAGAAGAACAAGGGCATGATGAAGGGCGCGGACTGGCACTGGACGTTGACGGACCATGAGGACAGCGTGCGCGATAATTAGGAGGACTTGAAGCCGAAGGGTGATACACGCATGATTCCATTAACCAAGATGTTGAAAACAGAGAATCAAACAATTTAATAATCTCGCAAGGTTGCAAATGAATAATTTCTCTTAATCAGGTGGAAGTCTGAATTCTGCTAAAGAGTAGATTACCTAGTGCATCTGATAGCAAGTTGCATTCCGGTCATGGTTGGAATATGGAATCTATTAATCTCTGTCCTGTCTAGAGGTATAATTGCTATGCAGAGAAAAGGACTTATGTAATTTTTTCTTTTCTTTCTTGCTTTTTCTTTTGTTTTTTTTTTATCTAATCAATGTGGGTACTGTGTTATAGAATAGATGTCTATCCGTTGAGAAAAGCTCTTTATGCACCATGCGTAGTGCAGTACTCTTGCTTTTGAGCTTGAAGATGCTCATGCTGATGAGCTTGATGGCGGTGAGCCTTTTGCTGGAGAGATCTTCCGCAGAATGGATGATAGCTGGCCTGAGCAGCAACTAAAGAGGGAGCGAAAGCTCTTACTGGCTGCTGTGTGGCCGTGAGATATTACTTATGAAGCTTTTGGATAGCTGCCGTCAATGTATGGATTTGCAGGACGAGGATGGCATGCTGTTTTGCTTGAGTGGCCTGAGATAGTGACGATGGTGGAGTAAAGCGGTTGGCTCTGTTGCTTAGCTCGTTGAGGGTGTCCCCCCAGTATGACTGGCGAAAGCTTCGTGGGTTCTTGTCATAATCATCTTTTGATATACCATGCTAATCTAAGGGGGACGAGGATCTGCAAGCTAGCGTTGTTGATGATCCGTGCTCTGCCCTCCTTCCTAGCGTGCCAATTTGTTGACGCGAAATCACCATCCTCGAACGTCCGCGAGCGTCCGATCGCCTCCTCCAACGAGTCTGAGATACTTCGGCGAGCTTCTTCCACCTGCGAGCCTGAAACAAGTTCCAGGGACCGAAGATTCCGACGGGGACCCTCCGACGCTCAAGTCAATACTCTGGGCAACAGTCGTGAGCTTGAGAAAGCTCGAAAGAGAGAAGAAAAGAGAGGCTTAGAGACGTGCTCTCTGTGAGCAAGAATGAGCGTTTAAAAGTGTAGTGAGTTATCAGTTACCTCGTCGGGGGTTTCTCTTACCCATTTTATTGATGCTTAGAGTCTATGAGACTTGGAGCATGATCAGAGCATTTATGATGGTGGCAGCAATGGCAGGGCTTGCTTCTTAGTGGCATGTCAGAAGTGCAAACCATGTTCCATCAAATGTGGATGGCTGCATAGTTGATAGGTACTGCTTGGTTTGGATAGTTGTTGCAGGCTACTGCAAGGTGTGGCCGACCGTTACGCATTTGCTAGATATGTCCCCCATGCTACACTTTCATTGCCTTGTGCGAATAGTGATGGGCGATAAAGTCAGGCACGTAGGCCCCAAAGTGTAGCCGCTGAGGTAGAAGATAAAGTTTGGAGTTGAAGCTGGCTCTGTCCCTTGTAGAGCATTGACTGTAAAGTATGTGCATGGCACTGTTCATGCTTTTGGATGAGCTCCAGAGAAGGTCATGGGTGAAAACTTGCATGGCACTGTTCATGGCCGAGGGGAAGAGGCCGAGCATTCTTGGCCGAGGGAAGAGGTCGAGCACTGTTCATGGCTGAGGGGAAGAGGCCGAGCACCGTTCATGGTCGAGCACTGTTCATGGCCAAGGGGGAAGAGGCCAAGCATTGTTCATGGCCAAGGCCGAGGGGGAAGAGGCTAAGCACTATTTATGACCGAGGAAAAGAGGCCGAGCACTATTCATGGCCAAGGGAAAGAGGCCGATGGGCTCTCAGCTCTACTCCTCTGCGATGCTGGGGACTCCTCATGGGGGTGTCAGGAAGGAGCCAGCAAGATCGAGGCTTATGAGCCAATCCCATCCCCCCTTGATTCCGACTGTTCCGTAGTTGAGATTAGCGGTAGGGATGCCGATTGGAGGCCTTTGTACCATGCACTAGGACTGTCTGGCGAAACTGACACCAACACCGAAGAGGATGAGTAGAGTCAGCCAAGTCCAACACCAATGATTAAGTCCAGATATTGTTGTTATAGCCCACAGATCTATTGGCCCCATCAAGTAGATGTGTATTAGGTATTTTAAATTCTAAATATATGTTGCCCTACTTTTTTATGAGAAAAATCAATCATAAATAAAAGATCTAACTTTTTTTCAATGCTAAATAATTTATTTCCTTGTTTTATTAAGGGTAAACATATGGCGGCTCTGTTAGTTATGATATGAGCCTGAAGGTCGAATTTCATATTGTTTAGGTTGGATCATTGCACCCAAGGAAAAGTCTTTGTACACTGCCTTTGATGCAACATGGCCTGCATCGAGTATGATGATTCGTTAGCGCGCGAGCCCGCACCATGGGATTCACCCATGAATCCCACATCATCTATGCGTGGATCCGCGTGCGAGTAAATCATCACATTCGGTGCAGCCATAGTATGGATCCACATGCAAGTAAATCATCATGCTCGGTACAGCATGACTGTACCGGGACGATGTACAAAGACTTTTCCTTGCACCCAATCCTTTTGAAAGGTTAAGTTTGTTGTTGGGTGTGGTAGATGGTGGCTACTTAATTGATTAGACTGAGGCTAGAGTTATACTTTATATCCTTAAGACAATTTCGTCCCGTAATGGTGCTTACGATCAGTATGACGATTATCTCCAGGATACAACAGTCTCCTTTTGATGAAAGCAGCACTACAATTCACCAAAAATATCGAACCAAGAATGCTACTCTCTTTTTAATGCACTATTGCTATACTACCCTTAGGAAAGTATGCAAATGCCTAAAAGACAACTAAATTCGGAATGGAATTGGAATGAATAAAATGAAAGAGTCTTGAGTCCTATTTATAGGTTTTTAGGTGCCCCTTGGAAGCAACCCTACGAAATTGAATTTAATTTGAATTCTTTGATCGGATTTGATCAAAGGATGTGAGGGTTAAAGGCTTATCACTCTTGATATGCCCATTAACATCGTGATCTTCAGATCAAGCGATTGGATAAGCCTTTTCATGGCTGTAACCTGAAGATCAGCCGATCAGATAAGCCTATCCTCATCCTGATATGCCTTCTCACCATCGTGATCTAATGATCATGTTATAAGATAGGTGGTTGCACATCTTTGATATGCCTTTTCATGATCAGACCGTTGACTTATCTTTAGCCGTACGATCGGACGGATGCCTTATCACCAACCGACGATCGGACGGGTGCCTTATCACCAACCGTCCTGTTGACTGGTCAACCAACGGGTGTGAGCCGTTGGATCGCAATTGTGATCATGATTTGATCACCGCATCTCGACCCTTCATCTGATCGATCAACGATCAGTTCTGATCCGATGATCAACGGTCAATTGATCTCAACCCTTTATCTTGATCCGATCAGTCTCCACCATCGGATCCTCATGATCTATAAAAAATTTAAAGCCCGTGCGAAGTGCAAAGTGCGCCTACAAAGCGCCCATTGCGCCGTTCGCACACGCGCGTGCGCGAGGGTGATGCATAGCATCACCCTCAAGCTCTCCATTTATGGTGAGCCTAAGGAACTTAAGCTTCAAGAAAGTAGTTTCCATATAAGTGAACCTTCCTTTCTTGATTTTTTCGATGTGGGACTAAATGTCCCCGCAATTTCTCATTCACACCCTAAAGGGAGGTGATGGCTTTCAAGGCCCATTAGGGTATTCAAGGCCTATTTTGGCCCATTACCCAACAATCCCCCACATGAATGAAAATTGGACTTAGATCAAAGATCATCAAAGATCAGCAAAGGCAAACCCCTACATAAAAGGATTTTAATGCAAATGAATATGCAGACACACTAAAGAGAGTATAATGGGATGAAGTTGTATCGGGATAGGTAGCTTGTGGCTTTGAACCTTCCTTAGTGAGTTGTTATCGAGTTTACTTGCTAAAAGGTGAACATGATGTCTTGAACCTTTCAGCGTTTTGTGTAAACTAAGACAATAATGATCATGCAACTTCTTCCCGAGCATTCTTTTGGTTCTCATGGTTGTATTCATTTTGGCCCCGAACAACTCCTGGTCTCATGAGTGCTTCAGAGAATTAAACCTTAAAATTCTCATAGAATTGGCCCAGTTCACACTCACATAGGTGATTCTTATTAAGAGTATCCTGCTATACCCCACTTGATATTCATGTCATAAGAATCATTAAAAGCAATGCTTATCCTAGTACCTTTAGCATGTAGCACCAATTATCATAGGAATGAGTAGGATTGGACATCCTTAGTGCTATCAAGTCTCTTCATAATTTAGTTGTCCCTTTTGAACCTAGATCTTGGGATTTTCAATCAGCTAGGTTGGGTATCCACTATGAAGATTTTTCAGTTATAGGTTTTAAACACATTCCCCTCGATAAACAGTTTACTTGATCTCTTGGTAACCCCTTTGTTAATGGATCCGCTAGGTTTTTCTTTGACTGAACATAGTCAATAGAAATTATGCCAATTTCAAGTAACTGCTTAATGGTATTATGTCTGTGACGTATATGTCTAGACTTACCATTATACATCTTATTCTGTGCTCTGCAAATTAGCGATTGACTATCACAATGTATGCATATTGCAGACACAGGCTTTGGCCAACATGAATATCTTCTAAAAGGTTTCGAAGCCATTCTGCTTCTTCAGCTGCCTTTTCTAAAGCAATAAACTCAGATTCCATAGTAGATCGAGCTATACATGTTTGTTTAGAAGATTTCCATGACACAGCACCTCCTCCTAAGGTGAATACATATCCACTTATGGATTTTGTATCTTCTGTGTTAGATATCCAATTTGCATCACTGTATCCTTCTAGTACAGCTGGATATCTTGAATAATGTAATCCATAACTTAGGGTATATCGTAGATATCTTAATACCCTTATTAGAGCTGTCCAATGATTTGGACCTGGATTACTTATGAATCTACTCAACTTATTGACAGCATATGCTATGTCAGGACGAGTGCAATTCATGACATACATTAAGCTGCCAATTATACGTGAGTATTCCAATTGAGATATGGGTTCTCCAGTATACTTAGCCAAATGTAGATTAACATCTACATGTATTTTTACCGGGCTAGTATCATACTTTTTATACTTATTTAATATTTTCTCAATATAATGAGATTGAGATAATATTATTTCTTCAGATGTTCTAGTGATTCGAATCCCTAGTATAACATCTGCAACACCCATATTTTTCATATCAAAATTTGATCAACATTTTCTTTGTTTGTTTAATCATTTCAGTATTACTACCAATGATTAATAGGTCATCTACATATAAGCAGATTTTCACATACCCTTCAGGTAGGGTTTTGGCATATATACATTTGTCACATTCATTTATTTTGAATCCATTTGATAACATTACATTATCAAATTTTATATGCCATTGCTTAGGTGCTTGCTTTAATCCATATAAGGATTTAACAAGTCTACACCTTATTTTCTTGTCCTGGAACAATAAATCCCTCAGGTTGTTCCATGTATATTTCTTCATCTAATTCATTCAGAAAAGCAGTTTTAACATCCATTTGATGAATTTCAAGATTGTTAATGGCTGCAAAGCGATTAACATTCTTATAGATGTTATTCTACTTACTGGTGAATAGGTATCAAAGAAGTCTATACCTTTTTTTTGTTTGAAGCCCTTAGCCACTAATCTGGCTTTATACTTGTCAATTGATCCATCAGCCTTTAGCTTTTTCTTAAAAATCCACTTGCACCCTAAAGGTTTCATACCAGATGGTAAGTCTACCAACTCCCAGGTATGATTATGCATGATGGACTCAATTTCATTATTGACAGCTTCTTTCCAAAAGGGTGCTTCTGGATTAGACATTGCCTTCTTGAATGTCTGAGGTTCATCTTGTAACATATAAGTTACATAATCAGGACCAAAAGACTTTGCAACTCTTGGTCTCTTACTGCATCTGGGTTCATCTTCAGGATATTCTTCCTGATGACTACTACTAGCAGTATTATCATAAGTTCTTTTATTTGAACTTATTTCTAATTTCCTTTTACTTGGAAATATATCTTCAAAGAATGTTGCATTCCTTGATTCCATGATTGTATTTTTTGTATATCAGTTATATCTGATTTATACACAAGAAAGCGATATGCACTACTATTATGTGCATAACCGATAAATATACAATCAACAGTTTTAGGTCCTATTTTGACCTTTTTGGGGTCCGGAATAGCTACTTTAGCTAGACACCCCCACACTCTTAAGTAATTGTAAGAAGGCTTCTTTCCTTTCCATAACTCATATGGAGTAACTTCCTTCTTCTTAAGAGGTATCTTATTAAGAATATGATTTGCTGAGAGAATTGCTTCTCCCCATAAATTCTATGGTGTACCAGAATTTATAACATAGCATTCATCATTTCTTTTAATGTGCGGTTTTTACGTTCCGCAATTCCATTAGATTGAACGAATAAGGAGTAGTAGTTTGATGAATAATGCCATGCTCTTGACAGAATTCATCAAAAGGTGCATCGTATTCACCACCTCTATCACTCCTTATGGCCTTAATCTTTTTACCAAGTTGATTTTCAACTTCATTCTTATAACATTTAAACATTTCTAAAGCCTCATCCTTAGACTTTAGTAGATACACATAGCAGTATCTAGTTGAATCATCAATAAATGTTATAAGATACACTACAAAAAAATTTAGAAATAGCGACACCAATTTAGCGACGCATTTTTGCGTCACTAAATTGCGACAACTCAGCGAGAAAAATAAATAGTGATACCATTAGCGATGCAATAAAAATGCGTCGCAATATAACGACGCAAAAACCAAAAAATTAAAAATAAATCGTTAATATAGCGACGCAGTTATTGCGCCGCTATTTAGCGACGTAATAGCGACGCATAATAAAAAAAAAAAAAAATATAATTTTTAATATAGCGACGCATTAGCGATGCAAAAACCAAAAAATTAAAAAAAATCGTTAATATAGCGACGCATCGATTGCCTCGCTATTTAGCGACGCAGCGATTGCGTCGCTATTTAGCGACGCAATAGTGATGCATATAACAAAAAAAATTTAATTTTTAATATAGCAACGCATTAGCGATGCCAAAACCCAGAAAATTTAAAAAATTTTGTTAATATAGCGACACAATAGTGATGCAAATACCAAAAAACTAAAAAAAAAATAATTTTTAATATAGCAACGCATTAGCAACACAAAAACCTAGAAAATTTAAAAAAATATATTAATATAGCGACGCAATGATTGTGTCTCTATTTAGCGACGCAATAGCGACACAAATACCAAAAAAATAAAAAAAAATTAATTTTTAATATAGCGATACAACATTGCGTCGCTATATTGCGACGCAACATATGTATCGCAATATAGCGACGCATTAGTAACGAATTAGCGATGCATTAGCGATACATTAGCGATGCAAAAATCCAGAAAATTAAAAAAAATTCATTAATATAGCGATACAATAACGATGCATATACCAAAAAAATAAAAAAAATTTAATTTTTAATATAGCAACACAAAAACCCAGAAAATTAAAAAACAAATCATTAATTTAGCGATGCATATAACAAAAAAATAAAAATAAATTTAATTTTTATCGTGGTCGTGGTCGGCAACCACGGCCGTGGCCTGGCCACGGTGGCCAGGCCGTCGGTAAAAAAAAAGAGGTTTTTTTTCGACAACCCCTCCCATGAAAAAAAAAATAAAATATATAAAGTGGTTCCCCTCCTTTCTTATCGGCCATGGCAGTGTCCGTCATCGATCATCGCTGATTGGGATAATGGCTTGGATCGCTCGCAACCGTCGGATTATCGCCGATCGGATGGATCGCAACCGTTGGATCGATCATCGCTGATCGGGATCATGACTTGGATCAATCGCAACCGTCGGATATTATCACCGATCGGATGGATCGCAACCGTCGGATCGATCATCGCCGATCGAAATCATGGCTTGGATCGATCGCAACCATCGGATATCGTCGCCGATTGGATGGATCACAACCGTCGGATCGATCATCGCTGATCGGGATCATGGCTTGGATCGATCACAACCGTCGGATCATCACAGATCGGTTGGATCGCAACCTTCGGATCGATCATCACCGATCGAGATCATGGGTTCAATCGATCGCAACCATCGGATATCGTTGCGGATCGGATGGATCGCAACCGTCGGATTGATCATCGCAGATCAAGATCATGGCTTGGATCGATCGCAACCATCGGATCGTTGCCGATTGGATGGATTGCAATAGTCAGATCGATCATTGTCGATCGGGATCATGGCTTGGATCGACCGCAACCGTCGGATCATCGCCGATCGATTGGATCGCAACGATCGGATCGATCATCGCCGATCGGGATCATGGCTTGGATCACTCGCAACAGTCGGATATCGTCGCCGATCAGATGGATCGCAACGATCGGATCGATCATTGCCGATCGGGATCATGGCTTGGATCGATCGCAACCGTCGGATATCATAGCTGATCGGATGGATCGCAACCATCGGATCGATNCAGGAACAGAACTCCGTGGAACAAGAGAGCAATGATCGAAACTGGAAGCCATGCGATCCAGAAAACTACCAACCAAGGCCCGGGAGAACAGAATCGAAGAGAGAGAAGCTCTCACATCGTAGAGAACCGTATGAAAGGAACTCAGGCTGGTATTTTTAGGAAAAGGTAGAGTGATCTGGAGTTGCAACCATCGGATCGATCATAGCCAATCGGGATCATAGCTTGGATCGATCGCAATCGTCGGATCATCGACGATCGGATGGATCGCAATGGTCCGATCGATCATCGCCGATCGGGATTATAAGCTTGGATCAATCGCAATAGTCGGATATCATCGCCGATTAGATGGATCGCAACCGTCGGATTGATCATCGCCGATCGGGATCATGGCTTGGATCGATCGCAATAGTTGGATCGTCGCCGATCGGTTGGATCGCAACGGTCGGATCGATCGTCGCGATCGGGATCATGGCTTGGATCGCTCGCAACCGTCGGATATCGTTGCCGATCGGATAGATCGCAACCGTCAGATCAATCATTGCCGATCAGAATAATGGCTTGGATCGCTCGCAACCGTCGGATATCATCACCGATCGGATGGATCGCAATCGTCGGATTGATCATCGCCAATCGGGATCATGGTTTGGATCAATCGCAACCGTCGGATCGTAGCCGATTGGTTGGATCGCAATGGTCGGATCGATCATCGCCGATTGCAATCATGGCTTGGATCGATCGCAACCGTTGGATCGTCGCCGATCAGTTGGATCGCAATGGTCGGATCGATCATCTCCGATCGGGATCATGGCTTGGATCAATCGCAACCGTCTGATATCGTCGCCAATCGGATGGATCGCAACCATTGGATCGATCATCGCTGATCGGGATCATGGCTTGGATCGATCGCAACCGTTAGATCGTCGCCATCGGTTGGATCGCAACGGTCGGATAGATCGTCGCTGATCGGGATCATGGCTTGGATCGCTCGCAACCATCGGATATCATCACGACGGATGGATCGCAACCATCGGATCGATCATTGCCGATCGGGATCATGGCTTGGATCGATCGCAACCATCGGATCGTCGCCGATCGGTTGGATCGCAACCTTTGGATCAATCATCGCCGATCGAGATCATGGCTTGGATCGATTGCAACTGTCAGATCGTCGCCGATCGGTTGGATCACACCTTTAGATCGATCACCACCGATCGGGATCATGGGTTCAATCGATTGCAACCATCGGATATCATTGCCGATCAGATGGATCACAACCGTCGGATCAATCATCGCAGATCGGGATCATGCTTGGATTGATCGCAACCGTCGGATCATCGCCGATCAGATGGATCACAACGATCAGATCGATCATCGCCGATCGGGATCATGGCTTGGATCAATCGCAACCATCGGATCATCGCCGATCGGTTGGATCGCAACGGTCAGATTGATCATCGCCGATCGAGATCATGGCTTGGATCACTCGCAACCATCGGATATCATCGCCGATCGGATGGATCGCAACGATCGGATTGATCATCGCCGATCGGGATCATGGCTTGGATCAATCGCATCCATCGGATATCGTCGCCGATCGGATGGATCACAACCGTCGGATCGATCATTGCCGATTGGGATTATGGCTTGGATCGATCGCAACCGTCGGATCGTCACCGATCGGTTGGATCGCAACCATCGGATCGATCATCACCGATCGGGATCATGGCTTGGATCGATCGCAACCGTCGGATCGTCACCGATCGGTTGGATCGCAACGATCGAATCAATCATCGTCGATTGGGATCATGGCTTGGATCGATCGCAACCGTCTGATATTGTCTCCGATCAGATGGATCGCAACCGTCGGATCGATCATCGCCGATCGGGATCATGGCTTGGATTGATCGCAACCGTCGGATCATCGCCGATCGGTTGGATCGCAACGGTCGGATCGATCATCGCCGATCGGGATCTTGGCTTGGATCACTCGCAACCATTGGATATCGTCGTCGATCGGATGGATCGCAACCGTCGGATCGATCATCACCGATCGGGATCATGGCTTGGATCGCTCACAACCGTCGAATATCATCGCTGATTGGATGGATCGCAATCATCGGATCGATCATCGCCGATTGAGATCATGGCTTGGATCGATCGCAACCGTCAGATCATATCCGATCGGTTGGATCACAACGATCGATCATCACCGATCGGGATCATGGCTTGGATCGATCGCAATCGTCGGATCATCGCGGATCGGTTGGATCGCAACGGTCAGTCATCGCCGATCGGATAATGGCTTGGATTGATCGCAACCGTCTGATATCATCGCCGATCGGATGGATCGCAACAGTCTGATATCGTCGTCGATCGGATGGATCGCAACCATCGGATCGATCATCGCCGATCGGGATCATGGCTTGGATCACTCATAACCGTCGGATATCGTCGCCGATCGGATGGATCAAACCGTCGGATCGATCATCGCTGATTAATAAACTAATATTGCGACGCATTAATTATGCGTCGCAATATTGTGACGCAAATATAATGCGTCGCAATATTAGTTTTAAATTAATAAACTAATATTGCGAAGCATATATAATGCATCACAATATTAGTTTATTAATTTAAATCAAATAGTGATGCATGTTTTGCGTCGTAATATTGCGACGCATTATTATGCATCGCAAATCGATGCATAAATGCGTCGCAATATTAGTTTATTAATTTAATAAACTAATATTGCGACGCATTCATTATGCTTTGCGACGCTAATAAATGCGTCTAAATTTATAATATTTAATAATAAACTAATTGCGATGCATAATGAATGCGTCGCAATATTAGTTTTAATTAATAAGCTATATGCAATGCATTCATTATGCGTCGCAATTTGCGACGCATAATGGATGCATCGCAATATACTTTTAAATTAATAAACTATTATTATGATGTATTATATGCCATAGAAAAAATAATTTAACAGGGAAACCCCCCCTCCCGTCTTCTCCGGCCACGGCCGCGGCCGTGGTCGGTCGTGGCCCGGCCAAAGTGGCCAGGCCACGGAAAAAAAAAAATTTTAACTCAGGGGTTTGGCCCCCCCTCCCCCTTCTCCGGCCCACAACCACGGAAAAAAAAAAATTTAACACGGGGGGTTAAATTTATTATTAAATATTTATTAAAAATTACTGATTAAATTTTTAATTATTATTAAAAATATTATTAGTAAGCTATTTTGATATTTTAATCTTAATAATTTATTCAAATATATTATTATATCAATTAAATTTAGAAAACCCCTATAGTAATATTATTATATCAAATAAATAATATATTACAATAACATTAGAATACACTATAGTATATTTTAATATTATATAAAAAATTATATTATGTGATGGTATAATATTATATTGATATTTTGGGTTTGCTGAAATTTTAAAATAAATTCGAAATAGTTTTCTTCATGCATGTCTCATTGTGAGAATGTTATATAAGTTTTATAATATTAACATTTTTATCCATTATTTAATAAACTCATAAAATTAATATGAAATTATGATATAATTCAATATTTGGATTTTTTGTTATTAAATTAGAAAAATAAAATTTATTATCCCTTTAACTTATAGTATTTAATGTGATCATAAAAAAGTATGTTTATGATAATTAATTTAGGACACTTTATTAATAATATCATATTATATATATATTAACTTATATTAGTTCATAATATTATAATATAAAATATAACAATAAATTATGGTATTCTAATAAATAATGGTTGCAATATAACAACATTATAGTATTTGCTAATTAGTGATTCTGATCGATAGTAAATTAATTAAAGAAATTGCTTTACGATTATTTAGTGCTTATTATGTTTTAAATTAATTCAGTCATAATTGATTAGTAATTTTTATATAGTCATGGTTCAATTTTTCAGTCTATTAAACTATGCATGGCAGTTTATTGGTGAACATTTGGCATATGTTGATTCTAATTTTATTGATATTATAATGATTTTATAATATCATATTATAATATAATTTTATAATATCATATTATGTCTTGATTATTTATATCCTGCTTCAAATTGAATGATGCATTAAATTATGTAATGCTAGAATGAACGTCTTGTTGTAGTTCTATTTAATTTTCAGCACCAAATTAGTAGTTTCAATGATTTATATTTTAGTCTTCACATACAATTATGTAATGAGTTTATTACGAAATTGATAAGAATTTTGAATAACAAGCATAAGTTCGATTGTCTTCGGATTTCCATATTATTTCACAGCACTATAACCTTTAGACCCGTTTGAGAATTTGTAAGACTTAGTCTTGCAAATTCTCAAATTGTCCTGGTGGACAGTTTGAGAAAATTTTTTGCGATATGTTAGTCTGCTATTAATCATCGTTGGTTGAGATTGCGGTTTGTATTTGCTCATACGTTCTCCTAGTGTGGCATATATGCCACACATTTAGGAGAACATATGGGGAAATGCTGCTGAAATTTCAACGTAAACCGATCGATGATAATTAATAGCAGAATAACATATCACAAAAAATATTCTTGAATGGGATAGGGCCTTACCTTTTAGACATGGAGTGAAGGTGGAATTAATTTAGGACACTTGATTGCTTGTGAAGTCTCATGATTGAACGGACCGCCTTGCGGCCCGACCCGAACTCAAGCCCTAGCATTAGCCTGGCATGAACCTGTGCCTCGGTCCTTGCTAGCACGCAAGGATCGTAGCCGTGGCCCGGCCTTGCAGGGTAGGGACCTTAGTTGTGTAAAAGAAAATTGGTTTAGTTATAAATGATTTAAATTGGTTGTTATTAACCTTAGTTGTGTAAATAAATAATTTAGTTATATATTTAGTAATGCTAATATAGTTTTATATTGTGGTTTCCTTTAATGGTTTACCAGAAATTGTATAAGTCGGTCAAAAATGAGCGGGGCTCGCTCGTGGATGTATGCAAGGATAAAAGATGGCTTGCTTAATCCAGATTTTCTGAATGGATTGGAAGAATTTATCGCATTTGCATGTAGCCAACCTGAATGGATGGATGGGCCTAGGATTAGGTGCCCATGCAACTTCCACAGGTGTCAGAATAAAGCCTACAGAGATGTTGAAACTGTTAAGGTGCATTTGTGTAAAAAGGGGTTTGTTCCTGATTACGATGTTTGGTACTGTCATGGTGAACCAGAGGAAATTCCAGCAGCTGTTACAAGCCAACAAGTGTCAATTCCCGTAGATGAACCATTTGTGAATTTAAACACATATGAAGAAATGGTGATGAATGCATCGGGTAATGAATTCAATCAGAATACATTTATGGAAGAACCAAATCCAGATGCACAGCAATTTTATGATATGTTGCGTGCTGCAAATCAAGAATTGTATCCTGGTTGTGAGGGTCATTCCCAGTTGTCTACGGCTGCTCGGTTGTTGAATATTAAGGCAGAACATCGATTATCAGAAAAGGCGTTCAATTCTGTAGCTGGGTTAATCAAGGAAATTTTGCCAAATGATAATGTTGTAGCAGACAGTTTTTACTCAACGAAGAAGTTGTTGCGTGGGCTTGGGCTCCCAGTTAATAAGATCGATTGTTGCTTGAACAATTGTATGATATATTGGGGTGAAGACTCAGAGCTGAGATGGTGTAAGATTTGTGGGCAATCGAGGTACAAAAACGGCGAAGGGGGAGCTAGTACAAGTAGGAGGAAAAGTGTGCCTTACAAGAGGATGCATTACTTTCCTCTTACTCCACGCCTGCAGAGATTATACAGATCTGAGGCTACAGCTGCTGATATGAGATGGCATGCCGAACATGAATCTAAAGAGGATGAAATGCGGCATCCATCAGATTCAAAAGCTTGGAAGCATTTCAATGAAAATCATCCTGATTTCGCTGAAGATATAAGGAATGTGAGATTAGGTCTTTGTACCGATGGCTTCCAACCATTTGGTCAAGCGGGGCAACAGTATTCATGTTGGCCTGTGATACTGACTGTATATAACCTTCCTCCATGGAAGTGCATGAAAGATTCTGCAATGTTTTTGACAGTTTTGGTTCCAGGACCATCAAATCCAAAGGAAAAGATTGATGTCTTCCTGCAACCGTTGGTGGCCGAATTGAAAATGTTGTGGGAAACAGGAGTCATAGCCTACGACATTTCTATGAAACAGAATTTCATCATGAGAGCTGCTTTGATGTGGACAATAAGTGACTTCCCGGCATATGCAATGTTGTCTGGTTGGAGCACTGCTGGACGTCTGGCATGCCCTCATTGCATGTATGATTCGGATGCATTTACATTGCAGAAGAGTGGTAAGCAGTCATGGTTTGATAATCATAGGAAGTTCTTGCCTCCAAATCATCCTTACAGTGTAACTTGATCGCCTTCCGGAAGAACAAAGCAGTCACAAAATTCGCCGAACCGGTTAGGTCCGGCACGGATATATTTGATACTATAGAGCATTTGGGGTTGAGGTATGCTTGGGAACCAGATGCAGATAGAATAAATGGCCGTATATGTAAAGAACATAACTGAAGAAGCGGAGTATATTTGGGATTTGCCGTATTGGAGCACAAATCTCATCCGGCACAACTTGGATGTTATGCATATCGAGAAAATTTTCTTTGATAACATATTTAACACGGTGCTAAACATCCCGGGAAAAACCAAAGACACTGCAAAGTCAAGAGAAGAACTTAATCAGTATTGCAGAAGAGGTGATTTGAGGAGGAGTGCCGATGGGACCTATCCTAAAGCCTGTTACACTCTTGACAGAAATTCACGAGAAGTTTTATGTAACTGGTTAGAGGGTTAAAATTTCCAGATGGTTATGCCTCAAATATCGGTAGGTGTGTGGACATGCATAAGCTCAAGTTGTTCGGCATGAAGAGTCACGACTGCCATGTTTTCATGCAACGGTTATTGCCTATAGCTTTTCGTGAGTTGCTTCCGCAACATGTCTGGAAGGCATTGACGAAGCTCAGCTTGTTCTTCAAGGAGTTATCTGCCACAGTCATTACTTCTGCATCCATGGCAAGGCTTGAGGAGAAATTCTAATTATTTTATGCAAGCTGGAGCGAATATTTCCTCCCAGTTTTTTTGACTCAATGGAGCATTTACCGTTCACTTGCCATACGAAGCGAGCATAGCTGGTCCGTGCAGTATCGCTGGATGTATCCTTTCGAGAGGTAAATATATACATCATAAGACATGTTGACATTTCAAATATTATTTCATTGCGAGAAAATTGGTTATTTTTTTCTCACCTTTACATATAGGTACCTTAAGAAGTTAAAAAATAATGTGCGTAATAAGGCAAGGGTTGAAGGTTCTATATGTAATGCACACTTGGTCGAAGAAGTTTCAGCTTTTGCCTCGCATTACTTTGAGGGTCACATCCGCACGAGGAGCCGAAATCTTGGTCGTAACGATGACGTATGTGTGGACGAAGGAGAACCTAATGACGGTAGAATATCAGTTTTTAAAGGTATCGGCCGTTCATTTGGGGGGCAGAAGTCAAGAAATCTTAGCGATATGGAGTATAATGCAGCACATTATTACATCCTAATGAACTGTAGAGAAGTCGATCCATACATTGAGTAAGTATATACTTCAATGCTTAATTGGAACTTCTAATTTAAATTACAATATACCGCAATATTTAATTGCTAACAGAAGTTTTAATCCTTATCATCCCATAAGGATGTATTGTGATAGACAACGACAGATGAATCCCGACATCAGTCAAGTTGCATTGGCAGAAGTTAGAAATGGAGTTTGCTTACTGGTTTTATGAATTTGTGAGTAGTATCACTTAATCAATTTCAATAATGGCTTTTATTTTTCGAATTGATTGTGAATAGCTTATTAATTTATAGGTAAACAGTCCATGGTCCACAACCGACAATATTTTCATTAAATGTCTATCGCAATGGCCATTGAAGACCGTAACAACTCTACTGGCTATTTTGTTAATGGTATAAATTTTAGATTGAACGACTAGCAGCTCAAGAGGCACGCAGAACTGAGGCGTGTATGTTAAAGGAGAAAGTGTTGGAGCAAATATGCAGGATTATTACGGAAAGTTAGTAGAGGTGGTTGAAGTTGAATATCCCGATTGCCTATTAAATGAACTGTATTGTTTCATTGCGATTGGTTCGATCCGACGGTTCCTGTGGGCAAAAGGGTTCATAACGACTACAATCTAGTTGAAGTGAACCATCGACGAAGATTGCAGAAATATGAACCATTCATCCTTGCATCCCAAGCTCAGCAAGTGTTTTACTGCGGATATCCAAGTTTGCACAACGACAAGCGAAATTGGTGGGCTATTTCTAAATCGTTTCACGTTCAACAATCGTATTAGACGAGAGTTCATCAAGTCAATCAGCCGAGTTCCCTACATTTCAAGAGGATGAGATGGAAATGCATGCAATTGAGGACAACACAAGGGCTCCTGAAACATCACTTAGAGATCCAAATTGTGATGTCCAAGAAATTGCGGATCCAAATGTTCGGTTTCCTTCCGATGATAATGAAACTGAATTGCAGTCCGATACGGCATCGGATGTTGAACCAACATTTCATGAAGCAAATGAAACCGACTAAACATAGAGGTTTTTTAAATTTATTTTATTTTTATAAATGTTATATTTTGACATATAACTGTGATACTAACTGTATATAACCTTCCTCCATGGAAGTGCATGAAAGATTTTACAATGTTTTTGACAATTTTGGTTCCATGACCATCAAATCCAAAGAAAAAGATTGATGTCTTCCTGCAACCGTTGGTGGCCGAATTGAAAATGTTGTGGAAAATAGGAGTCATAGCCTACGATATTTATATGAAACAGAATTTCATCATGAGAGCTGCTTTGATGTGGACAATAATTGACTTCCCGGCATATGCAATGTTGTCTGGTTGGAGCACTGCTGGACGTCTAGCATGCCCTCATTGCATGTATGATTCGGGTGCATTTACATTGCAGAAGAGTGGTAAGCAGTCAAGGTTTGATAATCATAGGAAGTTCTTGCCTCCAAATCATCATTACAAGTGTAACTTGATCGTCTTCCGGAAGATCAAAGCAGTCACAAAATTCACCGAACCGGTTAGGTCCGACACGGATATATTTGATACTATAGAGCATTTGGGGTTGAGGTATGCTTGGGAACCAGATGCAGTTAGAATAAATGGCCGTATATGCAAAGAACATAGCTAGAAGAAGCGGAGTATATTTTGGGATTTGCCGTATTGGAGCACAAATCTCATCCGGCACAACTTGGATGTTATGCATATCGAGAAAATTTTCTTTGATAACATATTTAACACGGTGCTAAACATCCCGGGAAAAACCAAAGACACTGCAAAGTCAAGAGAAGAACTTAATCATTATTGCAGAAGAGGTGATTTGAGGAGGAGTGCCGATGGGACCTATCCTAAAGCCTGTTATACTATTGACAGAAATTCACGAGAAGTATTATGTAACTAGGTTAGAGGGTTAAAATTTTCAGATGGTTATGCCTCAAATATCGGTAGGTGTGTGGACATGCATAAGCTAAAGTTGTTCGGCATGAAGAGTCACGACTGCCATATTTTCATGCAACGGTTATTGCCTATAGCTTTTCGTGAGTTGCTTCCGCACCATGTCTGGAAGGCATTGACGAAGCTCAGCTTGTTCTTCAAGAAGTTATCTGCCACAGTCATTACTTCTGCATCCATGGCAAGGCTTGAGGATGAAATTCTAATTATTTTATGCAAGCTGGAGCGAATATTTCCTCCCAGTTTTTTTGACTCAATGGAGCATTTACCAGTTGACTTGCCATACGAAGCGAGCATAGCTGGTCTCGTGCAGTATCGCTGGATGTATCCTTTCGAGAGGTAAATATATACAACATAAGACATGTTGACATTTCAAATATTATTTCATTGCGAGAAAATTGGTTTATTTTTTTCTCACCTTTACATATAGGTACCTTAAGAAGTTAAAAAATAATGTGCGTAATAAGGCAAGGGTTGAAGGTTCTATATGTAATGCACACTTGGTCGAAGAAGTTTCAGCTTTTACCTTGCATTACTTTGAGGGTCACGTCCGCACGAGGAGCCGAAATCTTGGTCGTAACGATGACGTACATGTGGACGAAGGAGAACCTAATGACGGTAGAATATCAGTTTTTAAAGGTATCGGCCGTTCATTTGGGGGGCAGAAGTAAAGAAATCTTAGCGATATGGAGTATAATGCAGCACATTATTACATCCTAATGAACTGTAGAGAAGTCGATCCATACATTGAGTAAGTATATACTTCAATGCTTAATTGGAACTTCTAATTTAAATTACAATATACCGCAATATTTAATTGCTAACAGAAGTTTTAATCCTTATCATCCCATAAGGATGTATTGTGATAGACAACGACAGATGAATCCCGACATCAGTCAAGTTGCATTGGCAGAAGTTAGAAATGGAGTTTGCTTACTGGTTTTATGAATTTGTGAGTAGTATCACTCAATCAATTTCAATAATGGCTTTTATTTTTCGAATTGATTGTGAATAGCTTATTAATTTATAGGTAAACAGTCCATGGTCCACAACCGACAATATTTTCATTAAATGTCTATCGCAATGGCCATTGAAGACCGTAACAACTCTACTGGCTATTTTGTTAATGTGTATAAATTTTAGATTGAACGACTAGCAGCTCAAGAGGCACGCAGAACTGAGGCGTGTATGTTAAAGGAGAAAGTGTTGGAGCAAATATGCAGGATTATTACGGAAAGTTAGTAGAGGTGGTTGAAGTTGAATATCCCGATTGGCCTATTAAATGAACTGTATTGTTTCATTGCGATTGGTTCGATCCGACGGTTCCTGTGGGCAAAAGGGTTCATAACGACTACAATCTAGTTGAAGTGAACCATCGACGAAGATTGCAGAAATATGAACCATTCATCCTTGCATCCCAAGCTCAGCAAGTGTTTTACTGCGGATATCCAAGTTTGCGCAACGACAAGCGAGATTGGTGGGCTATTTCTAAAATCGTCCACGTTCAACAATCGTATTAGACGAGAGTTCATCAAGTCAATCAGCCGAGTGCCCTACATTTCAAGAGGATGAGATGGAAATGCATGCAATTGAGGACGACACAAGGGCTCCTGAAACATCACTTAGAGATCCAAATGTGATGTCCAAGAAATTGCGGATGCAAATGTTCGGTTTCCTTCCGATGATAATGAAACTGAATTGCAGTCCGATACGGCATCGGATGTTGAACCAACATTTCATGAAACAAATGAAACCGACTAAACATAGAGGTTTTTTTAAATTTATTTTATTTTATAAATGTT
This sequence comes from Calamus simplicifolius, assembly GCA_900491605.1. Taxonomy (NCBI): domain Eukaryota; kingdom Viridiplantae; phylum Streptophyta; class Magnoliopsida; order Arecales; family Arecaceae; genus Calamus; species Calamus simplicifolius. Next base: position 644,939 of record UESW01004509.1, read on the forward strand.
ATATTTTTACATATTCAATCATTAATCGTAATTACATTCATGAATCTTTAGTATTTTCAGTATGACGGGCCGAGGTAGATCTACGACGATAGACAGAGTGAGCAGAGACGTAGCCCTGCCGCATCAGATCCCATGAGCTTTGGAGATGAAGAGTTCAGATCTATACACATCGCATAGCCTTCGATCTCTCCAGCCATCGGCGGTGATCCTGCATTAGTATTATAATCCAGCCGATCGGCACATTCCTTCGAGAGTTCTTCCACCGTCGGCCGCACCGTACTTGGACTGGATGCTCATGGGTTGTAAGTATATACTAATTAAAATATATGTTTATGTTTTTAAGTCAATTATTTATAAACATGTATTTTTTAAATAGATTTATTGAGCAGCATCATGTATCGAGCCACATCAGCTCCATATTTCAGAGGCGTGCTGATCCCGGTGGCTACGATTGGCACCATGTATCTGCAGCCACGAGGGAGTTTTATTTTTCAGAGTTTCAGGTAAACTTATTAAATATAATTTATCGCTGATATAAAATTTCTTAATCTTAATAAATTCTGAAACTAACTGTTTATTTTAATGTAAAAAAAGTTACGTGGGATCTTGCCGTCCATGATGCCATTAGGGCAGCATGGAATGCTCTTACGGCACGCCGATACTCCGACATGCTTCATCGTTGGAGGTCATCGGGTCAGCATCCTGCGCATGTGCCAGAGGGTATTTGGCATGAGTGGCAGTAGGCGTGGCAGTCTGATGGCTGGCGCAGGAGGTCCGCATCAGCTAGCACGAACTGCCAATCCAAGAGGGGCGGTCCTGGCACGGGTCTCTCCTGCCACACTGCGGGATCCATTTCGATTTAGGAGCACAGACGCGTATGGTAAAAAAAAAATAATTTAATTACTAATTTAGTTATTTACAAATACTTATATTTATATCAAATTTTTTTTTCTATTGTTGTAGTCCAAACAGGAGGGCGGAGATCCTGGTGAGTTTCGTCTATTCAGGGCGACACACACCAGGAGGGACGGTTCCTGGGTCGATACACGATCACGGGAGGTTGCGGTAAGAAATTAGCTTATATTGTATCTGTTTAATTTCTAAAATTTTATTTAGAGAAATTGATTGATTCATTTATTGTTGATTTTATAATTCAAAGGCACGAGTCGAGGAGCTTCAGTCTCAGACGTAGGTCAACTCCACTGATGGGGGACGCCCGTCGAACTCTCATCAGAGGAGAGTCGACGTGTGTTTTTGGAGGCTGTTAGTGCCCAGCTGCGAGACCGCAGGGTCTATGGTCTGGGCACTAGAGCTTCTGCATATTTTTCCCATCAAGCCTCCAGTTCGCGTTATTCTGGCGATATTTATGCCGAGCGTTTAGAGGACATTCGGAGATCTATTACGGAGGAGGTTCGGCAGGACGTTCGGCAAGAGATTCAGCAGGAGTTCAACCAGCGCACGGAAGTCCTTCAACATGAGCTCTCTGACATAAGAGAGCAGATGCATCACATGCGGGATTTGGTTAGCCGCATGTCGCAGGGTTTTCAGCCACCACGTGATCATGATAGTGGAGATTCTTGATGTATTTTTTTCTTTACTTTTTATGTGTTGTACATGGAAACTTCAAAATTTTAATATATTAATTATTTTAAAAATTTAATGATGAATGTTTCAATCAATATTAGTGTTTCTATCAATATCAGTGTTTCGATCAATATTTTTGTAAATTTAACTATTTTAATTTTAATATTTTATATTTTTTTTAAAAAAAATTAATTAGCGATGCATTAGCGACTGAAATTGCATCGCTAATATTTCTAAAATATTATTATTAAATATTACGATGCAAGGAACTGGCGTTGCAATATTGCGACGCAATCGAATGTGTCACAATATTAAATTTAACCATTTTAATTTTAATATTTTTTATTTTTTTAAAAAAATTAATTAGCGATGTATTAGCGACTGAAATTGCATCGCTAATATTTCTAAAATATTATTATTAAATATTGTGATGCAATGTCTTGACGTCGCAATATTGTGACGCAATCAAATGCATCGCAATATTAAATTTAACCGTTTTAATTTTTAATATTTTTTTTTAAAAAAATTAATTAGCAATGCATTAGCGACTGAAATTGCGTCACTAATATTTTAAAATATTATTATTAAATATTGCGACGCAACGTCCTTGCGTCGCAATATTGCGATGCAATAGAATGCGTCACTGAGAGTCGCTATTTAGCGACGCAATTGTGACAAAATTCATTCTGTGATGAGACTTGCAGCGATGCCATAATTGCGTCGCTAATGCATCGCGAAAGCTAGTTTAGCGACGCATTAGTGATGCATTTTGGCGTCGCTAAATTTAGTTTCTGTTGTAGTGATACTTTTTACCTCCTATAGTTTGAACTGACTTTAAGTCACATAGATCATTGTGAATTAAGTCAAGAGGTTCAGTATTTCTTTCAACTGATGGAAATGGTGTTTTTGCTAACTTAGCTTCAACACACACTTCACACTTGTAATGTGGATCGATTTCACGATTAGGTAATAATTTTAATTTCATTAATTTTTTTAATGAATTAAAATTCACATGTCCTAATCTATCATGCCATAGACAAGAAGAGTCAACCATATAAGCAGAAGAAGAAGCTTTATTTATTTCAAGGTTTCTGTGTACAGTCATTACATTCACCTTAAATAATTTATTATTCAAGTAACCCCTTCCAATAAATATTCTCCCCTTAGTGAGTACAAATTTATCATACTCAAAGACCATCCTAAAGCCATGTTTGCTTAGAAGGGAGCCTGATATAAAATTCTTCCAGATGTCATGGACATGTAGTACATCATTCAGTAGAAGCTCCTTGCCATATATCATCTTTATAACGATGCAGCCAAGTCCTTCTATCTTGGATGTAGCAGAGTTACCCATGACCAAATTTCTACAATTGATAAGAGTATAAGATGAGAACATACTCTTATCAGAGCAGACATGTCTGGTAGCTCCAGTGTCGATGTACCACTCATTTGTTTTGTCAACCATGTTTGCTTCAAATACAACTGCTGATAGCATCATTTCGGATACCTCTTTGGATAGGGTTTCAGTAACGTTGACTTCTTTCTTTTCTTTATCCTTGAAATGACAGTCCTTGGATTTGTGTCCTTGCTTTCCACAAACAAAGCACTTTTCCTTGAATTTATATTTCTTTGGATTGCCTTCTTCTGTTTAAAGCCTTCGCTTGGAAACTTGCATTTCTTCTTCCCTTCTATGAGGTTGGCCTTTGGCTTAGCATGTTGTCCTCCTCGATCCTCAGGCGAACAATTAGGTCTTCAAGTCCCATCTCCTTTCGCTTATGCTTCAAGTAGTTCTTGAAGTCCTTCCATAGTTGTGGTAGCTTCTCTATGATGGCAGCTACATGGAATGACTCGCTGAGAGACATTCTCTCTGCATGTATCTTATGCAGGATAATCTGAAGCTTTTGGACTTGCTCCATAACAGTTTTGTGGTCGACCATTTTGTAGTCTAAGAATCTTCCAAACAAAACTTCTTGTGTCCAGCATCCTCTGTCTTGTACTTTTTATCCAGGGATGCCCATAACTCCTTGGCAGTGTCAATACTGCTGTACACATTGTACAAGGTATTGTCTAGACCATTCAGGAAGTAGTTTTTGCAAAGGAAGTCTGAGTGCTTCCATGCCTCCACCGCAGCAATGACTTGCTTGTCGTCTCCCTTCCTTCAGGACAGGCGGATCTTCATTCAGCACTCTGACCAGGTTCAGAGTTGTGATGTAGAACATCATCTTCTGTTGCCACCTCTTGAAGTCCGTACCAGAGAATTTCTTCGGTCTCTCGGCTTGAACTGATGTCGTCATAGTAGCCATCTGCAGCAGCACTTCCATGGTAGCAGCGAAAATTATCTTAAGATTGTTGTTGGGTGTGGCAGATGGTGGCTACCTAATTGATTAGACTGAGGCTAGAGTTATACTCTATATCCTTAAGACAATTTTGTCCCGCAATGGTGCTTACGGTCAGTATGACGATTGTCTCTCAGGATACAACAGTCTCCTTTTGATGAAAGCAGCACTACAATTCACCAAAAATATCGAACCAAGAATGCTATTCTCTTTTTAATGCACTATTGCTATACTACCCTTAGGAAAGTATGCAAATGCCTAAGAGAGAACTCAATTCGGAATGGAATTGGAATGAATAAAATGAAAGGGTCTTGGGTCCTATTTATAGGTTTTAGGTGCCCCTTGGAAGCAACCCTACGAAATTGAATTTAATTTGAACTCTTTGATCGGATTTGATCAAAGGATGTGAGGGTTAAAGGCTTATCACCTTGATATGCCCATTAACATCGTGATCTTCAGATCAGGCGATCGGATAAGCCTTTTCATGGTTGTGATCTAAAGATCAACCGATCAGATAAGCCTATCCTCATCCTGTTATGCCTTCTCACCATCGTGATCTGATGATCACGTTATCAGATAGGTGGTTGCACATCTTTGATATGCCTTTTCATGATCAGACCGTTGACTTATCTCTAACCGTACGATCGGACGGATGCCTTATCACCAACCGATGATCGGACGGGTGCCTTATCACCAACCGTCTTGTTGACTGGTCAACCGACGGGTGTGAGCCGTTGGATCGTGATCGCAATCATGATTTGATCACCGCATCTCGACCCTTCATCTGATCGATCAACGATCAGTTCTGATCCGATGATCAACGGTCAATTGATCTCAGCCCTTTATCTTGATCCGATCAGTCTCCACCGTTGGATCTCATGATCTATAAAAAATTTAAAGCCCCTCAAGCTCCTCGCGACGATGCGAAGTGCAAAGTGCGCCTACAAAGCGCCCATTGCGCCCTTCGCACACGCGCGTGCGATTGCGCCAAGCTCTCCACTTATGGTGAGCCTAAGGAACTTAAGCTTCAAGGAAGTGATTTCCATATAAGTGAGCGTTCCTTTCTTGATTTTTTTGATATGGGACTAAATATCCCGCAATTTCTTATTCACACCCTAAAGAAAGGTGATGGACTTTCAAGGCCCATTAGGGTATTTAAAGCCTATTTTGGCCCATTACCTAATAAAGTTTTGCTTGAGCCTGGCTCATCTACGTCTTGGATGCATCAGTCCCACCGATAGCCAACTAGGCGGTCCATTCATCACCAGTGTGGGTGCAGCTCGTGCTGCAAACGAATTGGATTAGCAAAGCCTAACGCAATCAGCTATTAAACAAGGTCCACATCGGAGGTTTTCATCAGAATACGTCACCCATTTATTTTCCTTGGAAGAAGCCTAGTTGAGAATTAGACCTGGGTTAACTTGAACCATAAACATCAAATTCTCGTTCTGCAAGGGAAGAAAAGGAGGGCAACAATGACGCACGTATATTATTTGGAAGCTCCACCCAACTCTAGGTGGCCATCTGGCCTTCCATGCTTAAGAAGATTCTTAGGCACTGTACTTCGAAGGAAAAAAAAAAAAAAATTACATGTTCAAAGCAGTGTGCTTCGCACCTCCCGTAACCAATGCGTGCAGAAATTAATAGATTAATGTTTATTTGACTTAATCACGTCCGACTCATTGCCAGCAAAATCTGCGCCGAAAATATTGGTTGAGTACTTCCCACAAATATGTATTTTTATCTCATAAGGAACTCTTAGATATACATATATGATGAGGGGGTACAATCGTTATTGCACTAATACTCATGCATATGGCAAAAAGGATGATATTATTCTCGATTTTTGGCCCGCAGCTGTCATGACTCGACGATGCCGAAGCATCCTATGCCTCGATTAAACTGAGTTATCCATCTGCCTCGGTCTGACCAAATCATTCAAATGCCTCGGCGGATCCAAACTATTCATATGCCTCGGCAGAGCCGGGCTATTCACATTCCTCGGAAGGACCAAGAAATCAGGCCGATAATATTAGAAGTGGCCTAGAGCCTACAAAGTCATCGAATATTAAAGCATTAATTAGCTTCTCTAGCCATCGATTCTCTAACTAACCAGATACTGATGTTACCGGTTTCATAACAAACTTGATTCGAATCTGATTCTAATCTTGACGGTTTCGGACCTCCTGTGATACGTTCAAGGAATCAGGTGATCACCTATCATCACATCTGCAACCTATAAATACCTTGGTCCTAAAGCTCTTTAGATACACAAAAAAAAGTTTTTACACTCACACTCTTGCTGAAAACTCTATTAAAGCTCAAGCAGAGCTCAGAGCTCTCGAGAGGCCATTTCTTGATGGATTCCTTTGCGAGAGCCTTCTCCTCACATCTACTTATTGTGAATCTCTGTTGACTTGGGCGTCGAAGGGTCTTCCGCAGAAGACCACCCTCGATACTCTATGTGTGAAGACTATCTTGCAGGTTCCATCCAGATGAGAGATCGGCATCCAGATCCGAAGTCAAACTGCATCCGAGTTGGAAAGCAGATTTCCTCAGCAACAATATTATTTTGAAGCATGCTCACCCTTCTAGTTTTAAATAATGTTATCGGCAATTTCCTGCATCAATCAATAGTAATTTTGTGAAGAAAATATGTCCATTTAGAATTGGTCCCAACTCATGCCAACATTAATGGTATGTGTCGCGTGCTCACCTAACTTCTACTGCTTACCGAACTCCTCCACTCCATCCTTCCTTATCGTCATCATGATCATCATCAAAATTCTTCAACCATATTATTCCTCCACTCCATCCTTCCTTATCGTCGTCATGATCATCATCAAAATTCTTCAACTATATAATTAAAAGATTTATCAATGTGGTTCATGCTTATCAACATCACCATCATTGGAAGAGAGCTTCACCAAATGGGTCAGTCTGAAGGTCGAATTTCATATTGTTTAGAACCGATCATTGCAACCAAAGGAAAATCTTTGTACACTGCCTTTGATGCACATGGTTTGCATCGAGCACGATGATTTATCAGCGTGCGGGTCTGTACTACGGAATTCAACCGTAAATCCTGCATTGCTTATGCGTGGATCTACATGCGGACGAATTACCATGCTCGGTGCAGGCCATGCTGCATCGAGGTGATGTACAAAGGCTTTTTCTTGCACCTAATCCTTTTGAAAGAGGTTAAGTTTTGCCTGAGCCCGGCTCATCTATGTCTTGGATGCATCAGTCCCACCGATAGCCAACTACGCGGTCCATTCATCACCAATGTGGGTGCAGCTCGTGCTGCAAACGAATTGGATTAGCAAAGCCTAACGCAATCAGCTATTAAACAAGGTCCACATCGGAGGTTTTTATCAGAATGCGTCACCCATTTATTTTCCTTGGAAGAAGCCTAGTTGAGAATTAGACCTGGGTTAACTTGAACCATAAACATCAAATTCTCGCTCTGCAAGGGAAGAAAAGGAGGGCAACAATGACGCACGTATATTATTTGGAAGCTCCACCCAACTCTAGGTGGCCATCTGGCCTTCCATGCTTAAGAAGATTCTTAGGCACTGTACTTCGAAGGAAAAAATAAATTACATGTTCAAAGCAGTGTGCTTCACACCTCGCATAACCAATGCGTGCAGAAATGAATAAATTAATGTTTATTTGACTTAATCACGTCCGACTCAATGCCAGCAAAATCTGCGCCGAAAATATTGGTTGAGTACTTCCCACAAATATGTATTTTTATCTCATAAGGAACTCTTAGATACATATATATTTCCAAGCATCCTCACCCTTCTAGTTTTAAATAATGTTACCGGAAATTTCCTGCATCAATCAATAGTAATTTTGTGAAGAAAATCTGTCCATTTAGAACCGGTCCCAACTCATGCCAACATTGATGGTATGTGTCGCGTGCTCACCTAACATCTCGTCTTCGACTGCTTACCAAACTCCTCCACTCCATCCTTCCTTATCATCGTCATGATCATCATCAAAATTCTTCAACCATATTATTAAAAAATTTATCAATGTGGTTCGTGCTTATCAACATCACCATCAGAACAGAGCTTCACCAGGTAGGCTTGCATCTATTCTTGTCAATGGACGTAGCTATATATTTGTTTCTTACGATGGCTTTAACTAAGTTATAATTATACCATTTAAAAAATTAAGTAATATTAAAAAATTGGTCTTTGTCCCGGGAAGGAAGTATATGGAACAAGTAGCCTTATTTAAATAATTAAATAAAAACTATTGATGTAAAACATGTAGGTCAAGAAGTGAAATAATTAGAGAATGGGTGAGAGAAAGTTGCACTTCTGCGCAGGTCGGTAAGTAAACCCTGAACCAGTCCCAGGGGTTTGGTTGCCAATGCAAACTTGCACGCAATGCTCCGTTCTATCTTTTCACCTGGCCTTAGAAGGATGAATTCGTCTCAGAGAAGTCAATGGTTCTTAATTATCCTCCAAAAATGATGACTTGATCCGAGTCTTCAGGTTCTTCACGTCAGAAAGATAATCCCATCCTTCAGATATACTTACTTGAACCGTAGAAGCATCTCTAAGCATCACATCTCAATCTAATGCCAAGCACTATGGCATAAATATGGGTAGCTGAACCTAGATGGCCTAACACAAAAACAACAGTCCATAGGCTAAGTAAGAAGCATATATATCAACGATGTTGAGGAACATAGCTACGAGGTGGAGGGAGCTCAGTGGCTTGGATAACTGGAAGGGCCTCTTGGCTCCCCTAGATATCGACCTCCGCCGCAACGTCCTCCTCTATGGCGAGATGGCAGAGGCAACCTACGATGCATTCATCACCGAGAAGAAGTCCCGATATGCCGGCGCCAGTCGGTATGCCCCAAGGGACTTCTTCGACAAGGTGACCATGTCGATGGGTCAGCCATCTTTGTATCGAGTGACAAAGTTTTTCTATGCGACTTCGAGCATCGACGTTCCCGACGCATTCTTAGTAAAGTCATTGTCGAGGGAGGCATGGAGCAAGGAGTCAAACTGGATGGGATACGTTGCGGTGGCCACCGACGAGGGGAAGAAGGTGCTGGGGAGGAGGGACGTGGTGGTGGCTTGGAGGGGAACGGTGCAGGCATTGGAGTGGATCAACGATCTGGACTTTACCCTGGTCTCGGCTTCGGGGATAATAGGCGAGGGACCTTCAGGTGATCCAAAGGTGCACAGAGGCTGGTTGTCAATATACACCTCCGATGATCCCGAGTCACCGTATAACAAGGAAAGTGCGAGGGACCAGGTAATTTTTTTTGTCTGCTCAAGTTGTTCGCGTTAAATTGAGCCATTATAACTCCATGTACCAAAATTCTGAATCTTGTCTTGCGTGACCAACAATATTTTAAGCCCTGATATAAGCTTGATTGCAGTACCCATCATAGCACAAATATAAATCATGGGAGTATCAGCAAAATCCAATGGCCTTCGTGAATCACGCTTTACAGCAACGATTGCAACCGTATGAACTAGATTTTTGACTTGCACTTAGATGTGGCAATTGGATTGCAGTGGATGATTTTGGATCGAATTAATTCACGAGGTTCGAATCAATCTCGGATTCAGATCATTTAATCTAAATTCTAACCCTAAATGATCATGTTCGGATCAATTCATATATCATTTTGGGTTGACTTAATTTTTTTTTAACGATTGATTATACTTTTCTTTTTTATTTTTTTAAGTAATTTTGGATCATTTTATGATCGGATCATTTCGAATTTGGATCAAGAAAAAAAAATTCTAACTCTAATTTTTCAAACGGATTTGGATCGGATTCACAAGTTGGGTCAAGATTTTATCACCTCTACTTGACTCATCGCAGGCCATCCATGATTGAAAATTTGGCCTTTAGAGAGAGCACTCTCTCGCCTACAGTTGAAAGTGATTGGATTCGTGGAGGCGGTCTATGCCCATTACCGCCAATGGAATTGCATCTATCTAGGTGCAAGTTTAAATTAATGATTGAATGCATGGTTAATGATTTGGGCTTAAACTTTTCTACCAAAAAGGTGGGAAAAAGTCTCTGATCTAGCTAGAATGACAGGTTTTAGCTTATTTGTTGCAAATCCAAATGGGTGATCAGATTGGAAACGAAAAAAATGGAATCTAGCTAGATGACCACAAATTAATTAACTTTGATCCGAGTGCCCAGCAACGTGAATCGTTTTGCTAACGAGATTACAAGAATTAGGTAAAAATTACACATGTTATAGACCAGAAATTTTTTAAAGTGCTGTAAATCATCTTATAAAAAAAAAGATGAAAACGCGGAGTGCAAAATCCAACTCGCCTTTTGGTATAAAAATGAAATGCTCATGACCAACCAGAGATTGCAACCAACGTAACACCCTCTTAATTACATGCATTGTGGGGTACCGGGTGGGGGATCGAGTAGTGGTTTTTTATTCTAAATTTTACAAGTATAATAAAAACTAACGCTTTTACTTATTCATTTTATTCAAGTTATTAAGATAATAGATTTTAAAATAATACAACCAGAACTGAGATCTTGATCACTAGAAATAACTTCCAATAATTTTATCGGCTAAACTAATTAACATGCACCTAAAATTTACCTATATTATTTGTGTTGGTGTAACAGCCAAGTATGAAATTTTTTTGTTTCAAAGCTTGATGCAAGTATATAATTCTCAATAATATTTGTAAACATATCATGTTTCACACCACTAGGAACCCAAATATGAACCACATGATCTATGGATGATATTAGGAACCAGTCACATTTCATGTCATGCTCTCCCCTACATGTTTCTGTTCAACAGCTTACTTTCGATGGCTGCACGGAATGTGGACTCCGTGTCACGAAGTAAAAACGAGCTAAATTCTTATCTTGAAAGCAAACTTTAACCACCCGGTGGCTGGGGCCTTGCCTCAACCGCAACGATGCGGAATAAGAGGTATATTTATACGCTCCTCATTTACGTAGGTCCAAATACAATTTGCAGGTCCTGAGCGAGATCCGAAGACTAATGGACGAATACCAGGACGAGGAGACCAGCATCACCATAACCGGTCACAGTCTGGGCGCTGCGCTCTCCACTCTCAATGCCGCGGATATCGCCTCCAATGGCTTGAACAAATCCAAAGCTCGCCCGAATGAGAACTCCCCGGTCACAGCCTTTGTCTTCGCCAGCCCCCGGGTTGGAGACTCCGACTTCCAAAAGGCCTTCTCCAATATCCCAGGGCTGAGACTTCTCCGAATCCGCAACTTGCTCGACCTAGTCCCAAACTATCCGCTGCTGGGCTACGATGACGTTGGCGTCGAGCTACCAATAGACACTCTAAAATCCAAATACTTGAAGAGCCCCGGAAACTTAACTTCATGGCACAACTTGGAGGCGTATCTCCATGGGGTCGCAGGAACAAATGGGGCCAAGGGAGCGTTCAAGTTGGAGGTTGATCGCGACGTGGCTTGGTGAACAAGGGGATGGATGCAGTCAAGGATGAGTACCTGGTTCCAGCTTCGTGGTGGGTGGAGAAGAACAAGAGCATGATGAAGGGCGCCGATGGGCACTGGACGTTGATGGACCATGAGGAGGACAGCGTCCGCAATAATTAGGACTACTTCAAGCCCAAGGGTGATACATGTATGATTCCATTAACCAAGATGTTGAAAACAGAGAATCAAACAAGTTAATAATTTCGCAAAGTTGCAAAAGAATAAGTTCTCTTAATCAGGTCGAAATCTGAATTCTGCTAAAAAGTAGATTAACTAATAGCAAGTTGCATTTCGGTCATGGTTGGAATATGGAATCTATTAATTTTTCTGTCCTATCTAGAGGTATAATTGCTGTGTGGAGAAAAAGAATTGGTATAGATTTTTTTAAAAAAAATCCAACTAATGCGTCGACTGCATTAATTATAGAGATAGATGTCTATCCTTCAGGCTCTTATGCTATTTATGCTAATACTAATGGGTTGACCCAAAGATAATTATGGGTTGAGATTCAAGGGGCTTTACGTCTATGATTTCTGGGTTTTAATTGTACTCTAAAGGAAAAGAGGCAGGTGGCCTCACATTCACTGATTTTGTGGAAATCTAACAAGTTCAAAAACTTTATGAAGGATAATACTAAGGTTGATTTGGGTTTTTTTTTTTAAATCTATCTTCCTATGGTGCTGTTACCAACCGGCCTCTGCTCAGTCGTTCCTCCTCCCATTCCTTCTTCCACTCCGGCATCGTGGTTCAGGAGTATGGACATCTTCGAAGACTCTTGTAGCCTCCAACGACCGTTGATCCTCGCCGAAAGCCTCCGCTGCGCTACCATGAAATATGTAGAGCCTGATGTGGTACTCCAAAGCTTAAATCCTAGGGTGGAGGTTGTAGGCTCCATAGGGTTAAGGCCCAGGTTGTTGGGTCTTAAGGGGGCTAGTCTATCATTGGGCTGGATTTGGGCCCAAGGTGTGGGTTGGTCCAAGGGAGTTTTTTTAGGGTTTATTATCCATATAATAAGGCACCGGTTCATGTGTGGTGCTGGTTTTATTTTGGTGGCCGTCATGGGGACAGGTTATATATAGTCATGTAACGATGATGATTATAGAAAAAAAATGAAAGAAACCCTTTTCTCCCTATAATAAGCTATCCCTTCTCTTCCTCCTCCTCTCTTTCTCACATATAGAAGCCCTAGGTTTCTAGGGTTTTATTGCTGCCATCTCTGCCCTAGCCATCTTCTTGGAGCCGCCTCTCTCAAGAAAGGAGAAGGAAGAAACCCTAGCAGTACCTTCTCCTTGGGCAGCGTCTCTTGATTTTCTGGATCAGATCTGAAGGTTCACGTGAGGAAGAAGAGAGGCCACGACCCTCTCTTACAATCTTGGGGCGCAAGAAACCAAAGAAAATCCTAGTTGCTAATCAATCTGGGAAGATTACCAAGATCAAGATCCAAAATTCTGCTGCAGAATTTCAGCAAGGGATATCATCGCTTCCGCATCTCCACACGACTTGGGGCTGGTCGAATGCGTGCTATGCTCCAAGGGTAGAAAGAGGACGATCCACCCTTCATTTGGTATCAGAGCCTCGATGATTTGGTAGAGAAAAGATTGGATCTTGGGCGTTTCTTGGTAAGATATCAAACCAAAAATTTTTGCAGCAAGTTTAATTTTTTATTTTTGTTGTGTGCATTGTTTCTTGGTTGGATATGGCATCTAGTAGCTTTAAATTGGATTTTAAAAAGTATGATGGCAAGGGAACTTCACCCTATGGCAGCAAAGGATGAAGGATTTATTGGTACAGCAAAGGATTTATAAGGTCTTGGTGAAACAAAGATCGGATAATGTAAGTCGTGAGGATTGGGAGGAGTTAGAGGAGATTGTATTTAGCACAATCAGGATGTGCTTGGCTGATCAAGTCTTGCCGGAGATTTGCACGCAGACTACGGCAAGGGGGCTTTGGGAAACTTTAGAGAACACTTACATGGGAAAGAGCATGACAAACAAGTTGTGGTTGAAGAAACAGTTGTACAGCTTGAGAATGCCTGAGGGAAGAGATCTTGTGGCCCATATTCAGAAATTCAATCAAGTGTGCTCAGAGGTGATGAGCCTTGATGTGAAGATTGATGAAGAAGACAAGACCCTCATCTTGTTGTGTTCGCTACCCAGTTCCTATGATGGTTTGATTACAATGTTGGTGTATGGGAAGGAGACCCTGAATTATGAAGAGGTTGTGGGGGTGCTGAGATCAAACCAGCAAAGAGAAAAGATTCGCATGGGAAACTCTAACACAGAGGTACTTGCTGTGAATGAGAGGCAAGAAAAACCCTGGGAAAAGGTTAGAGGCAAGTCCAAAGGCAGATCTAAGTCCCGGGGCAAGCAGAAAGCATGGAAGTGTTACAAGTGTCATTAGATTGGTCACCTGAAGAGAAATTGCCCACTTCTGAAGAATGAGAAGGGGAAGGACATTTCCAAGGGAGGTTCAGCCAGCAATGATGGTGCAAATTCATCTGAAGACAGTGAAGATGATGTACTGGTAGTTTCAGATGGGACCAAGAAGTGTGATAGTTGTTGGACACTTGACTCAGCATGTTCTCACCATTATACTTTGCATAGGGAGTGGTTTGCAACTTATGAAGAATCTGATGGAGGGAGTGTATGCCTTGGTGATAATCATCCTTGTAAGGTTGCTGGAGTTGGAAGCATAAGGGTGAGGATGTATAATGAGGTTATAAGGACTTTAAAAAATGTCAAACATGTCCCGGAGTTGAAGAAGAATCTAATTTCTTTGGGCTACCTAGAGAAGCATGGGTATGCTTTTGGAAGCCAGCCGGAGAGTGGATGTTTGAGGATAACCAAGGGTGCATTAGTGGTGATGAAAGGAAGAATGTTGAAAAATAATCTCTATCAGATGGAAGGCTCAGTGGCCATAGATGGTGCAGAGGTGCTAGCAGTGACACAGGAGGAACAGTTGGTCTATAAACTGTGGCACTATCGAATGGGACACATGAGTGATAAAGGGCTTATAGAACTCAGCAAAAGAGGTCTAATTCCAGCACTTAAGAAGGAGGACAATGACATCTGTGAACCCTGTATTTATGGTAAACAACATAGGGTGAGGTTTGCCAGCAGTTCTAAGCAGAGTGAAGGTATTCTGGAATTAGTTCACTTAGATGTATGGGGACCGGCCCCTGTGTCAGCCAGAGGTGGGGCTAAGTATTTTTTAACTTTCATTGATGACTACTCCAGGAAGGTATGGGTATATCTGATAAGAGAAAAATCAGAGGTATTTTCTCAATTTAGAGCTTGGAGAGTTGGTGTTGAAAAGGAGACAAGAAAACCAGTGAAGTGTTTGAGATCTGACAATGGAGGGGAGTACACAAGCAATGAATTCAGAAGCTACTATGAGGAAAATGGGATCCAATGCCATTACACAGTGAGGATGACTCCCCAGCAGAATGGTGTGGCAGAGAGGATGAATCGTACATTGACAGAGAAGGCTAGGAGTTTGAGGCTGCAGGCATCACTGCCCAAGGTCTTTTGGGGTAATGCAATTATGTTCTCTGGTTTTTTTGTTAACAGGTCCCCTAATAGAAAACTTGATGGAGGCATTCCAGAGGAGATCTGGAGTGGAAAGAAGGTGGAGCTTGGACACCTGAGGATTTTTGGTTGCCCAGCCTATGCACATGTGGAGGCAACTGAAAGGAGCAAGCTGGACCCAAAATCACAAAGGCTGATCTTCATCGAGTATCCATAGGGAGTTAAAGGCTATTTGCTATGGAGTTTAGATTCACAGAAGTGTATCATCAGTAGAGACATTATTTTTGATGAGAAGAGCATCTTCAAGAGGTCAGAGATTGCAGATGGAGCTGAAAAGGCTAAACAGGACAGCAGTGGACAGCATTGGCTGACAGGTGATGTACCTTCTACTTCTACTTCTACTTCAAAATGTGCTTCTTTTAAGGTGGAGTTTGGTATGGATGTTCCAATACATATAAAGGATCATCCAGGAGAGCCATCAATCCAGAGGGAGGTGCAGGTGGAGTCACACACTTCAGCTTTGATAGATGATCAAAGAGGTGTAGCACTGCACAAGGCAAAGCGTACCATCATCAAACCTGCTCGGTATCGCATTGATGAGATGATTTCCTATGCTCTAATCACTGCAAATGAAGATCCATAGACATTCCAAGAAGCCATGGAAAGTTCAAAAAGAGACTCATGGATGCAGGCCATGATGGAGGAGATGGAGTCCCTGGAAAAGAACAAGACATGGCAGCTAGTGGATCTACCTAGAGATGCTCGGGCCATTGGTTCAAAATGGGTGTTCACAAAGAAGGAGGCACCTTCAGAGCAAGGTGGAGTCAGATACAAAGCAAGGCTTGTTGCTAAGGGGTTCTCACAGAGAGAGGGAGTGGACTACACAGAGGTATTCTCTCCAGTAGTACGTTATGCTTCAATTCGTGTGTTGTTATCTCTTGTAGCACAACATGGTATGGAGTTGCAGCAGATGGATGTGAAGACGGCTTTCTTACATGGGAGTATAGAAGAGAGGATATACATGAAGCAACCAGAGGGTTTCAAGGAATCTGGATTGGAAGAAAAAGTGTGTCTACTAAAGAAATCGCTCTATGGTTTGAAGCAGTCATCCCGTTAGTGGTACAAAAGGTTTGATACTTTTATTTTGGGCCTTGGATTTTCTAGATGTGAACATGATACTTGTGTCTATGTGAAAGATGTGGATGAGGATGATGCACTGTATCTTCTTCTGTATGTGGATGATATGCTCATTGCCAGCAGGAGTGTTGAAGCAGTAAATGGACTGAAATATGCATTATCAACAGAATTTGAAATGAAGGATTTGGGGTCAGCTAGGAAGATACTTGGGATGAAAATTTACAGAGATAGGACCAAGAGAATTCTATACTTGTCATTGGGTGGATATATTCACAAGGTGTTGGAGAGGTTTGGGATGGATAAGGCCAAACCAGTTGGAACACCTTTGGCTAGTCACATGTCTCTTTCTAAGTTACAGAACCCCCAGACAGATGAAGAGAGAGTACATGGAGAGATTTTCATATGCCAGTGCTGTGGGCAGCATTATGTATGCTATGGTGTGTTGCAGGCCTGACATAGCATATGCAGTGAGCCAGGTGAGCAGATTCATGGCGAACCCAGGGAAGGAGCACTGGAAGGCACTCAAGTGGATTTTGAGGTACCATCAGGGAACTCGTGGACTTGGTCTAATTTTTGGGCAGCAAGATGGATCTAAGGAGAAATCTAATATCCCAAGTAAGTCATTAGGTCCTTTGGAAGGATTTATGGATGCAAATTTTGCAAGTGATCTGGATACAAGAAGGTCTACCATAGGGTATGTGTTCAGCATGTATGGTGGATTAATTTCTTGGAGATCAACCCTTCAACCTATTACAGCTTTGTCTACAACAGAAGCTGAGTATATAGGGATTACAGAGGCTACCAAGGAGGCTCTTTGGTTGAAGAGACTCATCATGAAAATGGGGGTAAAGCAGGGTACAGTATTGCTACATAGTGATAGTCAGAGTGCCCTGCAGTTGGCTCAGAACCCAATATATCATGCACGCACAAAGCATATAGATGTGAGGTATCACAGGATCAGAGAATTGGTGGAAGAAGGTGAAGTGGAGCTGGTAAAAGTTCATACAAAAAAGAACCAGGCATATGCACTTACAAAAACTCTTCCACGGGATAGCTTTCTCTCATGTGTGACACTGATGGGTCTGAGGGAATGTGCAAATTTTTCAGCAGCTTTGAAGCACCAAGGTGCAAATTGTAGAGCCTGGTGTGGTACTCCAAAGCTTAAATCCTAGGGTGAAGGTTTGTAGGCTCCATAGGGTTAAGGCCCAGGTTGTTGGGTCTTGAGGGGGCTAGTCTATTATTGGGCTGGATTTGGGCCCAAGGTGTGGGTTGGTCCAAGGAAGTTTTTTTAGGGTTTATTATCCATATAATAAGGCACCGGTTCATGTATGGTGCTGGTTTTATTTTGGTGGCCGTCATGGGGATGGATTATATATAGTCATGTAACGATGATGATTATAGAAAAAATGAAAGAAACCCTTTTCTCCCTATAATAAGCTATCCCTTCTCTTCCTCCTCTCTTTCTCACATATAGATGCCCTAGGTTTCTAGGGTTTTATTGCTGCCATCTCTGCCCTAGCCATCTTCTTGGAGCCGCCTCTCTCAAGGAAGGAGAAGGAAGAAACCCTAGCAGTGCCTTCTCCTTGGGCAGCGTCTCTTGATTTTCTGGATCAGATCTGAAGGTTCACGTGAGGAAGAAGAGAGGCCACGACCCTCTCTTACAATCTTGGGGCGCAAGAAACCAAAGAAAATCCTAGTTGCTAATCAATCTGGGAAGATTACCAAGATCAAGATCCAAAATTCTGCTGCAGAATTTCAGTAAGGGATATCATATCGCTTCCGCATCTCCACACGACTTGGGGCTGGTCGAATGCGTGCTATGCTCCAAGGGTAGAAAGAGGACGATCCACCCTTCAAAATAGGTGAGTCCCATGTTCCACGGATACAGTGATACCAGCAGGTGCAACAATAGAAGCAGAGGCCCTAAGAATCCGGAAGAGGCTTGATGGGGTTTTGATTATGATGAATTGGTTCTTTCAATTTCTTGATACAAAATTAGACATTTACCCCGCATAAGCTTTGACCATTGCCCATTAATGCTAAGTGCGGGCTCTTATTTGGGTAGATCTAATTTTGTAGGTTTGAAAAATTTTGATTCACTTTGAAAAATCTTTTCCTATAGTTAATAATGCCTGAAATGTTGTTCATAATTATAATCCTATGTATGGTTTGATCAGACAACTCCAAAATACGAAGGTTGCCCTTAGCAGATGATGAAATAAAGCAAGGATAGAGATATGTGTAAGAAGTTTGATTTAATTGAGAAGGAGATTATGAGACTTCAATGAATGGAAGAAGAGCATGGTGGTCTAACAGAAGATAATTCGCAGTCTCTCAAGGGGCTTTTAAAAGAACATATTTTCTTGATGCATCTTTAGGAAATTTTTGGCATCATAAATTTAGCTGCAGTCGATTAAAGATGGATATCAGAATACATTACTTTTTCAAAGACCCACCCTCATTAGAATACATCGGAATAGAATTCTCGGTTTTCAGGATAATTCAAGAAGGTTATGTGATGATGATGGTAGTATTAGAGGCATATTTCTGCAATACTATAAGAGTAGATGGTCCTAATTGAATGAAAGGAACCCTCCTAATTTACCCTCACCTAGATTCACTCTAAATGAGGAGGACCAGAGATTCTTACAAAACTCAGTGACTGATAATGAAATTATGAATGCTTTAAAATCTTTGGATCTACCAAAGCAACAGGACCTCACACTTCTCTCCTAGGATTTTTTTCAGAGGTATTGGAGTCTACTATCTCGTGATATTTGCAAAGCAGTTAAGAAGCATTTTTTATTCAAGTTAGATGCCTAAAGCTTCAAAAGCTACTTTTATTGCACTGATTCCTAAGTGTCAAAATCCTTTAAGACCAATTAGTCTTTGTATATTGTTTATAAAATTATTGCTAAAATTATTATGTTGAGACTGAAAAAGGTTACGCTAAAATTGATATTTAAGAAACAATTAGCCTTCCTATTAAGAAGAAGGATCATTAATAACATAATTATTGCCCAATAGGATGTACATTCATTATACATGGCTCATCCTAAAAAATTTCTAATGGCAATAAAATTGGATATAAAAAAAGCCTAGAATAGAGTAAACTAGATGTATTTGTTAGCTATGCTTGATCACTTCAAATTTTCTGACCTTATAATCAAATGAATTAAGGGTTGCATTAGATCACTTCTCTTTGTTGTTATAGTTAACAAATCTCCTTCTAAGTTCTTTCCTCCTCAAATGGGACGAAGGCAAGGTTATCCTTTATCTCCACACCTTTTTATTTTGTGTTCTGAAATGTTGTCCTCTAAAGTTTTATTTAGCATTAGAAAGGAAGTTAAATTTAGAGCTACAATCCTAAAAGAGTAGGTTTTCATCTTAATCATCTATTATTTACTAATGATTGCTTGTTATTTTTTAAAGTACATCTATCAAACTAGACTTATCATAAGGAAATGATCAAAAAATACTTTTTAGCATCAAATTATTTTTTGGCTACCCCTCTCCCCCAAACGTAAGGTGTCATTATTTTTTTAAAGTACATCCATCAAACTATTCTTATCATAGAAAAGTGATCGAAGAGTGCTTTTTAGAATCAAATTATTTTTTTGCAACACCCCCCCCCCCCCCCCTTCATCATTTCTTAGAACATCCAAAATTATAATGTATAAAATCCAAGATTGCCACTTTGCCTAATTTTTGGTGTCATCTTCTTACAAATTAGGATAATATTATTATTTCAATCATTTTTTGTTACAATAATTTTTTCATCAAACTATGTCTTTTCACTGACATTGATTCAAATTTGTTACAATAATTGTTTTTATGTATAAAAATAGTAATAATGAGCATGTTAGGCCTATCATAACAAGACTCAAGAAACCATTTAGTATTTGATTTTTGTTATTTTTTTTGCTGGCAATTTGTCGATATGAAATTTGTCAAGCCCCATTAAAAGTAATAATTAATAGTTACTGTACTTGCATCTCCAAGTCGCTTTCATTTTAATGCATTAACAATTTAAATTAGCTATAAAAAATATGAGAGGCTGATGTAACCCCCACATCCTTCACACAAGGCGTGTGTGGGTGTGAGAAAGAGAGAGAGAGAGAGAGAGAGGGAAACTGTGTCGGAGAGCCAGGAAGCCGGGCTACCGCTGAATCCCAAGATACCCTTAAATAGTTAAATGGCAAGGGAGGCAAGAAACCACCCAACCTTTTATTAAAAAGTAAAAAAAATTGCACAATAGAAGAAAAAAAGATCAACCAGAAGAAAGGTTGGTGGAAATAAAGATCTGCAACTTGTTGAATTAGCAAAGAGTTAAGAATCGTGCTTCGTGCTCTCTGAGTTTTTTTTGGGTCGTGCTTTAAGATTCGAGTTCCGAATCCCGTCGTCCCCGATCTCCGACGATCTTTATCGTCAATGGCACTGCTGCTCTCTGGTTTTTCCTCAAGCTGCTGTCTCTGCTCTAATGGCGTCTGATGCGTCAGCCGATGGCCAGAAGCCTAGTTCGTCATCTGCTAAGCCTGGGTTCCAGTGGATTTTTTCGTCGCCTTCGCCGGATGCTGTGGCGAGGCTGGAGGCCTCGTTCCCTGATGTCATTACTCTACCTGAGGTGGAGCTTGAAGCCGAGATGGCCAGTTGGAAGCAGCGAGCAATCCTGGCGCAATCGTATCACAAGTGGGTTCCGGCTGAAGCTCTTATCAGAGAGTTTAGGCGGGCTGGCATCCAGGGTGTCATCATCCCTATCGGCCTGCAATTCCATTGCCATATCTTCATATTTGAAGCTCTGGATGCCTGTGATTTAATTCTCAACCGACCTTGGGTGGTCAATGGCCAAATCATCGGGACCGAAGCGTGGAGGCCGGAGTTCCTTCCATCGGATGAGGCCATCCCTTCGGCGTTGCTTTGGATGAGGCTGCCGAACCTTTCGCTTGAATTCTGGAAGGAGGACTTTCTCAGAGCAATCGTGGCGCCTGCTGGGCAATTTAGGTTTGCGGATGCTGCTACTTTGTCAAAAAACAGGGGAGGTTATGCAAGGGTTTGTATCAATGTCGATCTCTGCCGCCCGCTTCGGCTGGGGACCCGTCTGCAAGGGCTCGGTCAACCTTTCTGGCAGCAATTTACTTTCGAAAACATGGAGGGCCTTTGCCGGAGTTGTGGCACACTGCATCTTGGTGGTCCTTGCTCGCAGCCAGCCATGACAGATGATGATGGGTCCGCCTGCAACTTAGTTTTAGGCCCTTGGATAGCTGTTCTCCGCCAAAGGAGGGTCGTCTCTGCTCCCAAGCCGGTTGAGAGGAGGAAGCCTCAGCCAATGCCTTCGCCAGTAGCTTCAGCTCACTGTTCTGCTCACCAAAATGCCACCGCTGTGTCGCATATGGGTTCAGAAGGATCGTCGGATGGCTGGCGTGTTCCGGCTAAGGTTGCTCACCGGAGGTCGCTCTTGGTTGCTAAGGCGGTCACTGTCCCAATTGATGCTGTGGCTCCTTCTGAGATGGTCTTGGATCAGGGGTGCCCAGATAATGGGACTGTGCCGGGTCAGGAGGGGAGTGCTGGTCTGCTCTCCTCTGTGATGGATCTTAACCAGGCTCAGGGTGTAAGGTCATTGGGATCCAGGCGGAGTCCTCCTGTAGCTGCATTGGAGGCTGGTTGCTCTGAGGTTGCAGTAGCTCCCTGTGAGAAGGCCTTGGACCAGGAGAGTTCTAAGAAGAGGGCTATGCCGGGACTGAAGGTGCGTGCCGATGTCAAGAATCTGAACTTTGCTGAGATTTCGGAGTCCCTGGGATCTAATTTGAACCAATATGTGCTATCTAAGAACCCTTTTGCCTCTCTCGGATTGGGTTCGGGTGGAGTAGGCCACTTGGAGTCCAAGGATGCTTTTTCAGATCCCCTCAAGCGGGCCAGACCGAAGGTTAGTATGGTTCCGAGGTCTAGTCCCAAATCTGAGGAACGCAAGGGAAAAAGAAAGGCTCCTATTTCTAAAAGGATTGGGGTGAAGATTGATTCCTCTGATCGGTATGCATTGTCCCATGGGTGCCAGGATGGAGGTCAGTTAGTGGTGCTGAACCACCTTGATCGGATTGCTGGCTCTTCTTTGGAGGGTGCAGTTGGGAACAATCTAGGCCTGGGTCCTTCTTCTATGTCCTCGGCTCAGTCTTCCCGACTTGCTGAGCATAGGCTCGACGCGGAAGGGCAGCAGTCTTGTCCCCTGCTGACATCTGAGGGAGGCACTCTGTTAACAGGGTGCTGCTCTGACAGTGTTATGATTGAAGACCAGGTGGGGTCCCAGATCCATCTGGTTTGTAAATGAAGATACTACTTTGAATGTTAGAGGGGCTCGAAAGCCATCATTTCGATCCTCTTTTGGTAGATTGGTGTAGTTGTACAATTTTGACATGTGTCCTTTGGAAACTAGACTGTTGGGTGACAGTTTAGCCCGATTTTGGAAACAGATTGCCCGTTCTTGGTCCTCTTATGCGATTGAGGCTGACGGTCTGTCAGGGGGCATTTTGGCTATTTGGCGTGCTTCTGTTGTCCGGATTGATGCTTTTCATCAATGTAATCAATAGATTGGTCTGCTTGTCTCTGAGGGGAATTATGACCCCTGGCTCCTTTCGGCTGTATATACTAGTATGGATAATCGAGAGAGAAGGATCCTCTGGTCGGAACTGCTTTCTATGCTTGCTCAAGGGCTCCCTACTGTCATTGTTGGTGATTTTAATTGTATCACTGAGGCTAATGAAAAAAGGGAAGGCAGACGGGTCTTGGGCTCTGCTGATATCAGTGAATTTAGAACCTTCATTAGTTCTTCTGGGTTATTGGACTTGGGGTATTCGGAGCCCCAGTTCACTTGGTGCAATAACCGTCAGGGGTCTGCTCATGTTTGGGATAGACTGGACAGAGTTATGGCTACGGCTCAGTGGCTCCATTTGTACCCTACGGTTACTGTTACTCACCTTCCGAGGATTACTTCTGATCATTGCCCCATTTTGATATCTACGGAGGATGTGGGCCATCAGAGGAAACAGTTTAGATTTGAGCAGTTTTGGACTGCCCACTCTGCTGCTCATTCTATTATCTCTCAGATTTGGCATCTTCCTGTTAGGGGTAATGCTATTTACCATCTATCTCGCCGTCTTAAGCTGACTCGTCGCAGACTTTTCAGATGGAACAGGCTGGAGGTAGGTGACCTGGTCAGGCAAATTGAACAAGTTGAATCTGACATCAGTTTGTTGCAAGCCAAGGAGGACCAGGACGGTTTTCTATTGGATGAGGACCTCTCTACTCTTCGGGAGAAGCTAGCCAGTCATCACTCTCTTCTGAGGCAGTAGGAGGTGTTTTGGTGGCAGAGATCTAGATTTCAGTGGATTCGCGATGGGGACCGAAATACTAGATTCTTCCATCAGGCTACCCTGAAGCAGTGTGCAGCTAACAGGATTCAGAGGTTGGTTGATGCTGAGGGGAACTATCAGGAGGATACTCACACTATCCGGGATCTACTTCTTCACTTCTTTCAGTCTCGATGGACTGAGTCCACTGGTGCTGGGGCCCCGGTTGTTCAGGTCCCTAAGTCTAGGAAGGTTTCTTCCTTAGATAATGATATGCTGGTTAGGCCGATTACTGCGATTGAGATTAAGGAAGCTCTTTGGGAGCTTGGTCCAGATAAGGCCCCTGGACCTGATGGATTCCCTCCTTTCTTTTTCCGTCATTATTGGGATATTGTTGGGTAGGAGGTGGTGCAGGTGATCCAGATTGTGTTCCAGTCCAATCACATTCCTTCGGAATGGAACCAGACTTTGATTACCTTAGTGCCTAAACGTTCAGATGCTTCTCTCCCACGTCATTTTGGCCTATCAGTCTATGCACAACTTTGTATAAGATTTGTGCTCGTCTTTTAGCTCGGCGCCTTTCTCTGGTGATCCCTCGCCTCATTTCTGCTAAACAAGGGGCGTTTATTCGAGGGCGTTCTATTTCAGATAACGTCTTCATTGCTCAGGAGTTTATGCACGATCTTCAGCGAGCTCCGGCCAGCCGTCCTCTTATGGCTGTTAAGCTCGATATGGAGCGTGCTTATGATAGACTGAGCTGGTCCTTTCTGCACCGCTCTCTTCAGGAGTTTGGTTTTGATGATAGGTTTGTTGAGTGGATTATAGCTTGTGTACAGAGGCCTTCCTTCTCTCTGATCATTAATGGGAGCCCGACTCTATTCTTTCACTCTTCTGTGGGGCTGCGGCAGGGGTGTCCTCCATCCCCCCTATTGTTTATTCTGGCTGTGGATGATTTCTCTCGCGCTTTCCATCTAGCACTGTTGGATCGAAGGATAGTTTCGTTTATAGCAGGGAGAATGGGCCCCTCGGTCTCTCATCTACTTTTCGCTGATGATTGTATTCTCCTGGGTCAGGCCTCCATCGAGAATGCAGCTTCATTACAATCTATTATTCACCGGTATTGTCAGGCTTCGGGTCAGAAGGTTAATCTTCTTAAGTCTTCTATAATTTCAGTCCGAAGACTCCTAGATCCATTAAGGAAGCTATTATCAATTTGTCTGGTATAACCTCTCAGACTGACAGATTTATGTATTTGGGGATTCCTATAACGGGTAGAACGCCCCGTTGCTCTGACTTTTCTGAGCTTGAGAGGAGGGTTCGCCAGCGCATTGAGGGGTGGCATGTTACTAGCTTATCTATGATGGCTAGGGTCATTATTATTCGTTCAGTTCTTTCCTCTCTTCCCATGTATCTCCTTTCGAATGCGGCCATCCTGATTTCTTGTCTTAAGAGGATCGAGAGATGTTTCAGAGATTTTCTATGGGCTTCTACGCAGGATGGTCATGGCATTCATCTTTTATCCTGGGATCAGGTTTGTATGCCTCTCCAAGAAGGTGGGCTTGGGATTCAGTCCTTGATTGTTAGAAGAGAAGCTCTTCTTGCTAGACATGCTTCACGATTCCTTATGGAGCCGCAGTGCCTTTGGAGCTCTCTGATGCGAGCGAGGTATGGAGATTGGACGTCCGATATGCCCATTGTGTCATCCAGGGGTTGTTCCTCCTTATGGAAGGAGGTATGTCGGCATAATCAGTTTATCCTGGATAATACCTCTTGGATGATCGGAGATGGATCCATGATTAATGTTATCCAGGATGCTTGGATTGCTGAGATTCCTCTCTCTCGGTGGCCCTCCTTCATTAATATTGATACCCCCTCCAGCTTAAGGGTTCAGGACTTGCTAGCCTCTGATTCCTCCGCCTGGCACATTCTCTCGGTGACCCGATTCTTCGGTAAGGAGCTATCCCATCGGATCCTCTCGGTGCCTCTTATACCTAGGTGCCTTTCTGATTCCAGGCATTGGCAGAGATCTTGTCTCTCTAGGGTCCCCACTAGAGACCTCATGAAGATGTTCAGGCCTCAGCCTTACCGCACAGAGGATGCTACTTGGATCTGGAAGCTTCCTATCCTCCCCAGGGTTTGGCTATTTATTTGGAAGCTCCTGTGGAATTGTCTTCCAACTTGTGCTCTTCTCTCTTGCAGGGGTCTGAATATTCAACCGACTTGTCAACTGTGTAGGCTGGAGGAGGAGTCTTCTGATCACGCTATCTTCACTTGTCCCAGAGTTACGAGGATATGGTTCTTGGTGGGCTATTCCAGCAGATTGGAGGACATCGACTCTCCGCGATTGTCCTTTCTTCTTGATCTCCAGAGGGGCTCGTTGCAGGAGTGTGGTCTTTGGGCTGCCACGGCATATCAGATATGGTTGTCCAGGAATCAGTTCATATTCACAGATGATAGTATTTCTTTACACATGATTCTGTGGAAGATTAGATCATTAACAACGGACTGTGCCCATGTTTTCAATGCAGTTGGTTCTGACTCCTCTAGCCTCTGGGGTTCCCCTGCTGCTACGGCAGCGAATCAGCATACGGTTTTCATCTCTTGGGAGCCTCCCCTCCAGGGGTTATCAAAATCAACTTTGACGGTAGTATCCATGGCAGAGCCGCTGGTTCAACTTTTATCATCCGTGGGCCTCTAGGTGATCTGCTGGCGGCGGGTGGTTTTGCGACTCTCGACTCCTCTGTCACTATGACAGAGCTTTATGCTGCTTGGGCTGGTATATCTTATGCCGCTCGAACTCTTCATGCTCAGAGGCTCATGATCGAGGGTGATTCTATGATAGTCATCTCCTGGCTGCTGAAGAAGAATTGCTCCCGGTGCCCCACTATCTCGATTATTAGAGATATTTGGTCTATCTTGCAGGAGGTTGATAACTCCTAGATCCATCATATTTATCGAGAAGCCAATTCGGCGGAGGACTGGGTGGCCGCTTCAGTAGCCTAGCATGGTGGTTCATGTTTTGGAGGCCGGGTGATCCATGTCCTGTTATTTTGCAGCATATTTTGTACTCGGATCAATCTGGGATGATTCGTATGAGACTTATGTAATCACCCACTTGTACCAAAAAAAAAAAAAAAAGCAAAGAGTTAGTCAAAAATATTATTACTGACTGCATCCAAATATCTACTGATCTGTTTGAAAATTCTTTAATTTGAACCAATTTTTTATGAAATAAGAAAATAAATTTTAATCATGCAAAAAATATCAATCATTAAAAACAGTTAGATGGTAAGTTACTAAAGAAAGTTAGGCCTATCAAAGTGATAAAGGCAATCAAAGCATGCTTGTAGGGAAGGGCATAGGCTAGATGATTTATAAGCCAATCCAAGCTTGGCTCGATATCTATAGAGGTTTAGAACACCATCTATTGCTTATAGAATCGGATCAAATTGAACCAAAAATTTTAAATCAGATCAAATTAAATTGTAGATCATGGTTGAACTTAGAAAAAAAAATTAACCTAGCTTAATAAATATATATATATATAAGTTAAAAACATTATATATATTTACTATTATTGCCCATATCTAGCAATCCAAGAATGATGGATGAATTGAGTTTTTTAAAAATTTAATCGGCTATCAAGTATATGCACTTATATTCTTTTACAAATGAATATTGTGTAGTAAAGTGAATCTAATCCACAATTAATCATAAAAATATATCATAATCAAACACACAATATTTATAGTGGTTCGGTGCCAACCCTGCACCTACATCTACTTCCCAAGAATACCTTGGGTATTTTCACTAATCATCACTAGCCAACCTAGCTAGCAACACTTCTTTCTGGGCACAAGTAAGCCTTACAAATACAAATCCGGATAGACCTCTACCCGAACACGTTTCATAACTGTGAAATAAGTCAAAGCACAAATAATAGAATGTTTAATGCAATAAGCTCCTAGATATGAGCAGATTTAAATAATGAGAATACTTATCAACTTAAAAAGCTAATCCTGAAGTTGCTTCTTTCTTTAATAAATGTAGCAGCACAATAGAAGCCTTCAAGGTAGCTTTGAATGCTCTTCAATGAGGGTAGATGGATCTTTAAGACTGCTTGTAGAATCAGCAATAAATGAACTTCGATGGGTTGAAAAATAATCAAAACAATACTCCAACAATCCTCTAACAAATCTCTCTTTTAAATAATTTTTCTCTCAATATTTTCACTGATATTTTTCTAATTTTTCTTTTTCAAAATCACTATCATACCGAAATACTGTTTATCTCCGCTATTTATAACAAGAACATCAAGATATAGCCATTGTGAAATAGAGAAGGAAGTGAGAGAGAGAGCAAGCTAGGATGAACTGCCAAGAGAAGGCCACGAGTAAAAATCCCAAACGGTGGCAAGAGGTGAAGTAGTATTCTAATCCATTAAAATTGATAGCCCAACTAGCATGCTAAAATGAAAAAGCCAGGAACCAGCCATGAGCTTCAAAAGAAGGAACATATCAACTTAATAAGTACCAAGAAGCTAGCCATAATATGATAAATATAGGCAAGCTAAGCAAGCTAGCAAGCATCCGACTGAAGGCAATCAGAATGCAAACCGAAGGCAATCCGAATGCAAACCGAATGCAAACCGTTTAAGAACATAGTCCGATAATGATTCAAAATAGAATTATAAATAGGAACTCGTAGGATAATTGAATCCAATTCAAGATAATGCAATATAATTAAACTTGAAGATCATTTTATCAAATTGAAACGTTCAATCATGAAGTGCATAAAAATGTCATGTGACTGTAATACTAAAGATCATTTAAGAATAATATGATTACCATAAGATTATTTATACAATACCTACATTACCTCACATTATGAATCATAATATACCTGGGATAAATGGAGTGTATTGTTCCATGATGAGTAATCTAAAATTGATTGAACTAGATAAAGATAATATTAGCATAATATTTAATTATTTTGCGTTTCATCAAAATTAATCTAAGGTCAACAACTATATATTTTTATATATAGATAATATCTTTTATACATTTTTATTTGCCTTTTTATATCCTTTTGAAAAGGTCAGATGGGATTCTAACCTGGAGAAGAAAGTTAAGGGCAAAACCATTAACTAATCCACTCATCTAAACCTTGTGGTTATATTTATGAATATATTATATAATTATATAACTATAATATATAATCGTAGTTTAATCAGATTCGGCCTGGGCCTTTAGAGATCCTTGTTGGATTGAATTTGGGCTGGCCATAATTAATCCGAGGTTGGATTCCATCCAATCAAATACCTCGGGCTGTCCCTTTTTTAATAATAAAATAGAGAAACATCATAATTAGCAAATCATATAGGATTGAAGTAAATATGTACGCTCGTGTGCCCTTATGGTTGCATGTGTATATGCATGCAAACATAATAAATATATCAATATTTTTCTAATTATTAACATTCTGTTCTACAAACCATGGACTTAGGCATCAGAGGATCCCCACCGGAATCATCGGTCCGAAACTTTTTGCAGGCTCTAGAAGGAAGATGGTGACCTCTCTGCATTCTCGAAAGCCTGCGGAGATCTCAGCTCACCCAACGCTCATCGCAAGTGATTTGACAGCAACAGTTGGCATTCAGAATCAACTTCTAAATGCCAACAAATGTAACAATGAGATCTTACCCAACATAATATGGATCCGATTTGAGGATAAATTCCTACAAAACGGTCGGAAGAAGTCTCGAGATATTCTCATGTGATTTTTGGTGCTCAAAATAGCATAAAGATTGAGAAAGAGTAATTAAAAAGTAGGATCTAAGTCTTCTATCATCTGTGTGTATGGAGGATCATTATAATGGTGTGAAAAGTCTTTCTAATTTGATCTATTTAATAACAAAGTAAAAAATATTTGCAACTTTCTAGAAAGTAGGCAACATTTTTTACCGGCTTTTTTCTATGTAGAATTTACTTCTTTTGGATCATTATATGTCACCAAATCAATTACTCATCTTTTGCCAAGTCACTTGTTCTTCTTTTGGTAGTTGAGCTTCATTTTCATAAATAGTACTAAATCAAATGACATCTAAAGTTAGCTTTCAAACATTGAGGATGGAAGCTTTCCTGACAAAATACAAACTATGAGGCTTAAGGATAGATTTCTATAGAGGAGCTGGATGAAAGGAAATACTTCAATGCTCGAGTTAGTATAAAGATCAAAGGAAAAAAAAATTAAAAAAAAAAGATCTAAATCCTTTGCCATAGCAATGTGTGAAGGATCATTTATAAGGATATGGAGAGTTCTTCTAATAGTTCTGATTTGACCTGTTTAGTAATGGATGGGTGTATAAGCACAACTTTCAAAGTAGGTAATGCTTTGGTAGGCTTTGTTTTTCATACAGGATAACATACTCTCTCTCTCTCTCTCTCTCTCTCTCTCTCTTTCAGTATCTTAGACTAGCTTAGTTTGCTAAGAGTAATAGATGACACTTGGAGGTTGGTGTAGCATTGCTTGTGGCTCCATCAATCTTAGGCTTCCTTAGAAGATGGGTGAGCTAGGATATGGTAAGTCATGATCCTTAACGCTACCGACTGATAGTTATATTAACTCTTTTGAATCGTTGATAAATTTCATATTTTTATTTATTTATTTATTGAATTTCCAGCTGTTCAGGTTCTTCATGTCAGGAAGATTAATCCATCCTTTAGATATACTTCTTCAATCGTAGAAGCATCTCTAAGCATCACATCTTTCAAATTAGAGACTATTTCATCGTCTGGTGGTCCACACTTAAACAGTGTACCAACTAAACAAAGCCAGCAACGATTTCCGCCGACAGAATTATAATAGTCATTTTGAGAAGAAAATCTGTCCATTTAGGACAGGTCTCGACTCATGCCAACGAATATAGTACGTGTCATGTGCTCACCAAACTTCTCGTTCGCGACTGCTTACCGAACTCCTCCAGTCCATCCTTCCTTATCGTCGTCATGATCATCATAAAAATCTTAAACATATTATTAAAAAAAATATCAATGTAAAATTGTTTAGAACTTATTATCATCAGTACCGTCAACATCGCCCTCACCATCTGAACAGAGTTTCACGAAATGGGCTTGCATCTATTCTTGTCAACGAAGGTCATGACTTTAACAATGCTATAATTTTACCCTTTAAAAAAAAGTAATATATAACTCGGACACTTAACCAAGCTTAAAATGTATATGAATCAACTAGCCTTATTCAAATAATTAAGTAAAACAATAATGTATTGATAATGTAAAACTTGTATGTACGTCAAGAAGTGAAATAAGAGAAACGGTCAGAGAAAGTTCCACTTCTGCAAGCAGGCAAGTAAACCCTGAACCAGTCCCACTGGGTTGCGAATGTATAGCTTGCACGCAATACTCCGTTCTATCTTATCACCTGGCCTTAGAAGGATGAATTCGTCTCAGAGAAGTCAATTTTCTTATCCACCACAAATGGTGACTTGATCCGAGTCTTCGGGTTCATCATGCATGGTAGAAAGATAATCCCATCCTTTAGATGTACTTCTTGAATCGTAGAAGCATCTCTAACCATCACATCTTTCAAATTAAAGATTAGTTCATGGTCACGTGTTCTACATGCACATAAACAATGCACCAACTAAACAAAGCTAGCAATGATTCCGCCGAGAGTATTATATTAATAGTAATGATATAATCAAGTGCCAACTCAATCTAATGCCAAGCACTATCGTATAAATATAGGTAGTTAGCTGAACCTAGATGGCCTAGCACAAAACGACTATTATGAACGATGTTGAGAAACATAGCCAGGAGGTGGAGGGATCGAGCTCAGTGGCTTGGATAACTGGAAGGGCCTCTTGGATTATCCTCTGGATATCGACCTCCGGCGTAACATCCTCCTTTACGGCGAGATGGCAGAGGCGAGCTACGTACGACGCATTCAACACCGAGAAGAAGTCCCGCTATGCCGGCGCCTGTCGGTATGCCCGACGGGACTTCCTCGACAAGCTGGCCATGTCGACCGGCCAACAATCTTTGTATCGAGTGACAAAGTTTTTCTATGCGACTTCGAGCATCGACGTCCCTGATGCATTATTAATAAAGTCATTGTCGAGAGATGCATGGAGCAAGGAGTCGAACTGGATGGGATACGTTGCGGTGGCCACCAACAAGGGGAAGAAGGTGCTGAGGAGGAGGGACGCGTGGAGGTGGCTTGGAAGGGAACAGTGCAAGCGTTGGAGTGGATCAATAATCTGGACTTCACCTTGATCTCGGCTTCGGGGATAATAGGCGAGGGACCTTCAGGCGATCCACACGTGCAGAGAGGCTGGTTGTCAATCCATACCTCCGATGATCCCAAGTCGCCGTACAACAAGGAATGTGCGAGGCACCAGGTAAATTTTTGCCTACTCCGGTTGTCCGCGATAAATTAAGTCATTACTCCACATACCAAAATTTTGGATCTTGCCTTGCTTAACCAACAATATTTTAAGCCTTGATATATGCTTGATATCAGTACCCATCATAACACAATCTATATGGCCTTCGTGATTTACGCTTTACAACTACGATTGCAGCCACCTGTACTTTTAAGTTATTAAGATAATAAATTTTAAAATAATACAACCAGAACTGAGATCCAGAACACTGGCTAGAAATAACTTTCAATAAATTTTCCGACTAGACTAACTAACATGTGAAGTGGCCGATCAAATCGCGTTAAGATTAATAGGTAGGGCGACTGACGGAGCCTTAACATCGGACTTTCAGATCCTCCTCAGCCTTGGACTTTCAGGTCTCCTTCGGTCTTGGACTCCAAGGTTCCTCTCGGCCTCGAACCTCCATATCCCTCTCGACCTTGGACTCCAAAGTTTTCCTCGGTCTCGGACTTCCAGGTCCCCCTCGGCTTCGGATTCCAAGGTCCCCCTCAACCTCTAACTCCAAGGTCTCTCTTGGCCTTTGACTCCAAGGTCCCCCTCGGCCTCGGACCATTTGCAACCGTCATATGGCTCACCAACCATCTGTAACCACGACGTGGTCCACCAACTGCCTACAACTGCACATGGCTGCTATCAGTTACGGTGCACACCTGACGTGACCCAACCCACCTATCATCTGTGACACTATACTTGGCAGGAGGCTGACAGGCAGGACTATCTCTGACAAACTCAGGAGTGGTTGCGGCTTATCCCTGTCAACCATGTTGTTGTCCGCTACCAGATAATAATGTCTCGAAATCAACAATCTTTCAAAAGCAGGTAAAAGGGACTTTCGGACATGTATAAGAACCTTCGCTTATAACGAGAGAAGAGATCTGAACTTCAAGTCTTTCAGGCTAGAGTCTCTTAATCCACTATTCATCGTTGTTTCTCAAGTTGCTCACTTGAGCATCATAGGGTCCCCGCCGGTGCAACCGATCTTCAGAGACTTTTTTGTAGGAATCTCATCGAGAAGGAGGCATTAGAAGATTCTCAAACTGTCATCACCATCTTCCGTATCCACTCTGTTACCCGACATTCGAGGAACATGACTTGGCGGCAATAATACGCACCTAAAATTTACCTATATTATTTGTGTTGGTGTAGCAGCAAAGTTTCGATTTTTTTTTTTTTTTCAACACTCGATGCAAGTATATAATTCTCAATGATAATTGTAAACATATCATGTTTCACACCCAAACCATGAACCATATGATCTATGGATGATCATCACCCAAAGACCAACTTGTTTGTTAATTCTACCTGATATTAGGAACCAGTCGCATTTCATGTCATGTTCTGCTCTATAGCTTACTTTCGATGGCTGCACGGAATGTGGACTCCGTGTCACGAAGTAAAAACGAGCTAAATTCTTCCCTTGAAATCAAACTTTAAAACATCGCGCGACTATTTGCCCGGATCAAAAAATGAAAGAAGAAAGGAAGGAATCCTTTTGCTCTAATAAATAGGAGCATACTCCAAACACAATTTGCAGGTCCTGAGCGAGATCCGAAGACTAATGGACGAATACCAGGACGAGGAGACCAGCATCACCATAACCGGTCACAGTCTGGGCGGTGCGCTCTCCACTCTCAATGCCGCGGATATCGCCTCCAATGGCTTGAACAAATCCAAAGCTCGCCCGAACGAGAACTCCCCGGTCACAGCCTTTGTCTTCGCCAGCCCCCGGGTTGGAGACTCCGACTTCCAAAAGGCCTTCTCCAATATCCCAGGGCTGAGACTTCTCCGAATCAGCAACTTTCGCGACCCAGTCCCAAACTATCCGCTGCCAGGGCTGGGCTACGATGACGTTGAAGTCGAGCTACGAATAGACACTCTAAAATCCAAATACTTGAAGAGCCCCGGAAACTTAACTTCACGGCACAACTTGGAGGCGTATCTCCATGGGGTCGCGGGAACAAATGGGGCCAATGGAGCGTTCAAGTTGGTGGTTGATCGCGACGTGGCTTTGGTGAACAAAGGGATGGATGCAGTCAACGATGAGTACCATTTGTGCTAGTACTAGGGGATTGGCCCAAAAACAATATTGGGCTAAGATTCAAGGGGCTTTTTAGGTGTTTCATTTCTGGAAGACTGGATCTTACTTTTATTCTAAGGAAGAGAGGGAGGGTGGCCTTACATTCCCTGATTTTTTGGAAATCTAACAAGTTCGAAAATTTTATGAAGTATAATTCTAAGGAACCAAGGGCCTATTGATGAAACCTAAGATACTCACCGGAGAGCCCTCTCTCTCTCTCTCTCTCTCGTAATGGCAAGGAAGGCAAGAAACCATCCAACCCTTTATTAAAAGTAAAAAATTTTATGCAATAGAAAAAGAAAGATTAGCATACAAGAAAGACAAGAGGAATTAAAGATTTATAACTCATTGAATTAGCAAAGAGTTAGTCAAAAGTATTATTACTGACTGCAACTAAAATATCTACTGATCTGTTTGGAGGTTCTTTAATTTGGATCAAATTTTTGTGAAATAAGAAAGCAACTTTTAATCATGCAAAGAATATTAATCATTAAAAAGTGCTAGATGATCAGTCACTAGAGGGAGTTTGGCCTATCAAAGTGGTAAAAGCGATTAGGGCATGCTTATAGGGAAAAGCATGGCCAGGTGACCTATAAGCCGACATGTAATTGGCTCAATAAACATAAAGACTTAAAAAAGATCATTTGTTGTTAATAGGGCCAGATCAGAGCAGGTCAAAAATTTTAGGTTCGATTAAATTTTAGATCATGCTCGGACTTAGAAAGAATAAATTTGATCTAGCTCAACAAATATATATCTGTGTGTGTGTGTGTGTGTATTATTATTATTTTTCTTTGAAAAGGTCAGATGAGATTCAAAGTTCAGGGAAAAATCATTAATTAATCTACTCATCTTTACCTTATGGTTATATATATATATATATATATATGTAATTATATAGCTATAATATATAATCATAACTTGGTCAGCCTGCGCCCTTATGGAGACTTTTGTTAGATTGGATTTGGTCTGGCCATAATTGATCTGAGACCGAATTTGATCCGATCAAATATCTTGAACTTTTTTATTTTTTTTTGGGCTTCTAGCTTGACCCAAACCCGTTCTGATCGAGTCTATTTCCATACTTACGTTCTTGTTAATAAAAATTCCTTCATCCGTTTCTTCCCACCAAATTCATGTCACATCTAGCATTAATATGCGAATAAGAAGCTGGAGACTTTTTGTGAAAAACGGTCCATTTTCTAGTCAAACTTAAATTTTAAAACTAGTTTCGGGGCTCAGAGCCTGTAATTTCAAATTTTGGAAAAATTTTATTATGATTTGAAAACACCTTGATGAGTCCTACAAGCATTTAATCGAGTAAAATAAATTTAAAATTTCGTCACGCTCAATCACCTCTTCTGGACATCGAAAACGGAGGCTCTTCTTCACCAGATTACCTACAAAAAAGTCTTAGGATCGGAGGGGGTCTCCGGTGGGACCCTCCGACGTCCAAGTTAGCAACTGAGGTCACAGCTGAAGAGAGGCTCGAGTGAACCCTTTTTAGTATGAGAAAGGAGGTCTTAGGGAGGAGGAATTCCTTCCTGAAAGTTGAGATGGCGATTTTGGGGTTATCGTGCATACCTGTTTACTGGGTGGATTCATCTTTTTATAGGGGTTGATCCTGGCATGATCACGTGGGATTGCGTGAAGTCAGAACGTCTGCTGAGCCCTTGCATGAATCTGGGCTGGTTAGTGGGCTACGTCCCATCAGTTGTTGGGTAGGTGGGTCCTGTCCCATCACCGGCTTGGCCAGTGGGTTGTCGGATCTGGCGCTGTTAGGCGGCGCGCGTCAGAGAGGTGGCACCCTAAACTGATAGGGTCATGCTGGGGCTGATCTGACGGGAACTGGGAAATCCCAACTTATCAGGGCCGAGCCGGGTCGACCCGAGATGGCTGGGGCCAATCCCGCTGGCAAGGCAGTGCCGGGGCGGGGCCGAATCGACGGACTTGGAGGCGTTGGGGCCGAGTCGGGCTGGCCGGGGATGGCCTTGGCCGACTCGGCGGAACTGGAGACGCCGGGGCCGAGTCGGGCCGACAGGGGATGGCCTTGGCCGACTGAGCGGAACTGGAGAAGTGTCGGGGCCGACTCGGGCCGATCGGGGAAGTGTCGGGGCCGACTCGCGTGGAGAAGTAGAGGGCCGGCTAGGAAGATGCCGGGCCGCCTGGGAAGATGCCGGGGCCGGCTGGGAGTTGCCGGTGCCGGCCGGGAGGTGCCGGGGCCGCCTTGGATCAGGTGGGGCCGGTCGGGATGAGAGTACCGGAGCCGACTTGGATCAGGCGGGGCCGGCTGGGAGGTGCCAGGGCCACCTAGCTTGGAGACGTAGGGGGCCGGCCAGGAAGATACCGGGGGCGCCTGGGAGGATGTCGGCCTTGGAGGTGTCGGCCTTGGGGGCCGTCGGTCTTAGAGTCGTCGGTCATGGAGCCGTCGGTCTTGGAGGTGTCGGCCTTTGGGGCCGTCGGTCTTGGAACCGTCGGTCATGGAGGTGTCAGCCTTTGGAGCCGTCGGTCTTGGAGGTGTCGGCCTTGGGAGCCGTCGGTCATGGAGCCGTCGGTCTTGGAGGTGTCGGCCTTTGGGGCCGTCGGTCTTGGAGCCGTCGGTCATGGAGCCGTCGGTCTTGGAGGTGTCGGCCTTGGGAGCCGTCGGTCTTGGAGGTGTCGGCCTTTGGGGTCGTCGGTCTTGGAGCCATCGGTCATGTAGGTGTCGGCCTTTGGGGCCGTCGGCCTTGGAGCCGTCGGTCATGGAGGTGTCGGCCTTTGGGGCCTTCGGTCTTGGAGCCGTCGGTCATGGAGCCATCGGTCTTTGAGGTGTCGGCCTTAGGAGCCATCGGTCATGGAGCCGTCGGTCATGGAGCCGTCGGTCTTGGAGGTGTCAGCCTTGGGAGCCATCGGTCATGGAGTCATCGGTCTTGGAGGTGTCGGCCTTGGGAGCCGTTGGTCATGGAGCCATCGGTCTTGGAGGTGTCGGCCTTTGGGGCCGTCGGTTTTGAAGCCGTCGGTCATGGAGCCATCGGCCATTGGAGCCGAGGTGGGCCGTTCAAAAAAATTTTTAATTTTTATGGGGTCAACTGACCCCATAAGTCACCGTAGTAGAGAAGAGGGACAAGGAAGAGAGGGATTGGATTCCCTCCCTCTAACAGCCGACCTGGTCTTCACAGCTATTCACGATGCAAAAATTCGGCAATCAGTTAATTGTGTAGACTTTTACTCATGTTTTCTTTTGAACTGTAATTAGTTTATGAGAAAAAAAATGAAATCCTTTCTTAACATTTATGTGAAAGTAAACGGCAAGATAATCCCTCCTTTTCGAATTCGGATGGCTATAGGTTAATAGATTGTTTTTTGGAAACTAATAGCGGAACGGTGACTAGTGTCACCACCAATCCATCGAATTGAAAACCGATACAATGTCAGGGGAAAGGAGAGAAAAGAAAAAACATAGAAAAAAAAAGGAAAAAAACAGGGCTCAACAACGGAACACAACCCAGAGAAGCAAATAAAAAAACGGTGGCTGATGTGGCTGATCCAACGCCGTTAGAAAACTATGAAGAAAGGAAACTGATGGAGCCCCCCTTTGGCCTCCAAAGGGCACTCCGACTACAGTAGCGTTTATAGCCTCATAAAGCCATGCACACTCAATTATTCCATTACCGACGGCTCCAAGACCGACGGCTCCATGGTTGACGGCTCCATAGCCAACACCTTCATGGTCAATGGCTCCATGGACCGACGGCTCCAAGGCCGACACCTCCATGGCCGACGGCTCCATGGCCGACACCTCCAAGGCCGACGGCTCCAAGGCCGACAGCTCCATGCCGACGGCTCCAAGGCCGACACCTCCAAGGCCGATGCCTCCATGGCCGATGGCTCCATGGCCGACAGCTCCATGGCCGACACCTCCAAGGCCGACACCTTCAAGCTGTCAGGCTCCCTTGAGCCGTGAACAGTACCATGCAAGTGATCACCCTCGGTCTTTCGTGGAGCCCATCCAAGGGCATGAACGGTGCCACACAAGCACTCTATGATCAAATGCTCTACGAGGGACAACCAAAAAGGTGACGTAGGGACACGTCTGGCAAGCTCCATAACGATTGGCCACACCCTGCAGCCACCAACTCTGACAGGACACAGCCCGCAGCACGACACATCATATGGAGGTAGGCTCCACTGTACTACCATCAATTAATGCTCTGATAGGTGATCACGCCCCAAGCCCATAGGTTCCAGGCATCTATAAAAAGGGTAAGAGGGACCTCGACCAGGTAACACACTCATTACACCCCTAAGCGCTCACAGGGAGAGCTCATCTCTCTGAGCCTCTCTCTCTTTCTCTTTCGAGCTTCCTTAAGCTCACGAACGTTTCCCAGAGCACTGACTTGAGCGTCGGAGGATCCCCGCCGGAATCTTCGGCCCCCGGGACTTGTTTGCAGGCGCGAGAAGCTCGCTGGAGGAGGCGACCGGATGCTCGCGGATGCTCGAGAGCGGTGATCCGGCGTCAACAGTGGCGGTATAGGGCTAAAAATGGATCGAATAAACTTCGATTGTATTTGTATTCGTATTCAAATCATATCATATTCGGATATTTATTTTATAGTTTAATCAAATTCGAATACGAATTTGGATATTTAATTTAAAAATTAATCGGATATAAATATAAATACAAATTTATATATATTTTTAAATACGAAAACAGATATCCGTTTTATTATATATATCCGGTTAATATTTCGAAACAAAGCCCGTCGGAACAGCTATTTTTTAAGTAAAAAAATAAAATCAAAACCATCGGGTGACGAGAGTGAACTGCGAAGAGAGTGAAGAGATGCATGAACGATGAATTCATCGATACTTCGTGTACGGTTGGCAAAAAGAGTCTCCCTTTCCGCTCCCGTTTCTTCTTTCGTTCGTTTTTTTTTTGGCACAGCCCGATCCCTTCCCACTTCTAGACTTCCTTTCGGTTCTTGAGTTCTTCAGACTTCAGTTCTTTCTTCGTCTTCCACGTCTAGACTTCTTGGCACGGTGACAGTGAGGAGAAGCGATCCATCGCGGAGGCAGTGAAGGAGACAATGCCATGGTGGTCGAGGAGGAGCGATCCATCGCCGAGAGCAACCGATCTGTTTGGTCCATTCGGATTTATCAAAGTCAACGACTTCGGGTTCGGTCCGTTTAGAATCTTCGGATCCGATCTGACAATCTGTTCCTCCCTAGACTTGGCAGTTCGGCTCGGTCTTCATCAAGTAAGCTTCCTTTCCTTCCACCTCTTCTCTTTGCTCTGTTTTGAGGTTGCCTAGGGGAAGCCTGGAAGGGCGAGGGATGGGTCCGTGGTGGCCATGGCCGGCGGCGAGGCCGGATCTCCCCTCTGTAACTCTGTAATCCCAATGCTAATGGGATTGGGAAACCAACTCTCGATAGGCCATAGCCACATGTGTTTCCGAAACCCATGGAACAGTATTGAAAGTAAATTTATTAAATTACTCCCATTATTTAATGCTGTCATTATCCTCCTCCATTTCATCTCCATGGCAAATTAATTTTTCTACTCGCTTTCGACCATAGCTTTCATGGCATCTCTATCGAGAACCATCATGATGGCGATAACGAAATCAACATCACGATGGACGGCGATGACATCGCGTGAGACTATGGCTACCAGAAGCCAGATCATCACGAGCTCTTTTCCCTTGTAGGAGCCTACCACCATTCCCATACTGGCTTCCATCATTCCCTTGGATTGAAGAACTCTATTCTTTCCTTTGTTTCTTTTACCAAGACTTCATAAGAACATTCTAGATTAGGCCAGAAACTAGAAGAAGAGCGTGATTTCTTCTGTTCAGTAGCAATCTCTTCGTATCATTCGAGCTAAAGACCATCCATGGGCTCGTAGGAAGTCGTCGCTGTCTCATGGGGCTAATGATGCATGCTGCTCCTGATTCAAGGAAAGAAGGGATTTAAATTTCATAAAAAGATGATTTTTAAAAAATAATGGTAAGAAATAACAAGGATACAGAGGGTTATTCCTGGATTTGATTAAAGTGATTTATCTCTGGATCGTTGGATGGGTATTAACAAGGATACAGAGATAATGCTCACAGATACTCAGTTATGATTATTTGCCATTATTTCCCTTCTTTTTTAATGCTGTAGCTAGTCCTTGCTTCTGGAGCAAGGCTACCAAGGCACCTAGTTTTTAATATGACTGCTATTTGACAACTTTTTAAGGGTTGACATATCATTATGTTTGGTATTTACATCTCAATTCTCACATTAGACAATAGACAACGATAAATGTATCATGTACCTTGGCTTGAATGTGACTCTTGCATTGCTATATTTTTGACATCATAGCCTTTGTGTTTTATTTTTATTTTTATTTTTATTTTTGGTGTTACAATGTATTTTATCATAACATTTGCCTTTTCATTATTGATTCTTTTAGAAGTTAATTTCCTCGGTGTGATCATGGATTTTCTTATTATATATTTTATTTTTTGTATTTTGAATGCAGTTGTTATATATCATATCTTCTAGTGAAACTATTGAAGATGCAAATAGCAAATCAGTTGAGCCTACAAATCAAACAAAGAGGAAAAGACAAAAGAAAAAGCTAACATCTAAAATTTGGGATGATTTTACAAAGTATGAATTAGAAAAGGAAGTTGATGGAAAAATTTTTAAAACAGAAGAAGCAAGATGTAATCACTACAAAAAATATTTAATGGAGTTAATAGGTTGGGGACAACACATTTGAAAATCATCTTGATAAGTGCCATTTATTTTTGAAGAATACTAATGTCAAAGGCCAACTAATGTTACAAACATCATTGCAAAAAGAGGATGGCACTTGTTCTTTGAGTACCTTATACATATGATGGAGATGTTAGTCGTAAGAAGCTTATACGGATGTTTGTTATGCATGAATACCCATATGCTATGGTTGAGCATGAAGGATTTATTGATTTTATTAAGTCTTTAAGACCATCTTTTGAATTAAAGAGTCGCATAACCCTTAGAAAAGGGATTATGGAAACATATTTAGAGGAAAAGAAAAAAAGTTTATGATATGTTTGGTCTACTTTCATGTCGGATAAGTGCAACTATGGATTTGTGAACTTCTAGACAAAACAAGTCTTATTTATGTCTGGCAGCACATTTCATTGATGATGATTGGAATTTGAAAAAAAAATTAATTAATTTTATGCATATGGGAGGAAGACATACTGGAGTCAATTTGTGTAATACATTTATCAAAAATATGATTGAATGGAACATTGATCGTAAGTTATTTGTATTAACATTGGATAATGATCGTACCAATGATGTGTGTGTCAGAGAAATCGTGGATAGGCTTCAAGGAACACTTGTATGTAATGGCCAGTTCTTTCATGTGAGATGTGCTGCACATATTATTAATTTAGTTGTGCAGGATAGACTAAAAAAAATTAATATGGCAATTAAAAATATCAGAGAAATGGTGAAGATTGTTCAAAGCTCTCCACTACAGTTAGAGGAGTTTGAAAAGAGGGCTAAAGAATATAATTTGGATACACGTAGAGGTTTGTCAATTGATGTCCCAACACGGTGAACTCTACGTACATGATGCTAAGGGATGCTTGTTATTATAAAGAGGCTTTTAAAAGATTGCAGTGTTTGATCCATACAAATTTGATATGTGCTCAATAAATGATAATTTGATAGAGGTAAAAATATTTTGTCAAGCTTTGAAAAACTTCTATAACATCACCAAGCTCCTTTCAGGCACAATATATCCAACTGCAAATCTCTTTTTTCAAGAATTTTATGAAATTCAATTGTAAATTATTGAATGATGCACAAATCCTAAGGATCAACTTTTTCTCTTTATGGCATTATCAATAAAGAAGAAGTTTGATAAAAATTGGCAACAATCTAATCTCATGCTAGCAGTGGGTTCATTCTTAGATCTTGGTTACAAAATAAAGATGGTAGAATCTTATTACTCATAGATTTACTCTTTAAATGGAGAAAAAGAGGTCAGTGATGTTCAAAATGTTATTCAAAACCTTTATAGTGAGTATGAAAAAAAATTCCTTCATTTTCTATTCCAATTACTCATGATATTGGTTCACCGAGAGATAGCGGATATATTTCTGATGAGTTTTATGAGATGGAAGGAAGAAAAAAAAAGTTTGCATAATTTATGAAGAATAATGTACAACAACAATAAATTAGAACAGATTTGGATATATATATAGAGGAATCTATTTGGCCATGGGTTGAAGGTGATGCTTTTGATATTTTAGGCTGGTGGAAATCTAATGGTCCAAAGTATCCTATCTTATCTCGGATTGCAAGAGATATTTTGGCAATTCCAGTATCTACTGTAGCTTCAGAATCAGCATTTAGTACAGGTGGATGAGTGATAGATGCATTTCGAAGTTCATTAGATCCTGATATTATTGAAGCTGTGATTTGTCTTCAAGATTGGCTGAGATCTGAGAAAAAAGGTAACTTATTGCATTTTATACAATATTTTTATTAGATTTAACTTATTTATAATATTTTATTATTTTTTTAAATTTCGTTTCAGGTCATATTCCTTCCATTGTTCATGATCTCAATTCTCCTGCTATGTTGGATAAGGTAAATGCAAATGATGTGTAGTTTTTAAAAATAAGTGTTGACCCAATTATTGATTTTGATGATTAACAAAAGCCATGAGTATATTCCTTATGTTTCTGATAAATTTGATAAGTGTTTCAGGAATTAAGATTGGTTATTCATCAATATGTTACTTAGAAAATCAGTTTCAAGTTGAATTTAAATGGAATTTATGTAAGTTCAGAACTTGGAGCCGACACCCTAAGTCCTCGGAGCCGACACTAAAGAGTATCAGAACAGTATTGTTTTTGGCACGGTTCAGAGCCGATACCTAAATTTCTGGAGCTGACACATGAAAAGTTAGAGTCGACACCTGCAGAGTATGAAGCCGACTCTAGACCAGTTACAGAGAGTGATTTTTCGGACACTGGCGGAGCCGACACCTTCAGAAAGTTAGAGCCGACACTTCAAAATCTTGGAGCCGACACCTTGACGGACTGTTTATTACTATTTTTGAAGACCCAATTTGGAGCCGACATATGAAGACCTAGAGCTGACACCTCCACATCAGAAACAGAATTTTAAGTTTTCCAACGGATATATTTTTCTTACCTAATCTCTAACGGATCTATTTTCTTTTGGTAAGGTTTATCCAAGGACAACTCCAACGGTTATTTTTCACCTACTCATGGATTGAAATGCCTATAAAATGGGATTGAAACGTTTGAAATAAAAAAATGAAAAAATAGTGAAACAAAAAGAAAGAAAGATAAATCAAAAATCTTACTTCAAGAAATTTTTTGAGCCAAAGCCTGTCCACTATTGAGAGTTAGAAGAGGAATCCAAAAATGCCAAAAGAGCTATTTCAAAGGATTTCCTTAGTTTTGAAGAAGGAGAAAAGCCCTAAATCTTCAACAATTTCTTCATTAAAATCTCTTCAAGTGTTCTAATTCCATTCAATTCAGAAGAGAAGGAGAAGAGAAGAAAAGCTCAAGCCCTACATTGCTTCAGAAATCAGGCTTTTCTATTCCCATTTACTTACATTGCTTATTTGCTCAATTAAGGAGCTGTTATTGTTATAAACTCTTAATTGATTTGTTGTTTATCTAATTTAATTAGGGGATTGAATTAGTTGAGGTAGTTTACCTCGGAGGACAAGCTAGTTTAGCTTGGGTTAAGGTTTTGTGCGGGTGAGCCTGTGAAAACCTATTGGGTTCGTTGTGATCCCATGTAAAATAACAAGTTGGAGTTGTGAGTTTGTAAAACAACTCGACTGTAATCAGAGAATTATAGTGTTGGCCCAAGAGTTGCTTGGGAGTGGATGTAGGTGTGGGATATACCGAACCACTATAAATCTTTGTGTGTTTGTCGTGCCTTTGTCTCTATCCCTCTATCTATTGTGTTCTTTACTTACTGCATCACCTTTACTTGTACACCTAATTAACTTTATGTTTTAAAGTGTTTAAAATTTTTAAAAAGAACACAATTCATCCCCCCTCTTGGGTTGCTATCTGGGCCAACAATTGGTATCAGAGCTAGTGCTCTTTTTTTTTTGTTTGATCCAACGATCAAGAGTTAAAGATCCAAATGGCAACACAAGCTGAATCATCTTTCGCTGAAGGTCAGTCCACTAATAGGCCACCCTTATTTAATGCTCTAATTATTCATATTGGAAAGCAAGAATGAGGATTTTCATTCAAGCTTTAGACTATGAATTGTGGAGTGTCATTACAAATGGACCTAGCATACCCACACACATTGTAGATGGTTCAGTAGTTCCTAAACCCGAAAGGGATTGAAATGAGAATGATAGAAAAATGGCTCAGCTTAATGCAAAAGCCATGAATGTTTTATATTGTGCTTTAGATGCTAATGAATTTAATAGAATTTCCATATGTATTTTGCAAAAGAAATTTGGGATAGATTAGAAGTTACCGATGAGGGTACTAATCAAGTAAAAGAATCAAAAATTAACATTCTAGTGCACAAATATGAATTGTTTAGCATATAACAAACTGAATCAATCACATGCATGTACACTAGATTCACTGATATAATTAATGGTCTAAAAAGTCTTGGTAAGACCTATACTAATTCTGATTTGGTGCGTAAAATTCTTAGGTCTCTTCCAAGATCATGGGAAGCAAAAGTAACTGCCATCCAAGAAGCCAAAGATCTGAATGCATTACCTTTGGAGGAGCTGCTTGGATCATTGATGACCCATGAGCTAACAATGAAGCAGCATCAAGAGAAAGAAGCTAATAAGAAGAGAACAATTACCCTCAAGGCTGCAGAA
Source organism: Calamus simplicifolius (assembly GCA_900491605.1). NCBI lineage: Eukaryota > Viridiplantae > Streptophyta > Magnoliopsida > Arecales > Arecaceae > Calamus > Calamus simplicifolius. The sequence goes on from UESW01004509.1 coordinate 689,780, forward strand.
AATGAAAAGAGCAACAGTGATGAAGAAGATGATGATGATGAGGAGACTGCACTCCTTGCTAAGAAATTTAAAAGATTTATGCAAAGAAAGAGACCTTTCCACAAAAGAAAATCTGGAAACAAAATGGAAGGAGAAAAAGAGAAGGACAAGGACAAGAAAAAAGACCCCCTCATATATTATGAATGTAAAAAACTGGGGCACTTTAGATCAGATTGTCCTTAATTGAAGAAAGCCTACAAAAAAAAGAAGAAGGCTTATGCTGTAACGTGGAGTGATAGTAAAGAATCTTCATCTAAAGAAGATCAAAAGGAAGTTGCAAACATATGCTTCATGGCAAAAGGCGACAACGAGGAAGTTCCAAAACTCCCTATGAAGATTTTACCTTTGATGAATTATATGAAGCTTTCAATGAGTTAATTAATGATTTCAAAGTTTTAAGAATTAAAAATAAATCTTTGAAAACTAAAAACTTAAATCTAATCAAAGAGAAAAATAAACTAATTTTTGAGGTTAAAAATCTAAAATCTGAAAAAGAAGATGTTTTAAAAGAAAAAAATTGATTTCAAATAAAACCCTTAATCTAAAGAAGGAAGTTGATAAATATAAGAATATAGTTGATAGATTCACTTATAGCTCAAAAAAACTTAATTTATTATTAAGTAGCCAAAGAGCAATATTTGATAAAGCTGGTCTAAGATATAGACCTCATATGAAACAAAAGTATGTAAACAATTTCTTTATTAAAAACCAAGCAAAAATGATATTTCATGTTTTTATTGCAACAAAAAGGGACATAAATCTTATGAATGCAATTTTAGAAAAATTGATAAGAATTTAAGTGTTAAAAAAAAATATGGGTTCCGAAAGGAACAATCTTTTTTGCTACTAACCATGAAGGACCCAAGAAAGCATGGGTACCTAAACAAAAAGTTTGATTGTCTTGCAGGAGTGTCTTGCAGCCAAAAGATCAAAACGAAAGTGATATCTTGACAGTGGCTGCTCAAGGCACATGACGGGTAACAAGGAGCAATTCATCACCCTTGAAGATAAAAGAGGAGGAGTTGTTACATTTGGAGACAATGGTAAAGGTCAAATTATGGGATTTGGTAAAATTCAAATAACTATATCCACTTTTATAGAAAATGTTTTATATGTTGATGGTTTAAAATATAATTTAATTAGCATTAGCCAATTATGTGATAAAGGTTTCAAAGTTTCCTTTGAAGCTTCTATCTGCACTGTTTCTAATCCCACTGACAATAGCATTATATTTGTTGGAAATAGAAATGGCAATGTATACTTAATAGATTTAGACAATTTGTCTACTAGTAATCATTGCTTAATTGCTGATAATGCTAAGGTTAATGAGATCGGATGATTATGGCATCGTAGATTAGGTCACGCAAGCACACACTTAATTTCAAAATTAATTAAAATGGATTTAGTTAAAGGACTTTCAAAGTTAAATTTTAAAAATAACAGAATTTATGATGCATGTCAATTTGGAAAATAAACTAGAAACTCTTTCAAATCTAAAATGTTGTTTCCACTTCTAGGCCACTTGAACTACTTCACATGGATCTTTTTGGACCTACTAGAACTACTAGTCTATGAGAAAAGAAATATGGTCTTGTGATAGTAGATGATTATTGTAGATTCACTTGGGTATTATTTTTAGCTCATAAGGATGAGACTTTCCATATATTCATGAAATTCTTCAAGAAAGTCACTAATAAGAAAAACAACACCATAGTGTCTCTTAGAAGTGATCATGGAACAGAATTTGAAAATCATTTATTTGAAATTTTCTGCATTGGACATGGCATTCATCATAATTTTTCTATACCTAGAACACCACAACAAAACGGAGTTGTAGAAAGAAAGAATAGAACATTAGAAGACATGGCCCATACCATGCTATATGAAAGCCAACTCCTAAAGTACTTCTGGGTGAAAGCTATAAACACAGCATGTTACATCCTTAATAGAGCTTTAATAAGGTCAATTCTTAAGAAAACTCCTTATGAACTATGGCATGATAGGAAACCTAACATTAGTTATTTTCATGCATTTGGTTGTTGATGTTTTATTCATAATAATGGTAAAGATTATCTTGAAATAATTGATGTAAAATCTGATGAAGACATATTCTTAGGATATTCAACAACTAGTAAAGCCTATAGAGTATTTAACAAGAGGAACTTAATTGTAGACGAATCTATTCATGTAGTTTTTGATGAGTCTCTAGCATCAAGTTCAGAAAAGATTGATGATGAGGAAGATAAAAATTTGCTAGAGAGAGATATTGAAAAATTGAATATAGATGTATCTTCAGATCATGAACAAGAAGCTAAAGATGATGATTCACCTACAGTTGATGTTATTGATACTAATCATGATGAGGTAGATCTTCCTAGAGATTGGAGATATGCCTATGGACATCCAAAGGAATTGATTATAGGTGATCCATCTCAAGGTGTAAGAACTAGATCATCTATGAGAAATATCAATAATCATCTTGCATTTGTATCTCAAATTGAACCTAAAACTATTGAAGAAGCTGAAAAAGATAGTAATTGGATGCTAGCTATGCAAGAAGAATTAAATCAATTTACTAGGAATAATGTATGGTCCTTAGTTGATAGACCTAAAGGTCACTCAGTTATAGGATCTAAATGGGTATTTAGAAATAAATTAGATGAAAATGGCATAGTAATTAGAAATAAAGCTAAATTAGTTGCAAAAGGATATAATCAAGAAGAAGGAATTGATTTTGATGAAACTTTTGCACCTGTAGCTAGATTAGAAGCAATTAGACTATTACTTGCATTTGCATGTCATATCAATATCAATTTATTTCAAATGGATGCTAAAAGTGCATTTTTAAATGATTTTATAAATGAAGAAGTTTATGTAGAACAACCACCTGGTTTTGAAGATCATGAACTTTCAAATCATGTTTTTAAATTACACAAAGCAGTTTATGGTTTAAAACGAGCACCTAGAGCTTGATATGATAGGTCAAGCAAATTTCTAATTAAAAATAATTTTTCTAGAGGAAATGTTGATAAAACCTTATTTTTGAAAAGAAAGATAAAGATTTATTGTTAGTACAAATTTATGTAGATGATATTGTATTCGGTGCTACTAACAATCTTTTGTGTCAAGAATTTGCTAAGTTAATGCAGGGTGAATTCGATATGAGCATGATGGGAGAACTCAACTTCTTCCTAAGACTACAAATCAAACAAGAGAGAGGATTTTCATCAACCAAACAAAGTACACAAAGAAAATTCTCAAAAAGTTTGGAATGGAATCAATCAACCCTTTCGGAACACCAATGAGTCCTTCATGCAAATTGGATAAAGATGAAGACGGTAAGTATGTTGATCAAAAGCATTATAGAGGTATGATCGGATCTCTACTTTGCTTAACTGTAAGTAGACCTGATATCATGTTTACTGTTTGTTTATGTGCTAGATATCAATCTGAACCTAAGGAATCTCATTTAATTGCTGTAAAAAGAATACTAAGATATCTAAGTGGAACTAAAAATGTAGGATTATAGTATTCTAAGACTCAACACTGAATTTGATTGCATATTCTGATTCTGACTATGCTGGATGTAAACTAGATAGAAAAAGTACAAGTGTGCATGTCAATTTTTAGGAAGTAACTTAATCTCATGGTTTAGCAAAAAGCAAAATTCGGTTGCATTATCTACTGCTGAAGCAGAATATGTTGCAGCTGGAAGTTGCTATGCTCAAATCCTTTGGATTAAGCGACAACTTGAAGATTATGGAATAACACTTGATAAAACTCCTATTAGATGTGATAACACTAGTGCAATCAATTTAACTAAAAATCCTATACAACATTCAAGAACTAAACATATTGAAATTAGATATCATTTTATTAGAGAACATGTAGCTAATGGTGACATTTGTCTTGATTATGTTTGTACTGATGAACAATTAGCTGACATATTTACAAAACCCCTTAGTGAAGAAAGATTTTGCTATCTTAGAGGAGAATTAGGAGTTTGTGATCCTTTAAATAGTCTAAACCTCCAAGGATCAATTATCTAGATTTCAATCACTTTTCTTAAAAATTTTCTCATGATTCTAAGGAAAACTTATCTAGAAACATGAATCCCTTGATTTATTCAAATTTTGATAACCTTTTTGACAAGTTTCGGATCCTTTGAAACTTTCAATTTTTCACTGAAACTATTTTGGAGTCGACACCACAGTTGGTGGAGTCGACACCTGTTTGTGTTGCTCTGTCTTTATTTCTGGGAGCCGACACTGGGCTTTGCGGAGCTGACTCCATTTCGAGCACTGACTATTTTAGCGAGTTGAAGTCGACACCTCGCTTTGCGGGAGTCGACACCTGGTGGACCTAGTTTGACTATTTTAAGGCAGAGTTGACACATTTCATTTTCTAAATTCTTTAAATCATCTCCAAACTCTTCCCCACTTCACTCAAACCTTCGAATCCTTCAAATCTACCATCCCATTGCTTCCAATGGCACCAAAACGCTGTGGATCATCCTTTGGAGCGCTCGTTACGACCGAAAGAAGGACTGCAAGGTGTCCGGCTCATCAACCGTCGCCCAGTTCATCTTCGACCTCCTCTTCTTCAACCCAAAGTGTGAATCCCTCTACTTCATCCCCTCAAGTTGATTTGCTAGAAGGAAAAATCATTAGAACTGGTAGGAAAGTAGATTTTGACTTTTTTGACTCAGAGGGTTTTTCTTTAGGAAGACAATTAAAGGAAATGGGTTGGGAATGAATTTGCTCGATGGATATCCTAACTTACCCAAGTCTAGTAAAAGAGTTTTATAACAATTTGTCTAGAGGAGATGGTGGGCTTATTAGTTCAGTCAGAGGCACCAGAATCCATTTGACAGCGGAAATCTTAGGGAGCTTATTGGAAATTCCTGCTATTGGTTTGATAGCGAGCTCACATAGTGAGAGGGGTGTAGCACTTTCTAGACTACTTGGCAGAGAGATGACTGATTTTTAGGAAGTAAGTGCTAATCAGCTACCCCTAGAGCTTAGATTGCTTCACAACATTTGTAGTCGGATCTTGTTTCCTAAGACTGGAGGATTTGAGTATGTCTTGGAGCGAGACATTGTAGTTATGGATAGTGTGATTATGGGACTGCCTCTTAACCTACCAGGGATGATAATTGGATACATGGCAGAGGCAGGCAGCAGGAAGAGAGCTACACTTCCTTATGGCATGGTTTTGACGAAAGTATTTCAAAGCCAAGGAGTTAGCATTCTGGAAAATGAGCCTTTAAAGAGACTTCGGCACACTGACTACTACAATTTGCTACTTTGCACCGGATGGGTTTTAAGAAAGTGAATGGTATTTGGTTAAGGAAAGGTCAGGATGAGTTGAGAACCACTGTAGCTGACTCTATGGTCCATGGACCTTCCGAGGTAGGACCCTCAGATAGGCATCACTCGCCTGCACCGAGTTGATCAGTATCCCCGAAGGCACCCTCGATGACTCCAGCACCTGCACCTACAGTTGTACCTGATTCTGCACCCTCTTCTTACAATTCTTCTAGTTTTTCTGATATTCAGTTAGAGCAGCTTAAAAATCTATTGGCTAGCCATGAAGAAAGGATAAAAGCTAAGTTTGATGCTAAATTTTTGAATATTAAGGAGATCCTCTACACTATAGAAGACAAGGTTACCAGATTTGGTTCATCTTTTGAAACTTCTTCAGAGGCTTTGAAGTCGGACTTAAGCTTATTTTTGAAAAGATCAAGGATATTGGAGGAGACTTATATATTTATTCAAAGTGTAATGCAGAGCTACAAGATAAAATTTTTATTGTATCTGCTTTTATTGATAACAGACTAAAAGACTTCATGAACATTCAAAAGGAAGGAATAGGAAAGATTTTAGAAGAATTGCAAAGACTTCTTAGATTTGGTTATTAGAATTTTAGTTTGCTTTTGATGCACTAGTAGAAAAAATATTTTTAGCGACCGCCATTGGCGGTCGCTAAAAGTTAAAAAGCAGTCGCTAATAGTTTTTAGCGATCTCTTAGTGACCGCCACATGTTGGCCGCCAGAAACTCGTCGCTAAAGACTTTTAGCGACCGCCAATGGCGGTCGCTATAGTATTAGCGACCGCCCGAGCGACCGCTTGGTGGGTGGCAGAATTTGACTATTAGCGACCGCCTGAAGGCCTTTAGCGACCGCCTAGGCGGTCGCTAATACTATATATTTTAATTTTTTTTATTTTCTATTTTTTGACTGTTAGCGACCACCTGAAGGGCCTTTAGCGACCGCCTAGGCGGTCGCTAATACTATATATTTTTTATTTTTTTTTATTTTCTATTTTCTGTTCTGAAGGATCATTGGCGACGTCCTTTTAAGCTATTTGCGACCGCCTAGGCGGTCGCTAATACTGGATTTTATTATTTTTCTAATTCATTTTATTTTTGGTTATTGGATTTTTTTTGTTTGGGTACCTATACCTGTTTTACAAAATTATATAAACTAAATATTAAAATTAAATTATACGCACACAATAAAAGTATAAGATAATAAAAAATAATTTATCTATATTAATAAATCTGCAACGTCTTTGATTTACAATCCAAAAAAAAAAGATCTAATACAATTTTCAAGAAAAAAATATAAAGAAGACGGTTGTCCCAATGCAGCACCAGTCAATCAACCTGAAACAAAAAATTAAATTTATTAGTCAATAAAATATAAATATAATTAAAGAAGAACAAATTGCAGTTATCTTCACAAAGGCATTTCCAAGAAACAAGTTTCAGCATTTTAGAGAGCTACTTGGAGTTCAAGAACAGCATATTAAGGAGAAGAATGTTAATATGTAATATGCTTTTGCAGCACTTTTTTATTAGTTTAATTCTAAGTTTATCTATGCATTTGTGTTAATTAAGAGAAGTCAAAGAGTCCTTTGTAGTCCCAAGTAAATAGCTGTAGTTAAGTTACATTGGAAATGCCCTTTATCAATGTACTATACCAAGAAAAAATAAAATGAAAATAGTAAGTGACCTCTTCATCTTCAGAAAATTTAAAATTCTGAGTGTTTTGATGCATCATCCAAAATTTTCAACACTGGCATCAACGAGGCCTGCAACTCTTTCTATCATCACATGGAAAGATAAAATGATAGACATATACTAGAATTTGATTCCACTAATACATTTCACTAGATTAAGAGAACAGACAGGTCGCTTTATCAAAGACATATACTAGAATTTTTATTCCACTAATACATTTCACTAGATGAAGAGAACAGACAGGTCACTTTATCAAACAAGACTGACAAACTTCATACTCCAGACCACAATAAACAAGAGGGGTGCATTTTGATGGAGGCATAGCAAAATAGTAAAGTACAGGTAAAGCAATGGTCAAAAGATGTAAAACTGCACTACAAATTCCATGGGCACATAAATGAACAGGCATCTTTGAAGGATATCCCAAATTTAAAACCTGACACAAGTTGACACTTCTTATATTTTGGAGGGTGCTAACTGGCAGAACTTAAGTCTCTTGCAACATTGATACAAGGGACCTAGGATTGATCCCAACTACTCTCTGATATTTGCTTAGGCTTCTGTCTTTCCTAGTTCAACAAAGAAAAAAGAATGAGTTTTTACAACATTAAGAAGTTATCAATTAGTGGTATAATATCAGACATGGATTTAAAATGCAGAAACAACAATGTATGCAGTAACAAAACATGATTGAAATGAGTGTTTCAGTCTCTATGGATTTTGTAAATTGACTTTTGAACAGGACGGTGGAAAGGAAATTGATATGCCTACGGTCAACCGAAGTTTACGTGGATTGTTTTTTTGTTCTTAGGCTCCTTGTGCCTAACTTTTCTCAATAAAAAAGGCCCATTTTTTCAAGGAAAACAAATATCATGACTTATGTTTTAAATTTCATTATCTTCTCTTACATTTCTTAAATTTCAAAATATATACTGGTCGACACCCTCCACCTGAAGGCATCTTAGCTTTAAGAAACATCACGACAAAGCCCAGGAATAGTTTTTTTTCATTTTCAACCACAAGGACTTGCCTAGCTCTTGTGCAAGCGAGTCCTGTCGATTGACGCAGTAGCCTTGACAATCTTTCAGCATTAAGTGGGATGTGGATGGATAACTAAACAAGGACTTCTACTCTTTAATGAGATGTTTACCTCCCATAATTAATTAGCTTGTTTTCTCCATACACAAAGGTTGCATAGCTTAATGATTACACATCATAACACGCAGCACATAACCACTGAATTCTCAAAAGAAAAAAGTATCCTCCATTCTTCTCCAAATGGATCTCAAATTATCCTTTCTTTCATTGATATGTCTGCTTACAGGGATCATTTCAACCAAGGATGATGAATTCACATACAATGGATTCAAGAGCAGTGAGTTATACCTTGGTGGCATAGCAGAGATCACATCCAATGGGCTTCTGGGATTAACCAACACTACAAAGAACCAGAAAGGCCATGCATTCCACAAAGTGCCACTTCATTTCAAGAACACCTCGGATGGTAATGTTTACTCCTTCTCTACTTGCTTTGTTTTCGCAATAGCCTCCGAACATCCAGATGTGGGTGGCCATGGACTTGCGTTTGCACTCTCTCCAACCAAGGGGCTCCCTGGAGCAATGACCAACCAATACCTTGGTCTCTTCAACTCTAGCAATAATGGCAATTCATCAAATCATGTCCTTGCCGTTGAGTTGGACACCATCTTAAACATGGAGTTTGGAGATATCGACAGCAACCATGTTGGAATTGTTGTTAATGGATTAAGGTCGAAATATGCGGCAACAAAAGCATATTTCGTTGAGAAAATTGGTGGGCATCAGAACCTAAGCCTTATAAGCGGGGAACCTATGCAGGTATGGGTGGATTATAGCAATCCAAAGAAGACACTGACGGTAACAATATCGCCCATTGATGTGCCCAAGCCTAGCCATCCATTGTTGTCTGTTTCATTGATCTCTCCTCAGTGATATCAAACACCATGTACGTTGGCTTCTCTTCTTCGACAGGCTCCATTCTAACATCCCACTATGTTCTAGGCTGGAGCTTTAAGATGAATGAGCAAGCGGTTGCCCTCAATCTGTCTAGCCTTCCTTCACTTCCTTCTATACAACATAGAAAGAAACCAACATCCTTGATAATTTCTCTGCCTTTGGTGGTGGTGGTGCTAATAGCGGCATTATCATTGACCCTTAAAAGGTTTGCTGGGACATAAGCTAAGTCATCCATGTTCAATTAGAGCGAAGCGAAAGCCGAAATTTTGGACAGAGAAGAACGAATTTTTGACCAATTAGAACACGAAATCTAAACAAGATTTTTGGATCGAACACATGCATGACACGCGAAAGCTTCGTCGGAACGCAAGGTACCTCAAAAAAAGTGGAACCAAGCAAGAGAAATCAAAAGAAATCAAAACGCGGGGGACGAGGGAGAGAGAGAAGAAGAGGGTTGCACCTGGAATCGGTGATTCGAAAAACAAAGTGTCCAAGAGCCCAAGCAGCGAGATCCCGAGCAAGACGATGGAGGCTAGGGTTTGCCGGCGGGATGAGGGAGACAGAGAAGCAGAGGGTCGCACCTCGAATTGATGATTCGAAGAACAAGGAGTCCAAGAGCCCAAGCAGCGAGATCCCGAGCAAGACGATGGAGGTTAGGGTTTATCTCAGACGGAAGCGAGAACCAAAGCCAAGGAGAGAGCTAGGTCGATAAAACATTTATAATGGGCATTTGCGACCGCCACGGCGACTGCCTTAAGCGGTCGCTAAAGGTCCCTTCCGCGACCGTCCTTCCGCGGTCGCACGATTTCTTCTGCGCCAATAGTAATGGCATTTGCGACCACCCTCAAGTGGTCGTTAAAGGTACCTTCCGCAACTGCCCTCAAGCGGTCGTCCAATTTCTTCTACCTTCCGCGATCGCCTTTAGCGACCACCCTCAAGCGGTCGCTAAAGGTGCCTTTCGCGACCGCCCTCAAGCGGTCGCCCGATTTCTTCTGCGCCAAAACTCCAGCCTTTAGTAGTGATGTAATTAGAAGTTGATGTTTAGTTTAATATATTTGATGTTTTGATGTAACTGAAGTAACATTTTATTGTAGTTCAATGATGTATGAAAGCAATTATGATGTAATGTTTTGATACTTTAATGATATCATATTTACTATCTTTGAACCTTGATATTGAGTAACTTGGATTCAATATTGATTCACTTAATGTTTAATGCATTGATTTTAATCTATATTATTTGCAACTTCTTAACCTTTTTATTGATTATAAAAAAGGGAAGAAGTAAATGATATTTGTATATGCATAAAAGTTATAATTGAATGTACAAGGGGGAGAGAAGATAATTATATATATACATTGAATGAATTTCATCAATTAATTGGTATCAAGCATTGAATGAACTTAATTGCATGAATTTTAATGATAAGAAGAAAAGATGTAAATTTGAGTATCATAGGGGGAGCTACCTCATTCAAGGGGAGCTTAACTATGAGAACTTTCCTCTGTTTGAAACTTTCATTGATTAATTATGCATATACTTAATATTTTTGTCATCATTAAAAAGGTGAAGATTGTTGACCCAATTATTGATTTTGATGATTAACAAAAGCTATGAGTATATTCCTTATGTTTCTGATAAATTTGATAAGTGTTTCAGGAATTAAGATTGGTTATTCATCAATATGTTACTTAGAAAATCAGTTTCAAGTTGAATTTAAATGGAATTTATGTAAGTTCAGAATTTGAAGCTGACACCCTAAGTCCTCGGAGCCGACACCAGAGAATATCATAACAGTGTTGTTTTTGGCACGATTCGGAGCCGACACATAAATTTTTGGAGCCACATGAAAAGTTGGAGTCGACACCTGCAGAGTGTGGAGCCGACTCCAGACCAGTTACAGAGAGTGATTTTTCGAACACTGGCAGAGCCGATACCTTCAGAAAGTTAGAGCTAACTCCAGATCTCGCCGAGGTAATTTACCTCGGGGGACAAGCTAGTTTAGCTTGGGTTAAGGTTTTGTGCGGGTGAGCCTGTGAAAACCTGTTGGGTTCGTTGTGATCTCGTATAAAATAACAAGTTGGAGTTGTGAGCTTGTAAAACAACTCGACTGTAATCAGAGGATTATAGTGTTGGCCCAAGAGTTGCTTGGGAGTAGACGTAGGTGTGGGATATACCAAACCACTATAAATCTTTGTGTGTTTGTCGTGCCTTTGTCTCTATCCCTCTATCTCTCAATCTCTCTCATTTATATTGTGTTCTTTACTTACTACATCACTTTCACTTGTACACCTAATTGACTTTAAGTTTTAAAGTGTTTAAAATTTTTAAAAAGAACCCAATTCACCCCTCCCTCTTGGGTTGCCATCTGGGCCAACAATAAGTTATTATTTTTATTTATATATATTGAACTTTTGTACTAATATTATTATTTTTATTTTTATTTCAAGATGATTAGAACATTGAAGATTGTCATATGATGTTATTCAATGATTTGTGAACTTTTTACTTAATAGTTTATGAAATACTTCTTTATGACATTTGAGTTTATGAGATGCATTTAAGATTTATCGTCAACAAATCTTATTAGATATTTTCATGTGATAACTTAATGCTTTCAGCTATATAATATGAATCATATGATGCAAATACTAGCATATGCAGGTTGCCAATGTTGCCATGTATCGTGGGCAACTAATTCAGACATGTTGCCATGTATCGGGGGCAATTGATACCGACCTCAACCTGCCAATTTTGCCTTGTTTATTTCATTCCAAAAATTTTGTGCTTGTGTGGGCTGTGATAATATTTTGAGCCTATTCAATTTAATTTGGCAATGATGATAGGGACTTCCAATTTGTTTTGTGATTTGTGAAGCATGTGTTTGACACTGAAATCATAACTTGGAGGGCATTTCTAAATGCAACTGTTATGATTTGTGAAGCATATGTTTGACACTCTACATGATGTTAGGCAGATTCATAGCATTTCCTGACTCGGATGCATGATAATGTCTTTCTGAGCCAACTCAAACTATGTCTCTATATCTGATAAGTTACTAGCGTCCTGGAGGAAAAAGCCACAGCTTGTAACATGCTCTATTGTTATGCTGATGAGCTCAAAGAGGGTTTCTACCCATGGATCGATCAGGTTGGTTATGAATAATATTTATTCATTTCCTTGATCAGGTCTGTGATATATTTTCAAAAATTATACATCTTTGATCAGGTCTGTGATATATTTTCAAAAATCATACTTCGTGGATGCTTGGCAAATTACTTATTTTAATCCTAGCCCCTTGATATGATCATTTATATATTATAAAACTTGACCTTTGTCCTATGTTTTTGTTCCTTTGTGTTCTTCAGGTTGGTAATTGTTTGGGCACTTGGATCAAAACATTCAAGGCTTCTTTCCTGCCATTCTTTGATGAACTTGCTATGTACATAACACCAATGTTGGTAAGTCCTGAGAAACATGCTACTTGTATTTCTTAGTAGTACTCAAGAAAATATACTTGGCATTTTGCTTTTTCTGTTGTATTTATGCATTTTTTTGTATTAGTGAACTGCAAATTCTTATATATCTCTACATTTCCATAAAAATGTTTGTCTCAATGCTTAATGATTTTCATCTCAAATATTTTAGGTCATGTTACAATGTTGGTTAGTTGGATTTATTGTGGATTTCAACTTCTTTCAAGTTTTTAAGAGAGCATTTATGTATCCGTATTCTTATTACCTATGTTTTGCTCTTGTGGTAGACAGTAGGGAGTTTAGTGGCTTCTTTAGTATTCCTCTATTTATTAACTCTTTCACAACTATTCATCATATAACACCATCATGAGATCATAAAAATTTATATCTTCATATCTGTATCAGTATCCGTATATAACAAATATGGATATGCTTGATATCCGATTATCCGTATATAATAAATATGGATATGCTGGATATCCGATTCGGATCCGTATCCGTATATAATAAATATGGATATGCTGGATATCCAATTCGTATCCGTATCCGTATATAATAAATATGTATATGTTGGATATCTGATTTGTATCTGTATCCGTATATAATAAATATGGATATACTTGATATCCGATTCTTATCCCGTTTAGAATAAATATGGATATGAATTTTAATATCTGTTTAGTATTCGTATCCGTATTCGTATCTGTTAAAAAATATGATACAAATATGAATATACTACTTTTTGATCCGTATTTGATCAGTTTTCAGCCTATGGCGATCCAAAAAAAGCATCGGGCCAAACGTAATGAAGGCACAAACTGGTCAGTCCAAAGCTCCATCTGTTTAAGCTTCTGGTCAAGCAAAATAGTCAGACTTTGTGTAGGTAAACATTGGCAATCACATTAAGAGTCCTGCCGAATGGTAGTCGCAAGATGTCGACAAATAAACGGTAAAAAATTCTGCAATTTGAAAAGGTCAAATCCTTTTTTATTGTTCGAGAAACTTATAGCACGCTATCCATGTTTCAATAAAATTTACAGATAAGGTAAAATCAAATCCATGTTTTTGTCGCACATTGAGGAGATAGAATGTACGTCTCACGCTGTATTGCATGAGATGCATCACCATTGCTGCTGGAAAAGCCTCATGGAATGAACTGGATAGAGCTATTTTTAAAATTGATGTTTTTGAACATAAATGTTATGGGTATAGAATAAAAAGTTTTTACAAGAATAATGTTAAAAGAAAGCATCATTTTAAGTGATATTTATTTAATCTATTATGATAAAATAAAAATATCATTTGAAATGATATTTTTAAAAATATTATTTTAAGTGTGTTTCTTAAAAGTGCATGACAAGAAACACTATTTCTTCATGTGGATTAATATTTTGCTTGAATTAAAAAAATGCTTCCTAAAAATACTATTTAAAATCGTGCTTTATAAAAGCATCATTTAAAATGATACTTTTTTAAATTATTATTTTAAATAATATTTTTATTTTACTTTAATAAATAAAAATATAATTTAATAATATTATTATAAATATATATTTTTTATTTTTTATATAAAATCGATGTTAAAGAACATCGGTTTGAAAAAAGAGCTCCAACTGGATAGGTAGGTAGAGTATGGAGACAAAGAATTGGTCAATATGACGCGCAGTATCCCAGCTGCCAATGATGCGATCGAGAGTACGAGCTATGAGAAAAATTATAAGGTCAGTGGAATGAACGGCGGCTTGTACTTGGATAGATCGCATTCCCAGGAAAACTGAGGTACCTTGTAAAAATTAATTAGAATGTTGCTTAATATTGCCAGTGCCGGTCCGTTGCACCATGAACCACTTTTATTTTATTATTATTATTAAAAAAAATATTTTTGATCTTTCAAAAAAATTTCTTTCTAAAAATTACTGAAAATATGTTATAGAAATTTAAATATACAAATAAAGTAAAACCAAAAGATTAGATGGATCAAATCAGGACCAAGGCGTGTTAGACACTGCCCTAAGGATCAGATTTTCGTTCCTTCGTGCAGGTTGTTGACAATCTGTCCTCAAGGTACAATGACCCGGCTCGACCCGATCCTCCTACTACGAGCACGATCGTGTGGAGGTGCAAACTCAACGATTTCCTTCATATGCCCAAGAAAATATCAATAGAAAAAAAAAGTAAAAATGAGATAAAACAAATCAGGGCTACTCCAAATCATTCTATATTGATTTTTTTTCCTCAATCTGAATTCCTAAGCTTATTTATAGGCTCGGCCCATAAAAACTCCAACGGCTCGGCCCATAATGGCCTTAAAGGCCTAATGGCCGTTAGCCTTAAATTACGTCAAAAACGGCTTACAAATTAAATTATTTGGGCTGTTTCTGAAACGTTGGCCTTCCAACGTTCACGGAACGTTGCGTCAAAGAGGCTCGTCAACGTCCGCGAGCAACGCTCGTGGGCGTTCTCCCTTTTTTTTTTTATTTAAAACTTTTTTCTAACAATCTCCCATAAAAGTTAAAAAAAAAAAATATAACAAAAATTTTAGGGCATCTTATACTGCGCAATAGGTGAGGTGTCCAATAGACTTGAACCTCACTTAGTGTTGATTGTATACATCTGAAGGAACCATAGTGGATTAGACCTTGAACTAGGTCCTTTGACTCAGACTTCTACTAATCACACACAGTATGGATCAATTGGGTTTAAGCGGTTAGCGCATATTAAAGGCCTTGCGCTTAGTACCTTGATTTTTTATGAGAATTCTTTAAGGTTAGCCCAAACCTTTAGTCACGGCCTAATATGACGATTCTCATATAGGTGAATCCTCCAAGGGTATTTGTGACAATACCCTGCAGATAACCTACCTCGGATCCATTAAGAGTATGACTCAACCTTACACAAATTTACTTTGTCACTTTATAAGAGCACTCATCATAGGGATGGGATGAAAAATTTTCAAAATTTGTGCTCTAACATGATCACTCAATCAGCTTCGTTTCTACCATATTGAACCTCATTCATGGGATCTCCAATCACAGAGGTTGGGTATCCACTGCTGGCGACCAAATAATGGGCTTAAGCCACATCCCCCTCGATGAATCTAGGACTCCATTCCTAGATAACTCCTTGGTTAATTAGTCTGCCAAAATCTTCTCGGCAAATTCCAAAGAGATAATATTATTTTTGGACTAGACGTCAACTAAGAGAATCAGGCAAAGATATATTAGAATTGAATATCCAAATATAAGGTAAACAATAAGTTGGATATTCCAACGGTCATGAGTAAATTATAAAAACTTTATTAAATATCATGGCAATAGATTTCAAGAGACTCAAAATAGAGCATTTATATGACATACCTTGTCACAGCATCCAAGTTCATCCATTCTTTGCCATTTGGTAACATAAAAGATTCATAATAGTAGGTAAGCAATAAGTATTTGCCCAATACTGTCACTTTTGTCTAGCAACTTCAACATAACAAGGAGATATTAAATATTGATTACTATACTAGAAAACATTTATCTGGAACAGAAAAACTTTTGCATTTATGTAAGAATGCAAATATATATACTAGTAGCTCCACTTGAAAGTTAAATAATAAAATGATATAAAAATATATCTATATACAAGCACGCATATATCATGTTCACAAGTGCAAGCATGTGTGTTTTTTAACAAGGCTTTGTTTTTCATGCTGAATGGTTAACCACCTGTTTGATGACTTCACCCCTTGTCCATCTATCCAGTGAACAAAGTAATTCACTTTCTGATTAGCACTTCAGCTTTATATTTGTTAGCTTTGTTAGTTACTACACCAACTTGAGGAGAGAATAAGTATACATATTACATATGTACTTGGGCACTAAGATGTACAAGCCCACTTGATTTGCACACGTCTATGTACCTATATGCATACATGTATAAATGCGTATGTATTTATATACATATAATTAAACATGTGAATGTTCGGTGAATAGAAAGAAGCCTATGACATGTTGAACAAACCATATGCACACACACCAAGATTCAAGCTTCAACTTCTAACAAGTCAGAAGACAAAGGAAGCTCAACAGTGTCTAACATTTTATTTTAAGACAACAATGTCATATGTTATTAATTTTGTTATGTCTTATTTATCAGTTTAGTATATTTTATGCTCACCATATATCACCAGAGGCATATCAAAATGTATTAAAATCTGATACTATAAATGAAGCAGATAAACCAAATAATGATTGTTTGTACTAAAACAATTGCATAGCAAATTACAGAGATAGCTGGACAGTCGCTTTTATTATAAGCTAAGTACATGACCATGATTGCCCAATCTATTTAATAACCAAGATTTGTTACATCAATTTCTGTCCATGTATGTGCATGAGCACTTAACAGTCCGATGGTGAAGATAAACTGAGTATTCATTTTACCATATATTTAACAAAAATTAGTAAGGAAGAAGAAAAATGGCATGTATCAACTAACTATTTTAAAGCAACATAGCACAACAATCCCTTCCAACGGTAAAAAGATCAACTTATGAAATATAATTTAAAGCATTGCAGCAATGTTAATATTTTACCCAAGAAAAATAATAAGTATTCAAACCATAATCTTTTCCCCTTAAATCTTGGGCCTAATGGATGATCATAATTTAGCATAGAACATTTGCACCATTAATGCACATGCATTTCAGAGTGGCATAAAAAATTTATATGTTGAGAAAATTCATGCAAAAGCAGAATGAGTAAATGGAATGAAAATCTAGCAATCTCTAGAGAAGAAGGAAAAGTATTATCCTTAGCTGTTGGAAAATATTTTTGATCTTACAAAAAATCCCTTTCTAAAAATTGCTGGAAATATGTTATAGAAATTTAAATATACAAATAAAGTAAAATCAAAAGATTAGATGGATCAAACCAGGACCGAGGCGTATTAGACACTGCCCTAAGGATCAGATTTTTGCCCCTTCGTGCAGGTTGTTGGCGATTTGTCCTCAAGGTACAACGATCCGACTCGACCCGATCCTCCTATTACGAGCACGATCGTGTGGAGGTGCAAATCCAATGATTTCTTTCGGATGCCAAAGAAAATATCAATAGAAAAAAGAAGTAAAAATGAGATAAAACAAATCAGGTCATTCTATATTAATTTTTTTTTCTCAATCTGAATTCCTAACTTATTTATAGGTTCGGCTTATAAAAACTCCAACGGCTTGGCCCATAATGATCTTAAAGGCCTAATGACCATTAACCTTAAATTACATCAAAAATGATTTACAAATTAAATTATTTAGATCATTTTGAAACGTTGGCCTTCCAACGTACGTTGCGTCAAAAGGCTCGTCAACGTCCGCGAGCAACGCTCGTTGCTCGCGGACGTTCTCTTTTTTTTTTTTTTATTTAAAACTTTTTCTAACAATTATTATTACCAGCTTTCAAGAAGGGCATGGTAAGTCGCATGCCCATCGCTTTCCATATAGTTGGAAAGCTTCGCAGCACCCGATTCACGCTGGATTGTTGGATGACGAAACTCCATAGACCTGGCTTGGGTCAAAGCCGGCCTTCTCTGATCATATCCAATCGATTTTGGCTTAGATGATAATTTTGTTGAACGTGATGTATAATTATCCAAACTTATATAATTTAAAGTTCTTTATAAGAAAAAAAAATTTATCATCTAATGTAAGCTAAAATATTTTAAATTTTATAATTTTTAATGTTTAAATATTTTAGAAATAAAATATCATATCTAGTATGAATTTTTGACGAGCAATACTTATCATCTAATTTGAAGCAGAACATATTTAAGTAAAAATATATTTGTATTCTTAAATGCAGCCAAGTCAAACAGCTAGCCTTCCTCTCCTTACATATATTATACAAAGGTTTATTGTTTCATTAGTCAACGCCTCATGGTAATGTCAAATGTCGTATCCTACACCAGATAATGGCACATATCATTGGAAATGTGACCTTCCAACAACTTCAAATATAGGATTGTTATCAAAGCACCACGTTACGTTCATCCTCTTGAATATTTTAATTTTCTCAATCAACATTGTAATTTTTAATTAATGCTAATTAATCCACACAATAAAAGTTGTACGTCGTGTTACTTTAAACATACTCTCAATATTAAAAAGCCTCTAAAACAAGCCTTTACTTTTCTGCATTAAACAGTGATTAATGGACATCATGCATGTTGCAGTCTGAATACCTAATTTCTAGTCAACCAAACTTATGTTAACTAATTTGCTTTCTCTTTGGCCCAAAAGAGTTGAGTTTACTGAGATGGTCGGAAATCCATCGTATTCTAGGTTTTTTTAATAAAAAAAATTAAGAATAGCTAAAATTGATATCCATATTTTTACGGCCTAACCCTTATATAACACGATAAAGAAACATTATAATTAGCAAATCTTGTGGGAATGAAGTAAATATGTCATGTAATTATGGTTGTAAGCATAATAAATACATTAATATTTTTTTCTAATTATTAAGGATATAGTTGACGTTTAGAGTCAACTTGTAGATGCCAACAAATGTAAAATGAGATCTTGCTCATTAAAACATGGATTCGATTTGAAGATGAATTTCTACAAAATAGTTGGAAAAAGTCCAAAGTATTATCGTATGACTATCCAATACTTAAAATAGCATAGAGATTGAGAAAGAATAATCAAAAAGTAGAATTTGAATCTTTCATCATCCGTGTGTTGAGGATGATTTATGATGGTGTGAAAGGTCCTCCTAATATGATTTATTTAATAACAAACGAAAAAATTATGCATAACTTTTTAGAGTAGGTAGTATTTTTAATGACTTCCTTTACAACTACACCTAACTTAATTCCTTTAGGTCATTATGTGTCATCAAATCAATTGCTCATTTTATACCATATCATCTATCCCTCTTTTAGTAGTTTGTTTCAATTCCTATAAATAATATTAAATCAAATAACGTGTAAAATTAGCTTTCAAATACTAAGCAATATGAGGATGGGAGCTCATAAAACAAAGCACAAATTATCAAAGTTGAGGATAGATTTTCACAAAAGATCAGTTCGAAAAGGTTCAAAGATATTTTGAAAGAAAGCACTTTAATGCTCAAGTTAGCATAAAATCAAATGAGAGAAAATAGTTAAAAAATATTTAAGTCCTTTGTCATAACAATGTATAAAGGGTCATTTATAAGAATATTAAGAGTTCTTCTGAGTTGATCTATTTAATAATGGATGGATGCATATGCACAACTTTTGAAGTAGGTGATGCTTTTGGTAGGTTTTCTTTTTCATACAAAACTCTCTATGTGTGCGTGCGTGTGTGTTGCTGCATGCCATTCGCTAATTGTTGCCCATTTTATGCCACATTAGATACCATTACTGATTGTATATCATATCATGGCATTTTATGCCACATCAGGTACCATTACTGATCATATATCATACTGTGGCATAGTTTGCTAGGGAGTGATAAATGACCGTTGGAGATCGGTGTGGTAGTATTGCTTGTGGCTCCATCAATCGCAGACTTCTTTAGGAGATGGGTGAGCCAATATACGATAAGTCGTTATCCTTAATATAAGTAGTTATATTAACTCTTTTTGAATCGTTGATAAATTATATATATATATATATATTCCAAGTCTTTATGTGAGCTAATTGTCCATGAAATCTGACGTGGCGCGCGTTTTCTTTTGATTTACCGGATTTCAAGTCGAATCAAATTAAGGTGGGGGCGCCGAGTCGGACCAACAAATGGTCCGCCTGCATCAAACAAACATCCAGCTGGATGAAAACCGGCGTGGCGCGCGTTTTCACCGATTTTTCCCGATTTGAACGTGCGAACAAGCGGCCTGCCTGCATCCAGCTGGAAACGAAGCCGTATGAATCCTGGAACACCGGCATTCGCAGCAGCCGGCTTGCGCTTCCACGGAATGCGAATCCCGTGTAGAAGTAAGCTGTTGGTCCCTATCGAATCAGGTCAAAATATGCCGTTAATTTCACCAGCCGCAATTTCTGATTTATTGTTTGTTCTTCCAGCAAAGAGGCATTTTAATTTAGCCCAGAATGGCGGCTTGTCGATAATTTGAGGTATTAGTACCATTTATTCATTATCTCATTAAACTTGACTTTTCTCTTTGAATTGGTAGAAAAGCACTTTAGATTCTTGAGTTCTTTGTTTATATATATATATAGCATTTTGAAATATAGCAGCTTTCCATACAAGATTTAATATTCACGATGAACCTAATATGGGGGCGCCTTGCTTACTCTTGCTAATCACTAGTTTAATTTCTCGATGAATTAATTAACTACGGGCGCCTGCTTACTCTTGCTAATCATGTCCAACCCACGTTGCTGGGTCATAAAACGCGCTATTCCAGTGGACTCGCATTCACGTCTGTTTATACCCGCCTCTCACTCGACCGACTCCCTCACGGCGAAGAACATCCTTCCCTCCTGCCATCCTTTCGTCCTTTCCGTCTCCTTACTTCAAGCCCATCCCCTCCCAAAACCCCTTTCGGCCATGGAGGAGCCTCAAAAGGTGCCTAGGTTTTCAAGCTGCAGAGGGGTCTCCTTCGAAATCAAACCCGAACATGGAAGCCCCTTTGGCACTGGGCTGCCAAACGACAGTACCGGCCAGCGAGTCCGGCTGCCATGGAATCAAAGCAGCTCATATAGAGTCTTCCCCATGTCATCCGAGTTCCAAAAGTCCGGAAGCCGAGCGAGTAGCCATTTTTGTGATCTAGATGATGACGATAAAGAAGAAGGCGACGCCTTTCCACCAAATGAAGCACTACAAGTTGCCGACGATATCGAGAAACAACAAGTCAAAGAAGCTGATGAAGCTATACAGCCAACCAAGAGAAATCCTTCGGTTAAGAAGAGAAACCCAAAAGAGTCGCGCCTCTCTATAATTTTGCTTGATCAGGGATTGTTCACGGTGTACAAGCGCCTCTTCGCCGGCTGTTTCGCCCTCAACGTGATTGGGCTCATTCTCGCCATTACCGGCCACTTCCCCTATGCCAAGAAAAGAGCAGCAGTCTTCTCCATGGGTAACATCCTGGCCCTCACACTTTGCCGTAGTGAGGCCTTTCTCCGCATCGTCTTCTGGCTCGCTGTCAAGGTGCTAGGGAGGCCTTGGGTTCCCCTCTTCGTCAAGACCGCCACCACTTCCTTCCTCCAATCCATCGGTGGAATCCACAGCAGTTGCGGCATCTCATCTGTCGCATGGCTCATCTATGCTCTCATCCTCACCCTTAATCACCGTGAGAACACCTCCGACGAGGTCATCGCAGTCGCTTCCGCCATACTATCATTACTATGTCTTTCATGCATGGCTGCGTTCCCGCACGTCCGCCACCTCCACCACAACGTCTTCGAGCGGACTCACAGGTTTGCTGGGTGGATGGCTCTCGGCCTCCTCTGGGTGTTTGTCATCCTTACGGTTGGCTATGATCCAGCCACCAAATCTTATGACAACCTTAAAAGCTCTAGACTCGTGAAGCGACAAGAGCTCTGGCTAACTGTAGCCATTACCTTTCTCACCATCCTCCCCTGGCTGACGGTGAGACGAGTCCCGGTCTCGGTCACTGCTCCGTCTGGTCACGCGTCCATCATAAAGTTCGCTGGAGGGATCAAAGCCGGCATACTGGGGAGGATTAGTAGGTCACCGTTATCGGAGTGGCACGCTTTTGGCATCATATCTGATGGTAAGGATAGCCACATGATGCTGGCCGGCGCCGTTGGGGACTTCACCAGGGGTCTGTGCTCGGACCCGCCGACCCATCTTTGGGTGCGGGAAGTTCATTTCGCTGGCCTTCCCTACCTGGTGAACATGTACGACAGGGCGGTGTTGGTCGCAACTGGCTCCGGAATTTGTGTGTTCCTATCGTTCTTGCTGCAACCGTGTGCTGCGGACGTGTGCGTGTTGTGGGTGACTAAAGGGGTTGAACAGAACTTTGGCAAAGAGATCAAGGATATGATGAGTGGTCATCCAAAGGACAAGGTGATAGTACATGATACTGCGGTGTCTGGTCGGCCAAATGTTGCAAAAATGACCATTGATGCCGCCAAGAATTGGAAGGCAGAGGTGGTAGTGGTGACCAGCAATCCCCAGGGCAGCAGGGATGTTGTTAATGCTTGCAAAGCAGCCGGGATACCAGCATTCGGACCCATATGGGACTCGTAGGTTCTACGGTATTATACATGATCGTATGCTCTCTTACACGTACGTATTCCTTACGTTTGGCTCTTGTTTGTCACGTGTGAACGAGACAGTTAAGACTTACAGTTCATACATTAATCTCTATAATGTCATCAGCTTAGTTTCCTTATTGATTTAAAAAAAAAAAAAGCAGGTCGTGATTCGAGTCCGGCACTTCCATTTTCTCTCTTAAAATTAGTAATAGTTTCGTATCATTCACAAAAGTTTAAATAAATGATCGAAACCATACAGCAACGTCCGTCGTCTAGATTGGGAGAAAATGTTGACTTAGGGAAGTTTGAAACGTCATTACGGTGACAATTTAGGCATCAATGTTTTAACGGCATTATTATAAAAATGTAGGTAAAAGACAAAATTAAGTTTCGTCTGAAAGTATAAGCTCTGGGTTGACCGAAACGTTCCTAGATTTTGTCAATGCCGTATTTAACTTATATTTGATGATTTCCCTTACAAAGAAAACGTGTTCAAAAGTCCGCGTTTGTCATTCCTATTACTTAAGGTCTGAAACTATTGAGGAACATTTGATTGATTATAATTAATCCATCTTCGTAATCTTAAATTACTGTATAAATTATAACATTTAGTAACTAGACATCATAGTTTGGATGGTAATACTTGATTTGTGGTAATTTAAGATTATCAAAAAAATTATGATAATCTGATTACTATATAAACTTTAGGTTTTAAGATTATCAAATATTGATAATCTCATGCTATACTCTTAACTATAATGTAAGTATTTAATAATATTTTATCTTATTATATATTTAATAGATACTCGATATATAATATTATATTTATATTCAACATTTAATATTTAATACCATATATTATATTATATTAAATTTAATATTACCATAACATTTACTATTTTAAACTTGGTTTATATATTTATATAAAAATATTAAATTCAAAATTATTATATTTATGACCTTTTACATATTAAATTATTATATAATAATTATAGTATAAAGTTAATTTTTACATTATTTAATATTAAAATAAAATAATATATTAAGTATTTGTAATATTTAAATATATAATGTTACTAAAATGATTTTACAAAGAAATTTTGCTTTTTATTAGAATATTTCATATTATAGCTAAAAAAATATAGCCACCTAAAAGACAAAAAAAGATTTATAAAATAATATAGGTAACATTTAATATATATAAAATATATATTAAATGTTATATTTTTGGGAATTTGAATTAGTGTTACTAAAGAAAAACCAAACACGGTAATCTTATATTTCTAATAATCCAATTACTAAGTGTAAGAGTTTTAGTAATATTATACTATCATGAGCCAAGTATCATTTAAAAGTAAAAGAAGTAACATTTGCTATTTATGAAATAAAAAGGTATGGAAGCAATGGTTTGAGCTTATAAACAAAAGGTTCAAAGGTTAGCCCCTTACCACTACACCAATTTGATTGTTTGCAATAAAGGGTGTAAGCCCAAGATTTTGATAAGATTTGAATGAGTTAAAGAGAGGAAGGAATGAAGGAATTTTTTTGTTTAATTAATGGTATTAAAAATTAGTACATAATATTAATTTTGCTTATAACTTTTATTTTTATACTACTGAGAGAATCTGAAAAATGACTTATGCTTGGTATAAGATTTTAAAATCACTAAGAGATTTCTATGAAAATCCCTCCGTGATATCATTTTTTTGGCTTTAAAAATATCTTATCAGCACTAAAGGATTTATTTCTTAAAAAATCTCTAAGGAATCAAACTTTTCTTATAAATTTCTTGCTAAAAATTATTTAAATAATCACTCACTAATCCCTTGTAGATTATCAACCAAAGAATTTATCAAGAAAATATATCTCTAGCAAATCCCTTAGAGATTCCTTACTGAAACTAGATTTTGAATGTAATTAAAATTTTTAAAAAAATCTTTTTCTAATCCCTTGTTAATTTTTTAAGGGACATATCCCATGGTGATGTCCCTTTGTGAAAGGCCAATTTCTAGTAGTGTAGATTTATGATATATTGCATTGGTATGAAAATCGATTTAGGTGTGAGGTGATAACTAGGTTGGATTTATACATACGAGATACTGGTTAAGATAATATAAGTATATATCTTTAGCATGCCCTGAGATACTGGCATGGTTGATTCTCTAGTATGCGGAGTATATGGGAAGCATTTGCATTACTAGCACAATAGATTCATCAATATTACTATTGCAATGATTCTTAATGAAGCATCCAAGTAATGTAGTCAAATGTTATGGATGATTAAATTTGATAGAGATTTATTTTATATTGACACATGATTTTATGGCATGATGTTTACAACATAATTTACTTTATTAATTAGATACATTATCATAATCTTCTATAGATATTTATTTTATTTGCATATCCATATTTGTATGTGCAATAAGTCCCACTGAGCTATTAGATCATAACATGTTACTATATCTTTTATGGAAATTGAAAATTTTGATGGAGAGCCAAACTTGAGGGTTAACGAAGAGAAAGACGTGAAGTAGATAGTTTGACCTTTCTTTGATGCTGTATAGCTCTGTTCATACTATTGATGATGTTGATATGTGTTAATAGTTGTAGTACTTGTATGCATTAGGGATTATATGTTGACATTATGTAAATCATTCTATATTTTGTGGATAAGAGAAATATATTCATTTGATACCATGGTTTATGTGAATGTTGAGAATGAATAGGCCTGACATGTTTTTAGGATTTTGCTTTAAGAGATGCAATTGTGTCACGATCACCTCGGACTGAGCAATGGATTTGAGGTATAACAATACGAACAAGTTATTTATTATTTTAAAATTACTTAAATATGTAAGAAATTAATTCAATATTTTATAACACATTAGTCTACCTCTGAAAATATATACTAATTAAAACATATGCAAGCACATGTGTATATAAACATTATAGTGTGCATAATTAAAATGGCATATCCACTATTGTGATCATGATGTATGATTACTAGAATTTATCGGGCATGTGTGTATGCATATAATATATTGAAAGCATAAAACATAGTGTCAACATTTAACCATACAATACAAAAGAATTCTTATACGAAATTGCATAGAAAGAATCAACATGCACAAGAGAACATATGTAACATGGTGCACATATTATTCAAAGAGATTCTTCCATGCATCCATCCATGGTAATTCTTGGCTTACTTTCTTTGAACTTCCATAGTTTACCTATCTCCATTATTAACATTGATTCAAAAAGTTAGAACAAAATATTTTTATTGATATAAATTCAGTTTCGAAGACCATTGCACCATTCCATGGCTCCATTATTGCTCCTTTCAACAATAACCGTGTCATCCCCACGCTCTGCTTAATTACCAAAATCAAGCAAAAGTTTAGAAAAAGGTGGTCACATGAGCTCAAATAATTTAGCTGGATTCATCAAGATCCGAAAGCTACTGTCGTCGGAGGGTTAAGATTGTTCTGTTCTCATCGCCATCAAATCGAGACCGTCCAACGAATCTTGCGAAAAAAAATAAATGGGAGGAGAGGACGGCATGCGGGGTTCGTGCTTTCCCTTTTACCGGCAAGTAGAAGGACTTTCACGCGCAATCCGGCACGCTTTTCCTTGTCGCCTGTCCATATAAAGGCAGAAGTTTAATGCTTGGCTGTCTTTTTTTTCTTTTTCTAAACTTTCCTCTGCCTCACCCATGGAAGTGGAAGAAAGGAAAAGTCGAGATTTTTTTAAAAAGCTCTTCAGTGTTTGCTTACCACGTGTCACCGTCGGTTAATGCACGCTGCAAAAAGAGAGGTCAAAGAAATCAATAAGATATCGCTTGCTTTCTTAATTATTAAATTTTTTAATTTTTTTAAAAATAAATAATTTACATATTTTATTTTATTTTTTATTTTTTTCTCTTCTTTGTTTACCATATTTTCTTCTTTTTTTTGTTTCAAATAATTTTTTTAATACAATATTAAAGTCTCTAATTCTGCATTCGGTAATAAATTTTATTTTTTTATTTTTTTTATTTTTAATTTAATTTTTAATTATTTTGAAAAAATATTTTATTTTATTCTTTTTTTTATCAATCTGAATTTCAATTTAAAACTTAATACGAATTTAATTTTTAAAAATAAAATTAAAATTAAAATTTTATGAATAAAATTAAGATTAATATTTTATAAATAAATTTAAAATTAAAATAATAAAAATTTTGAGTTTCATGGGCCTGTACCCCTACTTTTAACTGTTTGCTTACCACGTGTCACCGTCGGTTAATGGATGCTGCCAAAAAAATAAAGGGGTCAAAAAGAAATCAATGCGATATTGCTTGCTCTCTTAATTATTGAAGTTTTTTTAAAATTTTTCGTTCTCCCATGTGAAGAATAATTATGAAGGACATCGTGTTCCACGGTACTGATGGACCTCTCTAGACTAACCCTGCTTGCTTTCTTCTTTCTAAATGCGTGCGTTTTGTTAACAAGCGCCAGGGCACCCGTTAAGGGGTTTTAATACTCATTTATCTTTTTTAAGAAAAATAAATTCATCCAAAACTTTAAAGCAACAGTTTAAAAAAAAATTAATGCATACTTATAATATAAAAATATTATTTATATTTACGTGATCTTCATTCAAAAATGCATATACGGTATAAAATTTATACCACAAATCATTTTATTTTGACATAAATTTTTTAACCTTTTGTTATCTAATTATGTAACCTTTTTTTTCACTGCTTCTTTAAAATATAGAATAATTTGGGACATTAAACACCAATTCAAGTTTTTTTTAAAAAAAAAATTCCTTTGTTTTCCATGATAATCTGGATAAAGGAATATAAATTGTCCGGTGTCCGAAAGGATTTAATAATGCCTGGGTGTGTTTTTTTTTTTTTTTTTCATACTTTCCTCTTCCTTGCATAAGGAAGTGGAATAAATGAGAAGCTGAGAATTTAAAAAAAAAAAGCTTTGGAGCCTGTCTTGCCACGTGTCAGTTCCGTTTGGTGCACGTTTTTTTCGTTGCCAAGCCGCAAGGAAGGCCGAATGGAAATGCTGTTAAAAAAGAGGTCAGAGGAATCAATGCCATGTTGCTCCAAGAAAAGCTTGATTTCGGACTCTTGTGGTGATTGCCCGCAGCAGCTTGCTTTCTTAATTATTAAAGTTTTTCTTGTACTCTTCGTTCTCCCATGTGAAGAGTAATTATGAATGACATCATGTTCCACCGGCAGTCAGGATGTTTGTCAAACACGCCCAACGAATTTCATCGAAATGGAGACAACATCCCTTCCAAGATAATTACAAATTTTAGGATTCCTCTTCCCATGAGAATTATGCTTTAGTAGTAGCATAATTTCGCTTCTTTCATTAATGGAGGTTGGAGGGCTATAAAAATTTAAAACTTCATTAGAAAATTAAAATTTTATTTTTATATAAAAATAAAAAAATTAATCAAAATAAATTTTTACATGTTCTTGCGTTTGTATTCATACGGATGAAAGAATCTACAACCAAATATACATACAAATTTAATTAAAATTTAATCATAAATGTATAGAAATATTTGTAGTGCTTCTTATTTTATATAAGTTATAAGTTAAATGTATTTTGATATCATTTGTAATAATTTAAAATTTTATCTAAAAAAATAAAAATATATTATTTGACTTCTTCATCCTATATAAATATATAGTACTATTTTTTAAATATATATTAATATGAAAGTAAATATTTATCAAGCTCCCACATGCACAATATAGAAGCTTTTTTATAAGAATCTCATCAATATTCTTTGACATAATATGAGGTTCATCTCCTTTCTAACCTCTGGCAGCACTTCATATAGAGGGTCATTAATTGAACTCTGAAGGAGTCTAATGCAACAAGATTAATGTGCTGATTTTCCGAATGCCAATTGGTTATTAAAATTGATGGCTGCATTATTTAAATTTGGAAGAAATTTGCAATCTTCAAAATCTAAGCATGTTCTTATAATTTTCCTCAATCAAAATCTCCATATTGTAAGTGTAGTTGTGTGAAGGATGTGAATGGGATTAGTCCTACATAAAATAACTAGAGAATTATATACTTATTTATATATATTGGTAGACTCTTTATCTTGTGGATGAGTTGAGCCTAAATAACTTGGGCCTATAATATATATGTTCTCAACAGAAGATTATTGCTTGCAAACAATAATCTTGGATTTATTGTATCCTGAAGTATTTTTGCGGATTTCCATTTGCAATCTTTAGTGGGAGCAAATAAACACTAAAAGAAAAGTGTTCATTCATGCCTCAAATCCAGATTCCCGTATAGTTTCTCTAACATTCTTTTAGTATTTATCTCCTTTGTTCATCAATGGAAAACGAACTGATTCTGCATTCAAAGTCATGAACCAAGACTTCATGAAACTTGATCGTTTTGATGGCACTAATTATACTCATTGGAAGGATAAGATGATGTTCTTCCTTACTGCTTTGAAGGTTGGATATGGATATGTGTTAGATCCGAACTTGCCACAAATTCCAGTCCCTACCGAAGATGTAAAGAAGGAACGTTCAAAACGTCAAGAGGATGAATTGCTATGCCGAGGACACATTCTCAACACTCTTTCAGATCGTCTATATGACTTGTTCACTTCGGTTCAGTCTCCTAGAGAAATCTGGAATGCTTTGGAATTCAAATACAACACTGAAAAACAAGGAGCAGATAAGTTTCTTGCACTACAATTTTTTGAATTCAATATGGTTGATAATATTTCGGTTTTGGATCAAGTGCATGAATTACAAATTCTAGTATCCAAATTGAAAGATGTGAAAGTTGATGTTGGTGAACCATTACAAGTAGGGGCTATAATTGCCAAACTTCCTCCATCTTGGAATGATTATAGGAAGAAGTTGTTGCATTCTTCTGAAAGTTTCACTTTGGAACAATTGCAAAAACATCTCAGAATTAAAGAAGAAACAAGAATTCGAGATGGTAAAAGGCTTGCAGTAGAATCTGATTCCAAAGTGAATTTTGTTGATGTCAACAAGGCTGGAATAAATTCGGGAACAAATCTGGAAATAAGAGGAAGAATCCTGAATCAAGTTCAAGCGATTCCAAGAAGAATAAGACTTGTTTCTATTGCAAGAAGAAAGGGCACTTCAAAAAGGAGTGCAGATTTTGGAAGAAAATGAAGAATGATCATGCTGGCTCTAGTGGCAAAGTTAATGTGGCTGAAGCACAAGAGAAAGAGTTACAAAATCTTGTTGCTATGGTTTCTGAAATGAAAATTTCAATGGTAACCGAAGTGCATATGGCTTCTGTCTACAACACCAATGATTGGTGGTTTGATTCGGTGCAACTATTCATATATGCAATGATAAGAATCAATTCAAGAATTATGAAGTTGCTGCTCAAGGACATGAAGTGTTGATGGGAAATAATAATGCTATCAAAGTTCATGGCAAAGGAACCATCGAAATCCATTTTACTTCGGAAAAGAAGTTAACTTTAATTAATGTTCTTTATGTACCAGAAATTAGGAAGAATTTAATTTCTGCAAATCTGCTTTGTAGAGGAGGATTCAAGACTGTTTTAGAATCCGACAAACTTATCCTCTCAAAGAATGGGGTCTTTGTTGGAAGGGATATGCTTGTGATGGAATGTTCAAACTTTCTGTAAACTCTGTTGTTATTAATAATAATAAGAGTGTTTCTGTTTATATGGTTGGTTCATCAATTAATTTATGGCATTCACGCTTAGCACATGTAAATTTTAGATCACTTAAGTTTATGGCTAAAAATGGTTACATAACATACGAAAATGATAACCATGATAAGTGTGAAATTTGCATTCAAGCTAAGATGACTAAATTACCATTTCCTAAGTCCGAAAGAAATTCTAAATTTTACAAATTATTCATTCGGACATATGTGAATTAAATGAAAATTTGACTAGAGGAGGAAATAGATATTTCGCCACATTCATTGATGATTACTCTAGGTATACCTATGTCTATCTTATGAAGCATAAAGATGAAGTGTTCGACAAGTTTAAATTGTATAAATCAATTGTCGAAAATCAAAAGGAAAAGAAAATAAAAATACTTAGAAGTGATAGAGGTGGAGAATATTTCCTTGCTGTATTTACTTCTTTTTGTGAAGAACATGGAATAATACATCAAAGAACTTCTCCTTATACTCCACAACAGAATGGATTGGCTGAGAGAAAGAATAGAACCCTTGTGGATATGGTGAATTCAATGTTGCTAAGTTCTAAGCTTCCCTGAACCTTTGGGGTGAAGCATTACTTAGTGCTTGCCATGTGCATAATAGAATACCCTCAAAGATTACAAAGACTTCCCCTTACGAATTATGGAATGGTAGAAAACCAAATTTAAGTTATATTCGGGTTGGGGTTGTCTAGCTTTTTATAGAGTTCCAGATCCTAAAAGAACAAAGTTAGGGCCACGAGCTATGAAAAGTATATTTGTAGGATATGCTGAAAATTCCAAAGCCTATAGGTTGTTAGACTTGGAGTCTAATGTAATTGTGGAATCTAGAGATGTTCAATTTCTTGAAAATAAAACTCGTGATGATTCCACGAATAAGTCAACATCTAAATCATTATTAGGTGGTGTGGATGAAACCAATATTCCTATAGTTCTAGTTCTCCTTTACTTGTTGATAACAAAAATACTAAAATTCAAGAACAAGTGGAAATAAGGAGAAGCCAAAGAACTAGAAAAGAAAAAGTATTGGATCCTGATTTCATTTCCTCTCAAGCTATTGTTTTTCTTGTGGAAGGTGATAGAAATAATAATGTACTTAATAAGATTCCTATCTTATTAAATGTAGAGGAGGATATAACTCCTAAGACGTATAATGAAGCTTTGGCTTCAAGAGATTCGTCTTTCTGGAAAGAAGCTATAAATGATGAAATGGATTCTTTATTATCAAATGGTACATGGGTTTTGGTTGATCCACCTCCTAATTATAAACCTATTGGATGTAAATGGATATTTAAAATAAAAGATGGTAATCTCTTCAAAGCAAGGTTGGTGGCTAAAGGTTTTCGGCAAAAGAGGGCTTTGACTATTTTGATACTTATGCTCCTGTTGCTCGGATTACTTCTATAAGATTGTTGTTTGCATTAGCATCCATTTATAACTTATGTATTCATCAAATGGATGTTAATACAGCTTTCTTGAATGGTGATCTAGATGAAGAGTGTATATGGAACAACCTGAGGGTTTTGTTCTACCAGGAAATGAGCATAAAGTATGTAAGCTAACAAAATCATTATATGGTTTAAAACAAGCTCCAAAGAAATGGCATGAAAAGTTTGATTCGGTGATTTTAGAATATGGTTTCAAGCATAATGGTGCTGATAGATGCATTTATTCTAAATTCACAGAAAACTTTGGTGTAATTATATGTCTTTATGTTGATGACATGCTTATAATAGGTACTAACATGGATGGAGTAA